>OX439483.1:244029880-244629880 GCA_949320155.1 Melangyna quadrimaculata | reverse complement strand
ATATATATATTTTGTTCTTATAAATATCTACCTTATTTAGTTATTGTCGATGATGCTGTTGGTATCGTTGATGTTGTTGATGCTGCTGCTTATGTTGATGTTGTTGGTGTTGTTGATGCTGTTGCTTATGTTGATATTGTTTCGCTTTGCCAGGCAGGCTTCACGCCCTATAGTTCTTGATTACAACCTGGTCTTTTAAGCACTGCCTAATTTTTGCCTCAGGCGTCCGCTTGGGAGTTCGCCAGGTCTTACTTTTTAGCTCTTAACACACAAAAAAAAATTTTTCACTTTCTGGTGTTTAGCCCCAGAACGCCTCAAGATTATATCTTGTTATTTGGTAGGGGATTTTGAGTAAATCCCACCGCTGCCACAAAATTGTTATGCGCCCTCACCGTGCTTTCGCTTATAATAGCGAGAAGAGTGAGTAACGGACAGAAGGAAAAATTAATAAAAGATTATATTTTTAACAATTTAAAATACTTATTTTATTTCTTTATTTACTTTTTATTTTTACTTTTGATTTTCTTCAAGAAAAAGAGAAAAAAACAAAGGCCCGCTTTCTTAAGCTTGGCTACAACCTTGTTGGTTTCTAGTGGTAAATCTTTCTGTGACCATTTCAACTATTCCTGTCTTTTTATACTTTTTATTTAACGCTTTTACCTCAATACACACGCACTTTTCCAACCATCATCCACCAACCGATAATTACACAATAGATTCTGTTTGGTAATATTTTCTATACATTGAACCACTTAGAATTATCATCGAAAATATTCAACGACCAATTGTGACCTAGTTGGAATTTTAAATATTCCGAATTGTTATTCACAAAAGTGCCGCCGCATCATGTTTCACATATACCCACTTCGCTCATAGTGTCGACCCTTGCTACGATGCATTCTCAGCATTTAGTATGGGTATTCCTCGATGCCTGCAATTAATGCATTGGATTTGTTTACAATTCGTTGGACATTGGATATTCATTACTCATAGCAGTTAATGGGTTTTGACGTAGCTATGACGAGTGAGTATTATGATGACCTCGTGATGATTTATTTGTGAGTCAATGTATAGTGTAGTCGAATTGTTATATATCGGTGGTTGAAGTGTTTGGAAAACGCGTGGGAATAGGGCAAAATGCATTTGTTGGGAGGTTGGTATGTAGTGCGATCACTACATATTCAAACAAAATTACATACATACCATCATTCTTTTTTTTAAACCCATGTTTCCTTTTACGAGCTCCCAAAATTGGTGGTTTAGGCATTTTTTTTTTAAATAAAATAAAATGCAAGGATGAACACACAAGCACTCTTTTTTTGTTTTAAACTATAGGTATCATCTTACGATCAGAACAAGCACTATACAAGTGCACTGGCACTCTTTTTTTTTGTAAATAACTGCAATCAGCACAACACTATACAACTGTCACCAAAATGCAAATCTTGATTTAATTGTTTATAAATTGTTTTTTCTTTTTGTTCAAATCCAATAAAATCACCAACAACAAATTAAAAGTATCCGTTTCTTTGAAAAATAAAAACAATACTGGCAACCAAAAAACATGGACATTTTCCACCAAACTAAAATCATTCATTCAATTGCATACCTATTTAACTTTATATTTTTGTAAAGGCGTTTCAAGATTCCCCACATTCAAACAAAAGGAGTCAGGTATCCTTTTTAAAACTAATGTCCGGAAACCACAATATCTCAAAACTTTTCTATTTTTGTGTAGTTATATTATGTATACCTAACTTACATAGAGACAAGTGTTGAAGATATTGATGATCATGTGTTGTATAATTGCATTTTCAACCACACTACCCATACATCCATTCATAAAATAGAAACCAGTTTATTTATGTCAAATTCAAACCATTTCTAAAAAAAAAAATGGGCACGACTGGATTGTACAAAACTTGCTCTCGTAGCTAATAACCTTAACGTAGCTTGAAATAGACAATGTATATATTTATTGGTTCCATAACGTTATGATATCATTAAAAAAAAGTTTTAAAAACAATTTTAATGATTACTATGAATTATTATAAATTAATTATTTTAATAGCTGAAACAGATAGAGCTCAAAAAAAAGTATGCCATCGGATTTGTTTAATAAATATGAATTTTGTATGTATTAAAATTCTTGAAAATTTTTAAAAATAAAATTTGGTATGCCAACTTTTAGTATTTAATAAAATACAATTTTTCACAAAATTAAAAAAAATTTGAATTTTCAACAAAAAAAAATTTCAAAATAAATTTTTCAAAAATTTTTATGTGCAAAATTGTTTAAATTGCAAGCGACCTTTTGTATAAAAATTATAGTTGCAATCTGTGTAGTAGTTCAAGACAAATTTGAAAACCAAAAAAATCGGTTGTATGACAGGTACCGTTATAAAAAACCACTTTTTCTACCAAAATATTTAGTTTATTAATTTTAGTACCTCGTAATTTTGTTTAGAAAATCGTTAGAGCCGTTTTTGAAATAAATCAAATTTTGTATATTGGCTGTATGACAGGTTCCGTTAGTTTTTGAGCTAAAACAAAATTTCAATTTCCCCTCTAGCACTTTGACTGCCATTTAAACATTTTGGGTTTTGCCAGGCCAAAGTATTTTTTTTTTAATTTCTGTTTCTTAGAACCTAAAAAGTAGTTCCTAACCAATTCCCGTTTTTTTGTCGTCATAACTGTGAATTTCTAACGGTTTTTGTTTGTCGCACTTTTTTATACGACGTGGCCATATGATAGGAAAAGTTCCCGTTCATGCCATGTCGCACGAAAATGTACGACAGTAGTTTCCTCGTGTTGCCTCGTGTTATCTTGTGTGTTTTTGGTAAGTGTAAATTTGAAGTGATTTCAGTTGACTAACATTTTGTTTGTTACAGTTATAGGTTTCTAAAAAGTTGATAAAAAATGGAAAGACAATATTTGAGTGATAAAAAGGTTGAAAGAGAGCCAGAATTTGAAGAAAGTGGAGACGATTTTTCAAGTGACGACTTGGAGTTCGATGATAATTGGCTTCCAAATGATGACCCTAACTCAGACACAGACTCGGGCCCCGAAGATGTGAATGCAGTTGATGCAGAAGCATCAGAAAATGATGAGGAAGAGGTGCAAGGCGAAGCTGAGGAAATACCAGCTGCGATTGAAGCTAGTAACTTTGTTCGCTGGACTGAGTTTTCTTCTCGCCAAAAAAGTTTTGCTTTTACTGGAAGATCTAATTTCCTAATAGACGTGCCTTCAACTATTAGTTGTTTGGAAGCTTTTAGCCTTTTTGTTGATGAGGAAGTTATACAACTTATCGTTTCCGAAACCAATAGGTACGCCCAGCAACAAATAAATCGAGTTCCAATAACTCGTGCTTCAAGAAAAAAGAATTGGGTTCCCACAAACGTCCCAGAGATAAAAAATTCTTTGGGCTTTTACTATGGATGGGCCTTGTGAAGGTTGGACTGCTGGAAGACTATTGGTCGAAAAAGAATATATATAACTTTGGGATTCCTTCTAAAACCATGTCACGAAACCGTTTTCAACTTCTGCTAAACTTTGTTCATTTTGCTGACAACACCGCCATAGTTACAGGAGATAGGCTTGGAAAACTTAAACCTCTTTTGGACCTGCTGCAGGAAAAGTTTCAGAGCGTAATGATACCTGGAGAAAACATGGTAATTGATGAGACTGTCATTCCTTGGAGAGGTCGCCTAGTTTTCCGACAGTACATTCCTAATAAAGCTCATCCTTATGGTGTTAAGTTGTTCAAACTTTGCTCCACGGAGGGATTTACTTAGTCTACAAAAATTTACTCCGGCAAAAGTTCGACAGGTGTTCGAGAAGTTGGTCTGGCGAAGAACGTTTGCGAAGAACTCAGCACTTTATTGAAAGGAGAGGGTCGAACACTTTATGTAGACAATTTTTATACGAGCTACGAACTGGCGCGCTCTATGCTTGATCCAAAAACACACGTGGTTGGAACTATTCGAGCCAACAAAACATTTTTCCCAAAAGAAGTTATGGATGCGAAGCTGAACAGAGGAGAAATGATAGCCCGCGAAGAAGAGAATGGCATTGTTGTTCTCAAGTGGAAGGACACCAGAGATGTCAAGATACTTTCGACAAAACATGCTCCTGTTATGGCTGCCGTGTCTGACCAACATATATCTGACCCAAACTTACCATCCACAAGTAGGGGCCGAAGACGTCAGGGAAATCGTGAAAAACCTCTTGCCATAATAGACTATAACAAAGGAAAGTCGGGGATTGATCTTTCTGATCAAATGGCTTCCTATGCAACTACACTGCGAAGAGGTCTCAAGTGGTACAGGAAAGTTGCGATAGAATTTCTGTTGGGTATGGCGGTTGTAAATGCATTCCTGGTTTACAAAAAGGCCACAAAAAGTGGAATCCAGATAAGAAATTTTAGAAAGAAGGTTGCTGAAGGCTTGCTCGACCTTCTGTCCCCACAGCCAGTTTCTTCCAGGAAACACTTAGTTGAAAAGAGGAAGGGTGCTGATGGTAAAACGATCAGAAGAGCTTGCGTTTTATGTTATGCACAGTCAAAAAAATCATCCGACCGAAAAACTGCCAGAAATAGCATAAAAAGGACAACAACCTACTGTCCAGAGTGCCCCAACAAACCCCAGCTATGTGTTACTTGCTTTCCAATGTACTCACATTCCAAAAGGTAATTTGATTGAACTTCTATTTTGAAATAAGTAAAGTGAAACTGGGTTCTTTACAGATAATGAATTTGCATTTTTTTGAATTCCTGCAAACCGATTTTGAAGAAAACTTTTTTTTAGATTAAGCTAATTATGTATTTTTTCGTAATTTCTAAGTTCCTTTTTTCATAAAATAATGTTGTTATGTTTTTTTTTTTATTTTTTGAATAAAAAGTAATAAAAATTAACTCAAAATACTGTGAAACAAAAAAAAAGCGAACACAAAATGTATCTCTCATTTATTACCTTCAAAAGTTGTCCTACGGCCACGAAAGTTAGACCAAAATGTTCAGCTGAGGCCACACAATATAAAACCCATATAAAATACCATATACTGTCGCACAAAAACGTACAACATGGCCTGAGATAAATTATTAGGTGTCGCATGAAAATGTACGACACGGCTTCTGGAGAACTATGAGCTGTCGCACAAAAACGTACGACATGGCAGTCAAAGTGCTAGGGGATCACATAAGAACCTTAAGTTCAAAGTTTGAAGAAAATCGCTTCAGCCGTTTAGGCTGCAGGTCGAGGTACAGACAGACGGACAGACGGACATACAGACAGACAGCGAGACCAACTTTTTTCGAGTTCTCTGTCATCGTAATGTTAGGCAAAATTATCATCTCGAATTTTTTTTTTGTACGAATCCCAAGCTTGCCCTATTCTACGTATATCGCAAGTTAAACACTGAATAAACAAAAATAAATACATATATAACTGACCTACAAACGCCCTACTAAATTTTTGATGAATTGAAATCATTCATTCATAATAATATAATACCATATTTCACTTACATACAAACAAAAACACTAATCCCTTTTAAAAACATATGCGCCCAAGCACCGCGTAGTTCCAAATTTCTTGGGAATTTAAACCACCAAGCACCGATCCTGAACCAATAAACAAATACAAATAAATATCTTAAATCTACCTACCCTAGCACGAACAACGACGACGACCGATAAACCACAATGCAACGAATTACACTTGCATTTGGTTGTTCATGATGAATAGCGCGGTTGTGTGATATACTTTTGCTTCCACCTGAATCAACCTCACCATCCATCACAGAATTTTTTTGCCAACCACCGTTTTCTCGGTGGTCAGCTGAAGAAAAAACCCAATGCATATTAAACAAAAGAGTTTTTTATATACTCTAGTTCAGTTGTGAACAAGTACAGAACAAAATATATGAGAGTGCATGTGCGATATTTGTTTTTTTTTTACAGAGAGTTGGCGCTGATACTGAAGTGGAATTATTGTAAACTGCAGTTTCTTTGTGTGCATGTGGAAAGAATTTTTTGTTAAAAAAAAACGTAAAAAGACCTCTTTACGAATATTTATATAAAAAAAACTAATGATTGTTTTCACTTTTTTTAATTGGAACTACTACAAAAAATATAAAAAAAAAATAATAAAAATACCTTAAATTTGTGAAGGTTATCCTTCCTTCACAATAACATTGCACATCTGGAAATATTAGATTGCATTTTTTAATGTGTAAATTAAATATTTTCATAGCTTTTATATAATTCAATAAACCAATTATTAGAATGAACATCAAAAATATTAAAAATTAAACCTGAGAGCCCTTGACTTTGAAGTTCAAAAATAGTAATATTACTATTTTTTCTGTTAAAACACCCTGTTAAAGAAATAATACATTAATCCGGATCAATTCCCTGCATGCGTTAAGTCATATTCTATTATATTTTTTTTTATTTCATTGAAAACGCTCATTTAAATTGATACAATTTCAACGATCTCAAATGATTTTTTTTTGAAAGGTTCAGCATTTATAATATGTTTTTTTTTCCCATAAATCAAAAAAAAATACTAAAAAATTAATTGAGATAAATGCCCCACTTTTTTGAAAAATTAGTCCCAGTTTAAAAAAAAATAAATCACTCCTTTTCCTCATAAAATCAGTGAATTTAATATTTATATGATTTTAATGATATATGTGAAAACCAAATTTCAACAAATTAGCTTCACAAATAACAAAGTTATATAACAATCAGTAAACGCACTACTATCAAAATTCAAAGGAAACCTACCCTTAAGGCTCTCCCAAACCAATGCAAAACATTTGGCGCGGTGGAGAAACATTCGCCGCTGGGTTGGGCACAGTCATTTATCACCATGCAAATAAATTTTGACTAGCGAATGATGCTCCGCCGCGCCGAATGTTTCGCGTTGGTTTGGGAGAGCCTTTAAGGGGAAACTTTCGCTAGTCAAAATTTATTTGCATGGAGATAAATGAAAGTGCCAAGCCACCGGGGAATGTTTCTCTGCCGCGCCGAATGTTTCGATGTTTTAAAAGAGCCTTAAGCGGTGTACAATTATCAAACCTGTTTGACAAATCTGTGCACGTCTGAAAGCGTGTACTCTCTGTTTGACCAAACAGGTTTGCTAATGTGTGCCCCCTTCAATCCATGATTATTGAACTGGGAAATCGGCGAATGTGTTTATTGTTGATCAAATTGTTTTCGATAAATCCAAAGTATGAGTTTCTTATCATGGATATCGCTAATAAGCCAATTTCGGTTGATAAGCGTTAGTTAATTAGAGCGTGTAAAAGTAACATACTAAATTTAACCCACTGTGAACAAACTAAGGTCTAGTTTATTCAATCAAAGTTGAATATAACTTTGGGATATTTACAGTCAACTTGAGAAATAGTTTTTACTCACTCTAAGTTGACGTTTTCAACTTTTGATTTTCTGCTCTAGAGTTGATCAACTTTGGATTTTCTCAGCTCCCCGAAATAGTAGAAGTTAGAGAGCAAACTTGAGATTTTTCTTCATTTCTGTCTATTCATTCATGCTATTCAGTTCTCGACCGTTCACCGAAATCAAACATTGTCGGGTGAGTTAGTTCTAATATGGGGGACCGCATGAGTATTTTTGGTTTCATATATTTTTTTTTATAATTGAAATTTGTTTATAAAAATGGTGCCTTTCCCCCCCATTAAAACTAGAACAGGTGTACAACTTCAATAAACAGATCACTTCAGCATCGTGTTCCATGTTATATACGGAATGATTTGCTGGTCTTGTGATGTTTAAGTAGTGGGCAATGATTTCGCCGGACAAGTGTAAAAACATACTCATTAACATGCATCCATTCATTATTCCTTTTCACAATAACAGTTCTTACGTTCCATAAATTTGTTGATCTTTGTTTGGCTTTTCCTGTTTGACCCTGCATTATTCTTCTGTGTGAAAATTTGTGTTTCTTCCTTCATAATTTCATTTTAAAAAAACAAAATAGTAGGAACAAATTATAGTGTGTTAAAACTCACCTTTTATTGCTAGATATATATTTGCTTTAAAAATAAAAGTTATACATAATCCGTTTTGAATAGCTTTCAATTTTGCTTGGTATTCTTTTGATTCGGACAAATTATTCAAAATGTCGTTTTCAAATTGCCGCTAGTGTTGATATCGATTTTTTTTAATAAAGCGAAACATCGTTATGTAAGCTCCTAGCAGTCCAGGTATAATAGGTCGATAGTGTAAGTAATGTGCAAGAAGTTTACTACCTTTAGCCTAGTACGCTGCTGATGTCAAACGAAAAATCCCATACAAAATTGACAAGACGAAATCATAAACGTAAAATTTCGTTGTGCTTTTCGTTTTGCAGTACGCTGTTCGACCAGCGAAATTGATGATTATACCAGATTGTTTTCACAACTCTCCACTCTCTTTTCGCACAGAATTAATTGACCGGACAATTTATTGTGTGCGGAAAAATGACATTTGGGTTCGCTCGTGTTTTTATTTATTGTTTCTTTCATTTCAGCATGGCTTTGTTTGATATTCTTTGTTAAATTTTGTATTATTTATTTGCAATTTGTGAAACTCTCCATGAATATTTTTGCGCTGTCTTCGTAAGCACTTCTTTGTCTTGTTGGAGACCAGAGGAACTTTTCGTTTCGCATCAGCAGCGTACTAGGCTTTAGAAGAAGAAATAGAGGAACTGCCCTTGTTGGAAAAAAACTGAAGCAGTTTTAAAATGGTGTGAGTCTCACTAACACAAATGCACTACAGCAGGGACGGAGTGCTCTTTGACGGCAACTCACTAGGGCGCCATCAGAATAGTCATGTTTGTTATTTCCGAAGTTTGTTTTAGTGGTATGTTCTTAAAAAAAAGAAAGAGTACGTGCGTGAAGCAATTTTTGTCAATCAGAAATGTCAAATCGCTAGTGTGATTTTAAAAAAGAACAATCAAAAAGTGTTACAAATTAAAAAAAAAAACAAACATTTTCAAGTGAATAAAAAAGACATTGTGGTTATCTAGCAATAAAGAAAAAAAAAAAAAATCATTGAGTGTGTTATTAAATTGTGTGAAAAAAACGAAAAAAGGCAGTAAGAGCATTTCCTCTCACAAGTGAGTTTTATTATATTTTTCTCAAAGCAAGAGCTGTGAACTGTTTGTATTTATGCAGATTAATTTACTTTCGAACAACATATTATTTATACTGGATTAAGCTTTGAACATGAGCCATGAACAACCAAACATGAACTGATAGACACCTTACTGAAAAGACAAATTAAAATTGAAACATAAGTTGACGACGAAACAAATACTGTAGATATTTTACTACTAACTTAAAACGTAAAAAATCGATGTAATAACAAAAAGTAATTTCCTCATAAAAATGGCGCTCAATAGATAGTTGCGCCTTAGAAGCGTCAATATATGCACATACGCTACTGTTTGCAAGGAATGTAGTTTGACATATCCCTCAATTAAATTCTAACGATACAATTATGTGCACATTTTCAACTAAATATTAATATTCTTGACTTAAATTAAAGCTTTATCTATTTCTGATATGTTGATTAATAGTTTATCAATCTAAATACAAACACTTTACAGCACTTTCCTCGCGAAAAATATAATAAAACTCACTTGTGAAAGGAAATGCTTTTATCTGACTTCTTTTTTTCGATTTTCACACCCCTGAACAACGCACTTCATGTTTTTTTTTAAATTATTTGGAATATCAGCACAATGTCTAATTAATTTACTTTAAAATATTTGCTTCTTCAAAGTTATTGTAAAATTTATTTGTGGTTTAACTTGTATCAATTTTTTTTGTTTTTTTAACTTCCCATTGGAAGTTATTGTAATTGGTGCGATTTGTCGAATTGAAAATTTTGACATATCTTCACGTTTTGAGGTCTCTAGAATCAGAATTCGTCGTTTTTAGAAAGATGTCTGTATGTGTGTATGTACGTACGTCATTTATCTGGAATATCTCGAGAACGGAATAAGATATTCACTTCAGACTAATTTTAATCTACACAATACCAAATTGGTAAATATTAAAAAAAATCAACAGACACTTTTTTTTTAAACTAAGAAAAACTGTTGCAAAATAATTTTCGTCTCAATTATTTCAAGAACATAAAATGATTCCGAACCCAGTCTATTTTTTTTTTACATATAATGACGTAGTCAACAACTGATAACTTTTTTAAAAAAAATTCAATAAACAGTTTGTTTCTTAGAGCAACAAAACTGGAACAAAAACTATTAAAAATTCTTAACAAATGTTTTTCAACTCAAATATTTTGATAAACAAACAATGATATCGATTTCAAATTTCTACCAAAAATATATACCTATACCATCTTATTGTTGTGTAATTTTGAGATTTTTAAAACCCTTTAAAAGGCTAAAAATCAAAATGTTGCAAGAAACGCCTTTACAAAAATGTTTTAATTCGAAAAATTCCTACACTCAAAATCTCTACAAAATCGAAATTTTGCATATGACACTTAATTTGCCTTTTTATATTCTTTGAAACAATGTTTTTTTTTTAAGTACACTCCCCTGATTTTTGGTATTTTTTTTTAGTCAGCTTTGAAATAATCGACTTAAATAACTAATACCTCCATACCGAGAAGAGTTATGAAAAAAAGTTTTATATGAAAGATTCTTAGAATTTGGTAAGCTTTTTACAAAAAAATATATAAAAATTTTACTTTTATAAATAGCTTAAGTACAAAATATAGGTAATGTCACATTTTGCCCTGTATCTCTTTATCTATACCTACCTATATACCTACTGATTATCCAAAAATTCAGTTTTTACTCTTTTAAATATATAATTATATAATATATACTCTACCACCCACCACTTAAGTAACTATGTATATTATGTATATGGTTTTCAAGTGCACCAATGGGAAGTTACTAGTGTGGGTCAACCCCAGACTCATTTTTTTTCTAATCACAGGCTAACGATTTGACAGTTCTAGGAGACAAAATTGCCTCACTCACGTACGCTGTATGTGTGACAAATACTTCTTCCTCTATTTCTTCTTCTAAGTTAAATGAGCTCCTGAGCAGGTCAAAATTTAGAAGAATCGAGAAAAATGATAGTGAGTATAATGATTTAGTATAAGAGAATAATGTTTTGTTTCTTTTTCTTTTCTTTTCTTTTTTTTTCTTTTCTTTTCTTTTCTTTTCTTTTCTTTTCTTTTCTTTTCTTTTCTTTTCTTTTCTTTTCTTTTCTTTTCTTTTCTTTTCTTTTCTTTTCTTTTCTTTTCTTTTCTTTTCTTTTCTTTTCTTTTCTTTTCTTCTCTTTTCTTTTCAGTTAAGATTTTTTTTTTTAATTTATAATTAAAGCCTATACTCTGCTCAGTTCGTATTTTCAGTACAGGCCTTATGCGAGAGCTTTTTTCAAACATACACGTGCTGGCTGTTGTTTGCATTGCACTCAACTTAAGAAATTGCCTGTGAAATAAAAAATAGAACCCCTGACTTCCATTGAAATTGTTTATGTGATATTGCATAAGCCCACGTACATCCCATCATGACCTATCTTCTCCGTGGTTGTAAGGATAAGGAGACTGAAACAAGAAAGAACAAGATACACACACTTTGTCTCTCCCTCGCTTAATGTTTTTATTAAAAACAACACATTGATTCAGAGTTCCCATACCTCGGGGGATGGAAATTTTAATACCTTTTTCTTTGGTTTTTGCTATGTAGCTTTCAGAATTATAGCTTTATAATCAGTGTTGCCATAATCTCAAATTTCATAATGCTAGATTTCAAATTTTATAATGCTAGATCATATGGGAGCTCAAAAAACAAAATTCTAGATTTCAAAATCCATATAAAAACGTCAATATCGATGATTAAAAAACAAACATATTTATTTTCTCATAAATACCTAACATACCAACATAGGTAATATCTCCCTATATAACAAAAAAAAAAAAAAAAAAAACCAAAACAAAACAAAATTAATTTAAAAATAACGAAACTTAAAGCTTTATATGTAAATAGGTATTAGTAACTTTTGCAGCAAACTATTGTAGGAACTCTTAGTAGTTAATTATTTAATGTGAAATCAGTCAGACTTATCACATTCTTGTTTTTATGAAATGACATTAGTTTTTACAAATAAATATCTTATTTCACTTATGGTTTTACTAAAATAATGAGTTAGCTCAAAGTTCTTCACACAAATATTCTTCTTCACCCTTATGTTTTTCATACTTCGCCGAGGCTTCAACTTCCTCTATAACACTTCTTAAAACCTTATAAGAAAAGTAGCATTTATATTCTAGCCTTGGCCCCTTGCGTAATAAGACAATGCTGTTCAATAATTCTTTTCCAATTTTATTACGAATTTTTGTTTTAATTATATTCGTTTGGCTGAACAAGCGCTCAATCTCAGCGTTTGAAATGGGAAGTGAAGCAGTCCAATTTCCAGTCAGAAAACGACCTAATTCCTTAAAAATATTTTCCCAGCTGCATCTTTAAAAGTTAGTACCTGGATCCAAAAGGTATTTGTGTTTTGTGAATTTCGAACTTTTGACATCTCAAAGCATATTTCTTCAAAACAGGTTTCTTAACAATTTAAGCAGCCGAATACCATATTATAGTTCATAAAAGATTTTTTGACAGCTCAATCTTTTGTATTGAAATTGATAACAGAATAGCAGAATAACAGAACAAAATACCTCGCTGAATACGCCCAAATAATTGACTTTCCAGATTCCACAGAAACAGATGCTTTAATTAATTCATTTCTATTAGAAAAAGTCATGAATTTTGTGAACGTATGTGTGAATCTTCGTGATTTGACGTTATTAAGGTTAAATCAAAATGCTTTGTTATTTTGTAATCAAGATTCGAAATCATTTTTGGCATTCATGAATGAAAAAAAAAAACAAGAATGCCAGAAAAGCATTTAGCATAATTTTAAAATTTCATAATGCTTTTCTCTTCTCAATAACGCTAGATCTAGCATTAATAATACCGTTATGGGAACACTGTTTATAATAGCTTTTGAGAGCATATATTTTATGTATGTGTGTTAAGTGTTGTCACTTCATGTTTTTCTGCTTACATCTTTTTGTTTTATTTTTTTTCTTGGTAAAAATGCTGCTATACAATATTTGTTAGGTATTTTTTTTTTAAAGAAGAATTACTATTTGAGAAAGTTTTTGATGGAGTTCGGTTCATTAATTAAATGCAATTTGAATTGCCAAATAGTTTTTTTTCTTCTTCATGAAAATATAAATAAAAAGACTAAGGTTTCGTGTTTTTACCAAGGGTTCATTAAATAAAATTTATTTCCTTTCTAAGAATTCTAATAAGGCATTACTAATACTTTTTCTGATATAAACCAGACCATTCCGAGTTCTTACGGAAAAAAGTTATACTTCTCTGCGTAGTTGGAGAGCATTCCGTAATATGAAACTATCCTCTCGAGTTAAGCTCCCATTTATGTAGATGCGTGTAGTAGTGGTCCTGTTGGACCTTGGAATCAGAAACCTCAGACTCGCTCTCCAGCTGTTCAACTGTGAGACCTCAGTTTGCTCTAAATTCAGTAAATAATGCACTTTGCTCAATACGTGAAGAGAGTCTGATAAGCAACGGACAGTTAACATCGATGGCTTTTCTTCTCAGTCAAAAGGCATCAAAGTGTGGAGTGAATAATTGATGGTTTAGTTTTGAGGCAATAGCTTTGGCGATATGAGCTGGTCGTTCGTTCGATCTAAGTGGTATACCACGCACAATCACTTCACGAAAGCGTTCTCTTCGATGCAGATCCCCTATTTCCTCTTTAAGCTTCTGATTGTCATCTCGCAGCTCAGAGATGTCAGTCTCAAATTGATAAACTCTACTTTCAAGAGAAGATATAGTTGGGTTGGAGTATAGTGGACTTCGGCAACAATTTTCTGTCCCTGGGTGGAGTTGCCGATTTGTTCCACCCCGCATTCGTTTTCCGACTCGATTTTGTCGAGATCGTATTGCGGTTGGTGTGAACAACAATGTCGTAATTCGTGAGCTGAATTACCTTTAAATGGGTTTTTATTTTTTTGGTCTGTCAATGCAGAATTATTTCGAGTCGTGTTCTCAGTATGGTACAGCTTATGACAATAGTTGCACTTGGGGGATGATTCGTTTTTAATTTCGGGTCTAAAACTTTGGAGGTTTGTATTCCGGTAACATGTGACAGAAGTGTGGCATGTTTTGTTGCAAGTCTGACAGATCTGTGGTTGGTTTTGGTTGAATCTAGCGAATCACGAAGCTGCTGTGTGACCCAATTTATCACATTTCTGGCAAGTGACCCTTGTGTCGGTATTTCTGTATGTGTTAGTGTATCTGTTTTGTTCAATGTCTAGCCGAGGAGATTGTGCAATGCCATAATCAATGGCTGCTTTCAGGTCCATGGCATTAAAAGCTTTTACAAGTAATCTTAGTTGTGGGTTCCTTAGTCCGTCTTCGGAGGAGCGTAAAGCTGATTGTTTGTTTTCGGAAATAAGATAGGCCCGTATTGCCTGGTCGGTCATACTTTGGTATTTCGCCCTGTCTCATTTCTGTAGCAAACGTGTTATTCGTTCACCGTAGTCTTTTATGTCTTCCCGTGTGTTTTGTCGCGCGGACATTAGCTCTGTTTGTGTGTTTGATCTTGAAGTTCGTTCTTTTAATTGTCCTTCTAGTTCGGCTACTAGTTCGGCCCATGTGTTCAAAGTTTTGTACTGGGTTAGTTCGAAAGCTACCCCTTGTAGTCTAGTTTTGACAATATTTAAGAATAAAGCATGTTGAGTGGGTTCTTGGATATATGAAGACGTTGCCGCAAGCGACAAATTTATTTATTTCGTCAGAATTTCCACCGAACAAAGGGACGGTGTTGTTAACATCATTTAACGAGATTTTTACTTCCATTTTTGAGTAGATGGATACAGGGCTAGAGTCAGAGTTAATAGCAGGGTTTTCTCTAATTGTATGGTCGTGGTAAGGTGGAAGCTCAAAGAACTTTACCACCGATTTTTGATTTCGCGTGGAAGGAATTGTCGTAAAGTTTATTGTCGGGTCAAGGTGTGAGAGGAAGAAATAGGTTCGCGCTGTTCATAACCAGACAAAATTGTAAATAATAAAGGACAAGTTTGTGGAAATACAAAAAAGAAAATATATATATATTTTGTTCTTATAAATATCTACCTTATTTAGTTATTGTCGATGATGCTGTTGGTATCGTTGATGTTGTTGATGCTGCTGCTTATGTTGATGTTGTTGGTGTTGTTGATGCAACGGCGTATACAGGGGGGGGGTCACGGGGTCATGTCCCCCCCCGAGAACTCAAAATTATTTTGTTGATCTGAAATAATTATTTAGTAACCACATAGAAAAAAAAAATAAAGTATAAGTATAATATATAAAGTATAACCTACGTTATTTTGTAGTCAATCGATGATACTTCGATTTTCTTCGTCGTACCTCAAATTTAACATAACAAACTTCTCATATTATGATAATACATTCAAATCTTAAAATATATGCATAGGCTTGTTTTCGTTTTGAGATGACAGCCAAAACCTGTTTAACCAAACAGAAACCAAAGTGGGGAGTTGTTACCAAATTTGCACTCAGTAAAATAAAAACTAATAGGATTTTCAAAAAAAGAACATTTTTTTTTTCTGAAAATAAAATCTTTAAACACATTAAAGAACACATACAGAAATAGTTTTGTTCGATTTCTGTATGACAGATTATTTTTAAAAGCAAAAAAAGTGATAATTTTCGATTTATAGTTATTCTAACCAAAAAATATTAATGTTAACGATAAAAGACATAAATATATAAAACTATGATGAAAACCTATTATGAAAGGATATTGTTTGCACTTATTCAACATTTACGATCGAACAATATTGTTACTGGTTTGGATGTGGATTATTTTTACAAAATAACCTATGAATACCATAATTCAAAAGCCAATAGCTATGGTAAAGGAGATTTTTTGGAACTCCTTGCGGTGAACCGTTTGACCAGTCGGATTGAATTATTGACGAAAAGCGACTAGGCTCGTAGAATTTAACAACTTTGTCCATTATTTTTATCAGAAAGGCTTACTGGTAAGAAAGATAAAAAGATTAGGTATATTTGATGTACATATTTATTTTGTAAGGTGCCTTTCAATTTTCCATCGGTGGCAGTCGTAGAGACATACATTTTTTTCAAATCAGAGGCATAACAAAATCACTCGCGAAATTTGTTCACACTTTTCTTGAAACGCAACGAAAAAGAATCTTTGTATTCAATTATAATACGAATATGTAATGTATTTTAGTTTTTCCACTATTGTAAAAAGAGCAATTTACACAAGTGGTCATTTTTGAAAATCAGAGCTATTGTTTTCATTTTCAGTAGTGAATATTTATATCTATTTACTAAAATTAAGAAACAGAAAACAGTTCACAGTAGAGATGGGCAAAGTCGTGATTTTTGAATCACAGGTGTGATTGTGATTGTGATTTACAATTCACTGTGAGTTTAACCTGTGATTTATGAATTTAAAATATTTTAAAGGGGGCCATACAAGAGTGAAACGAACAGTTTCAGACCAAATTTGAAACAGAAAAATTAAGAGCACTGGAAAAAAGTGTTCATTGCCAAAATCACTATCACCAAAAATCACAAGAAATCCTAATCACGAGGAAAGTAAGTAAAGGATGAAAAACTGACTCAATGATTCTGACTGTATAAAGCTGTAAGCGATTTTACAAAATAAATAAACTTTTTTATAAATAGAATTAACTTTTCACGAAAAAAAATAACTTTTTTACAAAACAAAATTGAACTTTTCTACAAAAAAATATTAACTTTTCTACAAAAAAAAATACTTTTTTTACAAAAAAAATTTACTTTTCACAAAAAAAAATAACTTTTTTCCAAAAAATATGTATAAGTTTTTTACAAAAAAAAAAACATAGCTTTCTTGCAAAATAATCCAACATTTTCATAAACAAAGAATAACTTTTTTACAAAAAATACGAAAAAAAAACGTACCAGTTTACACCAGGAGGGTTGCAAAACATGTTTTTGTCGGCCTAAAGTTGACTATGGTAGTCGCAATGTCAAAGCTAAAAATGTTACTTTTCATTTAAGAACGATCAAAGTTGAAAAAATGGGAAGAGGTTGACAAAAAATAAGAAATAATAAACAAGACAAAATTTTGATTGCGTTAAATTTACTTAAAATAATTCACTACCACTTCAAAAATAAATTTTTTTTTTACAAATTAAATCATTATCAACTTTTTTTCGAATCGAATCATAAAATAAAATATTAAACATTATTAATCTTTTTTATAATAAAGAAACGATAAAGGTTTACTATAGTTAACGTTGGAAAGAAAAAGATCGCAATCACTGTCAGAGTTCCAACATGTTGGCTGTCAGTTTTGAGTTTGACAATTTAGTAAAAATCTCCATAGACTTCAAACCAAAATCTCTGGCAATTTTGTTTATTTGTGTGAAAGGTACAAGGCAGTTAAAGGAAAACTTCAAAATAATCTCCAGGAAAAGGGGACTACGTGTTTGACTAAGAACTAAAAGAGCATTGAATTTTGAAAACAAAAATACATAGGTAGTACTTAATTTCAAATTTGAAAAAAAAATTGTGTTTCATTTCGTTTTCAAAACTTTAAGTTTGAAAACAAATTTTTCAAAAACTATTCACTAAAATAACTTTAATTAAATGGTTTTTTTTTGGGCTAAGAAAAAGGTATTATTATGCATATTTGTTGTTGTAAAAGTAATCGTTGTTTTTTAATTATTGTTTGTCTGTGTTTAGAATTTTTTTTAAGAAAATTGCCCCTCCTGCCTAAACGGGAGGGAATAGACTCCCCCTCGCGCTTTATTTTTGTAACACACCTTATGGGAATAACCATGTAGAATCATTTAATAAGAAATGTGAAATTTTATCTTACATTTAATTTCTTTATAGTCGCGATTGTTTTGTTATGTGAGCGACTCAATAGGCAAAAAAAAAAGTTAGTCAGATCACATTATGACTAGGAAAGAAATTCGAATTCACAGTCCTTATCTGTGCATCCTATTTTGGTTCTTAATTATTGATTTTTTTTTTTTTTTGTAAAATTGTATTTTTTTTTGTAGAAATATTAATTTTTTTTGTAAAAAAGTTTATTCTTTTTTATAAAAAAGTTGACATTTTTTTGTAAAAATGTTAATTTTTTTTTGGTAAAAAGGTTATTTTTTGTTTGTAAAAAAGTTTTTTTTTGTAAAATAGTTCATTTTTCTTTTCGCAAGAAAGTTAATTTTTTTTTTGTAAAAAAGTTAATTTTTTTTTGTAAAAAAGTTAATTTTTTTATATAAAAAAGTTATTTTTTTTGTTTGTAAAAAAGTTATTTTTTTTTGTAAAAAAGCTTATGTTTTTCTGTAAAAAAGTTTTATTTGTAAGATCGCATTGCAGCGTCATACAATCAGTGAGCCAGTGAACAATCACACCATCCGTTCTTCTTCTACCTTTTATTTATTCTGTTTCATACTTCACTTACTTTCGTCGTGATTTGAGATTGAGATATCTTGTGATTTTTGTGTGGCAGTGATTTTGGTAACGAACATTTTTTTTCGAGTTCTAGTCTTCACTGTTTCGTCTTGATGTCGTTGTATACCAAAAATCACATTCAAGGCAATCACAGTTTATTTGTGAATCGGTCACAGTTAGTGATTGTGATTTTTGACTCACAGGTCCGAAATCACAGGTCGTGATTTTTTGCTCTTCTCTAGTTCACAGTACCTATGATATTTAACTAATTTTTCCTGCAACTTCAATTCGCAGAAATAAAAACTTTGATAGGATTAAAATAAAGTCTGAATAAAATTAAAAACAAATGATCAAGCGAATCCAAAAATTTTTGTCCTCAGTATTTTGATAGCTAGCTGAACTGATTTTTTTTGGTCAGACAACTGGAGATTGCTATATTCTGTTGCCGAGGCCCTCCGAAATAAAAAATGAAGAGCGTGGTCACTGGTCCACCTAATAAAGGTTCGTCCGACTGAGTTGTTTATTTTAATTTTCTTTGGAACCAAAAATTTGTTATTTTTTTTGTATAGGTAGCTCATTTCATTTTGAATTGGCTTTGGCAGTTCGAAATATATATTTTCAACGAAATTGCCTAATTTGGCGTAGTGAAAATAAAGTATTACATTCGTAGTCTGCTATTTCACGCCAACTTTTGATTCTTAACTGTCTTGAAATAAAATGAGTTAAGGTACGATATATTTTTTCAGGATATAAACGATTTTAAATTATTTTAACTTATTTTTAACAAAGGTAATGTATTATAGGGTTTCCCAATTAGGGCGGGTCGATTTGAAAATTGAATAAAACAAGATATAAATAAGGTTTTATCTTTATTTGAGAGCCCTATTATAGTAATATAACACCGTTCAAATGGCGGCCCCGGCTTCGCTGGGTGGCGCGGATTCGAAAGGTCCAGTTTTCGATGACTTTGGCGCACAAATCAGGCTGAATTTGACCGATGGCATCGATTATGTTGTCTTTGAGGGTCGAGGTGGTTTGCAGCTTATTCGCATACACCTGCGACTTAAGAAAGCCCCACAAGAAAAAGTCCAAAGGGGTCAAATCACACGATCTCGGTGGCCAATTCACGTCGCCTCGGCGCGAGATAACCATGCCATGAAACCGCTCGTGCAGAATATCGATTGTGTCTTAAGCTGTGTGGCACGTAGCGCCATCCTGTTGAAACCAAATATCTTCAGTGTCCATATCATCCAATTTAGGCCACAAGAAGTTGGTGATCATCGACCTATAGCGATCGCCGTTGACGGTGATGGCCTGGCCAGCATCATTTTCGAATAAGTACGGACCGATGACGCCTCCAGGCATCCAGCCCAAAATCCACACAAAACAGTAACTTTATTTGGATGCATTGGAACCTCGTGAATCTCGCGTGAGTTAGTGTCGTCCCAAATCCGGCAATTTTGCTTATTCACGTACCCATTCATCCAAAGATGGTCTTCATCGCTAAAGATGATTTTTCGACCAAAATTGGGATAAACTTCTAACTGCTCTAAAACATCATTTGCACGTGTTGCTCGACGCTGTTACTCGCCATGATAATTTGTCTGTAGTAACTGATTAAAAGAAGATATTTTGACCGAAAGTAAAAGAAACAATATGGCCGCCACGAGTTGTCAAAATCAACCCGTCCCTATTGTAAAACCCTTAAGTACAGTTAATTAAGATTTTCCCCTTTTTTAACAACCCGTTATTATTATTGTAGTAGCCCGTAGCGTAATGGTAAGTGCGTTTGACTGTCACGCTGGAGGTCTGGGATCGCTTCCCAGCCTCGTCCACCTAAAAACTAAAAAGTTTTTTTTCAGGGCTACTGCCTCTTGCGAGGAATTGACAAATCCTCCAAGAGTATCACTTGTCACGAATGAGTGCTTCTCGTCCATTCCTTTCAAAAAAAAGGCGCACACAGGAATGGTTGCGAGTTGTTAGTCACTAGGCCCTGGTTCTTCATGAGCCGTTGTGCCACCCGATTTTGTTATTATTATTATTTATTTATTTATTATTTTAAATACTTCAGAAATCTGCCTTTCACTATACTTGTATTTTACCTAACAACAATCAGTTGTATTCTTTGAATTATATTATTATTTTGTATCAAAGTTTGACTTCAAATCTTCTTTGACTATACTTTTGTAAATAATCAAATCCTCTTTGCATTTCTATTTTTCCTAAAATATTTTTTTCTAAATTTCAGAGCCTACTAGTTTTCAAATAATTTATTCATTTTTCTCATTATAAAAGGAGAATCAAATTCAGTACCAAATCACTTTTCGACTTGACCAGGAAACTGACAGGTAATATTTCAGAGGTATCTTCATACCGCTTTTTATTACTTGCCTTTCTTTCTGGGTTTTTGGTGATTATAAGTCTTTTCCTTCATCAGTTACTGCCGACTTTTGTCCCCATAATAGAAAAGAAAAAAATATATAATCTATAAAATACTAAGAAGAAGTTTTAAAGTTGTAAAGAATTTTGTATTACCTATTTTGTTTTGTCCTAATAAAATAAGTTTATTTAAAATTCTCCGGTGTCTAGAGTTTTAATTTTTGGAAGTTACAACCCTACAATTTCGCTCTACCGACCAACATCACGCTACATTTTTCTTTTATATAGCTACGCACAGTAAAATATGAAAAAAAAAAAGTTATAAGGCTTTTAACAAATATTAGTTCGTGTTATTTTTTTTTTGGCATGACCCCCCCCAAGAACTAAAGCTGTATACGCCCCTGTGTTGATGCTGTTGCTTATGTTGATATTGTTTCGCTTTGCCAGGCAGGCTTCACGCCCTATAGTTCTTGATTACAACCTGGTCTTTTAAGCACTGCCTAATTTTTGCCTCAGGCGTCCGCTTGGGAGTTCGCCAGGTCTTACTTTTTAGGTCTTAACACACAAAAAAAATTTTTTCACTTTCTGGTGTTTAGCCCCAGAACGCCTCAAGATTATATCTTGTTATTTGGTAGGGGATTTTGAGTAAATCCCACCGCTGCCAAAAAAATTGTTATGCGCCCTCACCGTGCTTTCGCTTATAATAGCGAGAAGAGTGAGTAACGGACAGAAGGAAAAATTAATAAAAGATTATATTTTTAACAATTTAAAATACTTATTTTATTTCTTTATTTACTTTTTATTTTTACTTTTGATTTTCTTCAAGAAAAAGAGAAAAAAACAAAGGCCCGCTTTCTTAAGCTTGGCTGCAACCTTGTTGGTTTCTAGTGGTAAATCTTTCTGTGACCATTTAAACTATTCCTGTCTTTTTATACTTTTTATTTAACGCTTTTACCTCAATACACACGCACTTTTCCAACCATCATCCACCAACCGATAATTACACAATAGATTCTATTTGGTAATATTTTCTATACATTGAACCACTTAGAATTATCATCGAAAATATTCAACGACCAATTGTGACCTAGTTGGAATTTTAAATATTCCGAATTGTTATTCACAAAAGTGCCGCCGCATCATGTTTCACATATACCCACTTCGCTCATAGTGTCGACCCTTGCTACGATGCATTCTCAGCATTTAGTATGGGTATTCCTCGATGCCTGCAATTAATGCATTGGATTTGTTTACAATTCGTTGGACATTGGATATTCATTACTCATAGCAGTTAATGGGTTTTGACGTAGCTATGACGAGTGAGTATTATGATGACCTCGTGATGATTTATTTGTGAGTCAATGTATAGTGTAGTCGAATTGTTATATATCGGTGGTTGAAGTGTTTGGAAAACGCGTGGGAATAGGGCAAAATGCATTTGTTGGGAGGTTGGTATGTAGTGCGATCACTACATATTCAAACAAAATTACATACACACCATCATTCTTTTTTTTAAACCCATGTTTCCTTTTACGAGCTCCAAAAATTGGTGGTTTAGGCATTTTTTCATTTAAATAAAATAAAATGCAAGGATGAACACACAAGCACTCTTTTTTTGTTTTAAACTATAGGTATCATCTTACGATCAGAACAAGCACTATACAAGTGCACTGGCACTCTTTTTTTTGTAAATAACTGCAATCAGCACAACACTATACAACTGTCACCAAAATGCAAATCTTGATTTAATTGTTTATAAATTGTTTTTTCTTTTTGTTCAAATCCAATAAAATCACCAACAACAAATTAAAAGTATCCGTTTCATGGACATTTTCCACCAAACTAAAATCATTCATTCAATTGCATACCTATTTAACTTTATATTTTTGTAAAGGCGTTTCAAGATTCCCCACATTCAAACAAAAGGAGTCAGGTATCCTTTTTAAAACTAATGTCCGGAAACCACAATATCTCAAAACTTTTCTATTTTTGTGTAGTTATATTATGTATACCTAACTTACATAGAGACAAGTGTTGAAGATATTGATGATCATGTGTTGTATAATTGCATTTTCAACCACACTACCCATACATCCATTCATAAAATAGAAACCAGTTTTTTTATGTCAAATTCAAACCATTTCTAAAAAAAAAAAATGGGCACGACTGGATTGTACAAAACTTGCTCTCGTAGCTAATAACCTTAACGTAGCTTGAAATAGACAATGTATATATTTATTGGTTCCATAACGTTATGATATCATTAAAAAAAAGTTTTAAAAACAATTTTAATGATTACTATGAATTATTATAAATTAATTATTTTAATAGCTGAAACAGATAGAGCTCAAAAAAAAGTATGCCATCGGATTTGTTTAATAAATATGAATTTATAAAAAAAAAATTCAAAAATCGTTAGAGCGGTTTTTTATTAAATTAATTTTGTATGTATTAAAATTCTTGAAAATTTTTAAAAATAAAATTTGGTATGCCAGTTTTTAGTATTTAATAAAATACAATTTTTCACAAAATTAAAAAAAAATTTGAATTTTCAAAAAAAAAATTTCAAAATAAATTTTTCAAAAATTTTTATGTGCAAAATTGTTTAAATTGCAAGCGACCTTTTGTATAAAAATTATAGTTGCAATCTGTGTAGTAGTTTAAGAGAAATTTGAAAACCAAAAAATCGGTTGTATGACAGGTACCGTTATAAAAAGCCAATTTTTCTACCAAAATATTTAGTTTATTAATTTAAGTACCTCGTAATTGTGTTTAGAAAATCGTAAGAGTCGTTTTTGAAATAAATCAAATTTTGTATATTGGCTGTATGACAGGTTCCGTTAGTTTTTGAGCTAAAAAAAAATTTCAATTTCCCCTCTAGCACTTTGACTGCCAAGCCATTTAAACATTTTGGGTTTTGCCAGGCCAAAGTATTTTTTTTTTTAATTTCTGTTTCTTAGAACCTAAAAAGTAGTTCCTAACCAATTCCCGTTTTTTTGTCGTCATAACTGTGAATTTCTAACGGTTTTTGTTTGTCGCACTTTTTTATACGACGTGGCCATATGATAGGAAAAGTTCCCGTTCATGCCATGTCGCACGAAAATGTACGACAGTAGTTTCCTCGTGTTGCCTCGTGTTATCTTGTGTGTTTTTAGTAAGTGTAAATTTGAAGTGATTTCAGTTGACTAACATTTTGTTTGTTACAGTTATAGGTTTCTAAAAAGTTGATAAAAAATGGAAAGACAATATTTGAGTGATAAAAAGGTTGAAAGAGAGCCAGAATTTGAAGAAAGTGGAGACGATTTTTCAAGTGACGACTTGGAGTTCGATGATAATTGGCTTCCAAATGATGACCCTAACTCAGACCCAGACTCGGGCCCCGAAGATGTGAATGCAGTTGATGCAGAAGCATCAGAAAATGATGAGGAAGAGGTACAAGGCGAAGCTGAGGAAATACCAGCTGCGATTGATGCTAGTAACTTTGTTCGCTGGACTGAGTTTTCTTTTCGCCAAAAAAGTTTTGCTTTTACTGGAAGATCTAATTTCCTAATAGACGTGCCTTCAACTATTAGTTGTTTGGAAGCTTTTAGCCTTTTTGTTGATGAGGAAGTTATACAACTTATCGTTTCCGAAACCAATAGGTACGCCCAGCAACAAATAAATCGAGTTCCAATAACTCGTGCTTCAAGAAAAAAGAATTGGGTTCCCACAAACGTCCCAGAGATAAAAAAATTCTTTGGGCTTTTACTATGGATGGGCCTTGTGAAGGTTGGACTGCTGGAAGACTATTGGTCGAAAAAGAATATGTATAACTTTGGGATTCCTTCTAAAACCATGTCACGAAACCGTTTTCAACTTCTGCTAAACTTTGTTCATTTTGCTGACAACACCGCCATAGTTACAGGAGATAGGCTTGGAAAACTTAAACCTCTTTTGGACCTGCTGCAGGAAAAGTTTCAGAGCGTAATGATACCTGGAGAAAACATGGTAATTGATGAGACTGTCATTCCTTGGAGAGGTCGCCTAGTTTTCCGACAGTACATTCCTAATAAAGCTCATCCTTATGGTGTTAAGTTGTTCAAACTTTGCTCCACGGAGGGATTTACTTAGTCTACAAAAATTTACTCCGGCAAAAGTTCGACAGGTGTTCGAGAAGTTGGTCTGGCAAAGAACGTTTGCGAAGAACTCAGCACTTTATTGAAAGGAGAGGGTCGAACACTTTATGTAGACAATTTTTATACGAGCTACGAACTGGCGCGCTCTATGCTTGATCCAAAAACACACGTGGTTGGAACTATTCGAGCCAACAAAAAAATTTTCCCAAAAGAAGTTATGGATGCGAAGCTGAACAGAGGAGAAATGATAGCCCGCGAAGAAGAGAATGGCATTGTTGTTCTCAAGTGGAAGGACACCAGAGATGTCAAGACACTTTCGACAAAACATGCTCCTGTTATGGCTGCCGTGTCTGACCAACATATATCTGACCCAAACTTACCATCCACAAGTAGGGGCCGAAGACGTCAGGGAAATCGTGAAAAACCTCTTGCCATAATAGACTATAACAAAGGAAAGTCGGGGATTGATCTTTCTGATCAAATAGCTTCCTATGCAACTACACTTCGAAGAGGTCTCAAGTGGTACAGGAAAGTTGCGATAGAATTTCTGTTGGGTATGGCGGTTGTAAATGCATTCCTGGCTTACAAAAAGGCCACAAAAAGTGGAATCCAGATAAGAAATTTTAGAGAGAAGGTTGCTGAAGGCTTGCTCGACCTTCTGTCCCCACAGCCAGTTTCTTCCAGGAAACACTTAGTTGAAAAGAGGAAGGGTGCTGATGGTAAAACGATCAGAAGAGCTTGCGTTTTATGTTATGCACAGTCAAAAAAATCATCCGACCGAAAAACTGCCAGAAATAGCATAAAAAGGACAACAACCTACTGTCCAGAGTGCCCCAACAAACCCCAGCTATGTGTTACTTGCTTTCCAATGTACTCACATTCCAAAAGGTAATTTGATTGAACTTCTATTTTGAAATAAGTAAAGTGAAACTGGGTTCTTTACAGATAATGAATTTGCATTTTTTTGAATTCCTGCAAACCGATTTTGAAGAAAACTTTTTTTTAGATTAAGCTAATTATGTATTTTTTCGTAATTTCT
Organism: Melangyna quadrimaculata; assembly: GCA_949320155.1. NCBI lineage: Eukaryota > Metazoa > Arthropoda > Insecta > Diptera > Syrphidae > Melangyna > Melangyna quadrimaculata. The sequence goes on along the minus strand of OX439483.1, from coordinate 244,603,790 downwards.
AAGTTCCTTTTTTCATAAAATAATGTTGTTATGTTTTTTTTTTATTTTTTGAATAAAAAGTAATAAAAATTAACTCAAAATACTGTGAAACAAAAAAAAAGCGAACACAAAATGTATCTCTCATTTATTACCTTCAAAAGTTGTCCTACGGCCACGAAAGTTAGACCAAAATGTTCAGCTGAGGCCACACAATATAAAACCCATATAAAATACCATATACTGTCGCACAAAAACGTACAACATGGCCTGAGATAAATTATTAGGTGTCGCATGAAAATGTACGACACGGCTTCTGGAGAACTATGAGCTGTCGCACAAAAACGTACGACATGGCAGTCAAAGTGCTAGGGGATCACATAAGAACCTTAAGTTCAAAGTTTGAAGAAAATCGCTTCAGCCGTTTAGGCTGCAGGTCGAGGTACGGACATACAGACAGACAGCGAGACCAACTTTTTTCGAGTTCTCTGTCATCGTAATGTTAGGCAAAATTATCATCTCGAATTTTTTTTTTGTACGAATCCCAAGCTTGCCCTATTCTACGTATATCGCAAGTTAAACACTGAATAAACAAAAATAAATACATATATAACTGACCTACAAACGCCCTACTAAATTTTTGATGAATTGAAATCATTCATTCATAATAATATAATACCATATTTCACTTACATACAAACAAAAACACTAATCCCTTTTAAAAACATATGCGCCCAAGCACCGCGTAGTTCCAAATTTCTTGGGAATTTAAACCACCAAGCACCGATCCTGAACCAATAAACAAATACAAATAAATATCTTAAATCTACCTACCCTAGCACGAACAACGACGACGACCGATAAACCACAATGCAACGAATTACACTTGCATTTGGTTGTTCATGAATCATGGTGTTCATGATGAATAGCGCGGTTGTGTGATATACTTTTGCTTCCACCTGAATCAACCTCACCATCCATCACATAATTTTTTTGCCAACCACCGTTTTCTCGGTGGTCAGCTGAAGAAAAAACCCAATGCATATTAAACAAAAGAGTTTTTTTTATATGCTCTAGTTCAGTTGTGAACAAGTACAGAACAAAATATATGAGAGTGCATGTGCGATATTTGTTTTTTTTTTTTTACAGAGAGTTGGCGCTGATACTGAAGTGGAATTATTGTAAACTGCAGTTTCTTTGTGTGCATGTGGAAAGAATTTTTTGTTAAAAAAAAAACGTAAAAAGACCTCTTTACGAATATTTATATAAAAAAAACTAATGATTGTTTTCACTTTTTTTAATTGGATCTACTACAAAAAATATAAAAAAAAAATAATAAAAATACCTTAAATTTGTGAAGGTTATCCTTCCTTCACAATAACATTGCACATCTGGAAAGATTGCATTTTTTAATGTGTAAATTAAATATTTTCATAGCTTTTATATAATTCAATAAACCAATTATTAGAATGAACATCAAAAATATTAAAAATTAAACCTGAGAGCCCTTGACTTTGAAGTTCAAAAATAGTAATATTACTATTTTTTCTGTTAAAACACCCTGTTAAAGAAATAATACATTAATCCGGATCAATTCCCTGCATGCGTTAAGTCATATTCTATTATATTTTTTTTTATTTCATTGAAAACGCTCATTTAAATTGATACAATTTCAACGATCTCAAATGATTTTTTTTTTGAAAGGTTCAGCATTTATAATATGTTTTTTTTCCCATAAATCAAAAAAAAATACTAAAAAATTAATTGAGATAAATGCCCCACTTTTTTGAAAAATTAGTCCCAGTTTAAAAAAAATAAATCACTCCTTTTCCTCATAAAATCAGTGAATTTAATATTTATATGATTTTAATGATATATGTGAAAACTAAATTTCAACAAATTAGCTTCACAAATAACAAAGTTATATAACAATCAGTAAACGCACTACTATCAAAATTCAAAGGAAACCTACCCTTAAGGCTCTCCCAAACCAATGCAAAACATTTGGCGCGGTGGAGAAACATTCGCCGCTGGGTTGGGCACAGTCATTTATCACCATGCAAATAAATTTTGACTAGCGAATGATGCTCCGCCGCGCCGAATGTTTCGCGTTGGTTTGGGAGAGCCTTTAAGGGGAAACTTTCGCTAGTCAAAATTTATTTGCATGGAGATAAATGAAAGTGCCAAGCCACCGGGGAATGTTTCTCTGCCGCGCCGAATGTTTCGATGTTTTAAAAGAGCCTTAAGCGGTGTACAATTATCAAACCTGTTTGACAAATCTGTGCACGTCTGAAAGCGTGTACTCTCTGTTTGACCAAACAGGTTTGCTAATGTGTGCCCCCTTCAATCCATGATTATTGAACTGGGAAATCGGCGAATGTGTTTATTGTTGATCAAATTGTTTTCGATAAATCCAAAGTATGAGTTTCTTATCATGGATATCGCTAATAAGCCAATTTCGGTTGATAAGCGTTAGTTAACTAGAGCGTGTAAAAGTAACATACTAAATTTAACCCACTGTGAACAAACTAAGGTCTAGTTTATTCAATCAAAGTTGAATATAACTTTGGGATATTTACAGTCAACTTGAGAAATAGTTTTTACTCACTCTAAGTTGACGTTTTCAACTTTTGATTTTCTGCTCTAGAGTTGATCAACTTTGGATTTTCTCAGCTCCCCGAAATAGTAGAAGTTAGAGAGCAAACTTGAGATTTTTCTTCATTTCTGTCTATTCATTCATGCTATTCAGTTCTCGACCGTTCACCGAAATCAAACATTGTCGGGTGAGTTAGTTCTAATATGGGGGACCGCATGAGTATTTTTGGTTTCATATATTTTTTTTTATAATTAAAATTTGTTTATAAAAATGGTGCCTTTCCCCCCCATTAAAACTAGAACAGGTGTACAACTTCAATAAACAGATCACTTCAGCATCGTGTTCCATGTTATATACGGAATGATTTGCTGGTCTTGTGATGTTTAAGTAGTGGGCAACGATTTCGCCGGACAAGTGTAAAAACATACTCATTAACATGCATCCATCCATCCTTTTCACAATAACAGTTCTTACGTTCCATAAATTTGTTGATCTTTGTTTGGCTTTTCCTGTTTGACCCTGCATTATTCTTCTGTGTGAAAATTTGTGTTTCTTCCTTCATAATTTCATTTTAAAAAAACAAAATAGTAGGAACAAATTATAGTGTGTTAAAACTCACCTTTTATTGCTAGATATATATTTGCTTTAAAAATAAAAGTTATACATAATCCGTTTTGAATAGCTTTCAATTTTGCTTGGTATTCTTTTGATTCGGACAAATTATTCAAAATGTCGTTTTCAAATTGCCGCTAGTGTTGATATCGATTTTTTTTAATAAAGCGAAACATCGTTATGTAAGCTCCTAGCAGTTCAGGTATAATAGGTCGATAGTGTAAGTAATGTGCAAGAAGTTTACTACCTTTAGCCTAGTACGCTGCTGATGTCAAACGAAAAATCCCATACAAAATTGACAAGACGAAATCATAAACGTAAAATTTCGTTGTGCTTTTCGTTTTGCAGTACGCTGTTCGACCAGCGAAATTGATGATTATACCAGATTGTTTTCACAACTCTCCACTCTCTTTTCGCATAGAATTAATTGACCGGACAATTTATTGTGTGCGGAAAAATGACATTTGGGTTCGCTCGTGTTTTTATTTATTGTTTCTTTCATTTCAGCATGGCTTTGTTTGATATTCTTTGTTAAATTTTGTATTATTTATTTGCAATTTGTGAAACTCTCATTTCGCATTTCTTTGTCTTGTTGGAGACCAGAGGAACTTTTCGTTTCGCATCAGCAGCGTACTAGGCTTTAGAAGAAGAAATAGAGGAACTGCCCTTGTTGGAAAAAAACTGAAGCAGTTTTAAAATGGTGTGAGTCTCACTAACACAAATGCATTACAGCAGGGACGGAGTGCTCTTTGACGGCAACTCACTAGGGCGCCATCAGAATAGTCATGTTTGTTATTTCCGAAGTTTGTTTTAGTGGTATGTTCTTAAAAAAAATAAAGAGTACGTGCGTGAAGCAATTTTTGTCAATCAGAAATGTCAAATCGCTAGTGTGATTTTAAAAAAGAACAGTCAAAAAGTGTTACAAATTAAAAAAAAAAACAAACATTTTCAAGTGAATAAAAAAGACATTGTGGTTATCTAGCAATAAAGAAAAAAAAAAATCATTCAGTGTGTTGTTAAATTGTGTGAAAAAAAACGAAAAAAGGCAGTAAGAGCATTTCCTCTCACAAGTGAGTTTTATTATATTTTTCTCAAAGCAAGAGCTGTGAACTGTTTGTATTTATGCAGATTAATTTACTATCGAACAACATATTATTTATACTGGATTAAACTTTGAACATGAGCCATGAACAACCAAACATGAACTGATAGACACCTTACTGAAAAGACAAATTAAAATTGAAACATAAGTTGACGACGAAACAAATACTGTAGATATTTTACTACTAACTTAAAACGTAAAAAATCGATGTAATAACAAAAAGTAATTTCCTCATAAAAATGGCGCTCAATAGATAGTTGCGCCTTAGAAGCGTCAATATATGCACATACGCTACTGTTTGCAAGGAATGTAGTTTGACATATCCCTCAATTAAATTCTAACGATACAATTATGTGCACATTTTCAACTAAATATTAATATTCTTGACTTAAATTAAAGCTTTATCTATTTCTGATATGTTGATTAATAGTTTATCAATCTAAATACAAACACTTTACAGCACTTTCCTCGCGAAAAATATAATAAAACTCACTTGTGAAAGGAAATGCTTTTATCTGACTTCTTTTTTTCGATTTTCACACCCCTGAACAACGCACTTCATGTTTTTTTTTAAATTATTTGGAATATCAGCACAATGTCTAATTAATTTACTTTAAAATATTTGCTTCTTCAAAGTAATTGTAAAATTTATTTGTGGTTTAACTTGTATCAATTTTTTTTGTTTTTTTAACTTCCCATTGGAAGTTATTGTAATTGGTGCGATTTGTCGAATTGAAAATTTTGACATATCTTCACGTTTTGAGGTCTCTAGAATTAGAATTCGTCGTTTTTAGAAAGATGTCTGTATGTGTGTATGTACGTACGTTCGGGGTACTTTTTTCGTCCACCATATCTCGAGAATGAATAAAGATATCGACCTCGGATGAATTTTATTTTACAGATAATATTGTCATAACGTGCTGAAAAGGTTTTCTAACAAATTCAATAAACCGCTTTTTACTACAGCACTTTAAAAAGGACCTGTAAAATGTCATTTATCTGGAATATCTCGAGAACGGAATAAGATATTCACTTCAGACTAATTTTAATCTACACATAATTACACAATACCAAATTGGTAAATATTAAAAAAAATCAACAGACACTTTTTTTTTAAACTAAGTAAAACTGTTGCAAAATAATTTTCGTCTCAATTATAAAATGATTCCGAACCCAGTCTATTTTTTTTTTTTACATATAATGACGTAGTCAACAACTGATAACATTTTTAAAAAAAATTCAATAAATAGTTTGTTTCTTAGAGCAACAAAACTGGAACAAAAACTATTAAAAATTCTTAACAAATGTTTTTCAACTCAAATATTTTGATAAACAAACAATCATATCGATTTCAAATTTCTACCAAAAATATATACCTATACCATCTTATTGTTGTGTAATTTTGAGATTTTTAAAACCCTTTAAAAGGCTAAAAATCAAAATGTTGCAAGAAACCCCTTTACAAAAATGTTTTAATTCGAAAAATTCCTACACTCAAAATCTCTACAAAATCGAAATTTTGCAAATGACACTTAATTTGCCTTTTTATATTCTTTGAAACAATGTTTTTTTTTAAGTACACTCCCCTGATTTTTGGTATTTTTTTTTAGTCAGCTTTGAAATAATCGGCTTAAATAACTAATACCTCCATACCGAGAAGAGTTATGAAAAAAAGTTTTATATGAAAGATTCTTAGAATTTGGTAAGCTTTTAACAAAAAAATATATAAAAATTTTACTTTTATAAATAGCTTAAGTACAAAATATAGGTAATGTCACATTTTGCCCTGTATCTCTATATCTATACCTACCTATATACCTACTGATTATCCAAAAATTCAGTTTTTACTCTTTTAGACATATAATTATATAATATATACTCTACCACCCACCACTTAAGTAACTATGTACATTATGTATATGGTTTTCAAGTGCACCAATGGGAAGTTACTAGTGTGGGTCAACCCCAGACTCATTTTTTTTCTAATCACAGGCTAACGATTTGACAGTTCTAGGAGACAAAATTGCCTCACTCACGTACACTGTATGTGTGACAAATACTTCTTCCTCTATTACTTCTTCTAAGTTTAATACAAACGTCAAAACTTATCTACTAGTTAAAATTTAAATGAGCTCCTGAGCAGGTAAAAATTTAGAAGAATCGAGAAAAATGATAGTGAGTATAATGATTTAGTATAAGAGAATAATGTTTTGTTTCTTTTTCTTTTCTTTTCTTTTCTTTTCTTTTCTTTTCTTTTCTTTTCTTTTCTTTTCTTTTCTTTTCTTTTCTTTTCTTTTCTTTTCTTTTCTTTTCTTTTCTTTTCTTTTCTTTTCTTTTCTTATCTTTTCTTTTCTTTTCTTCTCTTTTTTTTTCTTTTCTTTTCTTTCCTTCTCTTTTCTTTTCTTTTCTTTTCTTTTCAGTTTAGATTTTTTTTTTTAATTTATAATTAAAGCCTATACTCTGCTCAGTTCGTATTTTCAGTACAGGCCTTATGGGAGAGCTTTTTTCAAACATACACGTGCTGGCTGTTGTTTGCATTGCACTCAACTTAAGAAATTGCCTGTGAAATAAAAAATAGAACCCCTGACTTCCATTGAAATTGTTTATGTGATATTCCATAAGCCCACGTACATCCCATCATGACCTATCTTCTCCGTGGTTGTAAGGATAAGGAGACTGAAACAAGAAAGAACAAGATACACACACTTTGTCCCTCCCTCGCTTAATGTTTTTATTAAAAACAACACATTGATTCAGAGTTCCCATACCTCGGGGGATGGAAATTTTAATACCTTTTTCTTTGGTTTTTGCTATGTAGCTTTCAGAATTAAAGCTTTATAATCAGTGTTGCCATAATCTCAAATTTCATAATGCTAGATTTCAAATTTTATAATGCTAGATCATATGGGAGCTCAAAAAACAAAATTCTAGATTTCAAAATCCATATAAAAACGTCAATATCGATGATTAAAAAACAAACATATTTATTTTCTCAAAAATACCTAACATACCAACATAGGTAATATCTCCCTATATAACAAAAAAAAAAAACCAAAACAAAACAAAATTAATTTAAAAATAACGAAACTTAAAGCTTTATATGTAAATAGGTATTAGTAACTTTTGCAGCAAACTATTGTAGGAACTCTTAGTAGTTAATTATTTAATATGAAATCAGTCAGACTTATCACATTCTTGTTTTTATGAAATGACATTAGTTTTTACAAATAAATATCTTATTTCACTTATGGTTTTACTAAAAAAATGAGTTAGCTCAAAGTTCTTCACACAAATATTCTTCTTCACCCTTATGTTTTTCATACTTCGCCGAGGCTCCAACTTCCTCTATAACACTTCTTAAAACCTTATAAGAAAAGTAGCATTTATATTCTAGCCTTGGCCCCTTGCGTAATAAGACAATGCTGTTCAATAATTCTTTTCCAATTTTATTACGAATTTTTGTTTTAATTATATTCGTTTGGCTGAACAGGCGCTCAATCTCAGCGTTTGAAATGGGAAGTGAAGCAGTCCAATTTCCAGTCAGAAAACGACCTAATTCCTTAAACATATTTTCCCAGCTGCATCTTTAAAAGTTAGTACCTGGATCCAAAAGGTATTTGTGTTTTGTGAATTTCGAACTTCTGACATCTCAAAGCATATTTCTTCAAAACAGGTTTCTTAACAATTTAAGCAGCCGAATACCATATTATAGTTCATAAAAGATTTTTTGACAGCTCAATCTTTTGTATTGAAATTGATAACAGAATAGCAGAATAACAGAACAAAATACCTCGCTGAATACGCCCAAATAATTGACTTTCCAGATTCCACAGAAACAGATGCTTTAATTAATTCATTTCTATTAGAAAAAGTCATGAATTTTGTGGTTAAATCAAAATGCTTTGTTATTTTGTAATCAAGATTCGAAATCATTTTTGGCATTCAAGAATGCAAAAAAAAAACAAGAATGCCAGAAAAGCATTTAGCATAATTTTAAAATTTCATAATGCTTTTCTCTTCTCAATAACGCTAGATCTAGCATTAATAATGCCGTTATGGGAACACTGTTTATAATAGCTTTTGAGAGCATATATTTTATGTATGTGTGTTAAGTGTTGTCACTTCATGTTTTTCTACTTACATCTTTTTGTTTTATTTTTTTTCCTGGTAAAAATGCTGCTATACAATATTTGTTAGGTATTTTTTTTTTAAAGAAGAATTACTATTTGAGAAAGTTTTTGATGGAGTTCGGTTCATTAATTAAATGCAATTTGAATTGCCAAATAGTTTTTTTTCTTCTTCATGAAAATATAAATAAAAAGACTAAGGTTTCGTGTTTTTACCAAGGGTTCATTAAATAAAATTTATTTCCTTTCTAAGAATTCTAATAAGGCATTACTAATACTTTTTCTGATATAAACCAGACCATTGCGAGTTCTTACGGAAAAAAGTTATACTTCTCTGCGTAGTTGGAGAGCATTCCGTAATATGAAACTATCCTCTCGAGTTAAGCTCTCATTTATGTAGATGCGTGTAGTAGTGGTCCTGTTGGAACTTGGAATCAGAAACCTCAGACTCGCTCTCCAGCTGTTCAACTGTGAGACCTCTGTTTGCTCTAAATTCAGTAAATAATGCACTTTGCTCAATACGTGAAGAGAGTCTGATAAGCAACGGACAGTTAACATCGATGGCTTTTCTTCTCAGTCAAAAGGCATCAAAGTGTGGAGTGAATAATTGATGGTTTAGTTTTGAGGCAATAGCTTTGGCGATATGAGCTGTTCGTTCGTTCGATCTAAGTGGTATACCACGCACAATCACTTCACGAAAGCGTTCTCTTCGATGCAGATCCCCTATTACCTCTTTAAGCTTCTGATTGTCATCTCGCAGCTCAGAGATGTCAGTCTCAAATTGATTAACTCTACTTTCAAGAGAAGATATAGCCTCATTAATTTTAATGTTTAAATTGTTTTCAAATTCCAAAAGCAAAGATTTAAATTTGTCAATTTAACCAGCCAAAAGATCTCGAAATTGGCGGGATAGAGACGTTTTTTTAATCTGAAACCTTCTTTGGTGGCAGGTTAGATTTCAAATTTTTGTTCAATGCATGTGAATTGTTTGGGGAAGAGACTAAATATTTCTCTTTGAGCTCCGCTGCTTGAAGACGCGTGGTGGACATAATGAAATAATGAAGGAGATTTCACAACAACCAAAAAATGATTTACTAAGAACACCAAGTTAATGTTTATAATATCACTTATTTTTACTTGCGATATTCGTAGTATAGGGCAAGTTTAGGATTCGTGCAAACAAAAAAAATAGAGATAATATTTTTCCCTAACATTCAGTTTCAGTTTTCAGTTTAAATTTATTTTTCATCTTCAATTTGTTAACATACGTCATATTAAAACTTACAATAAAGATCTTATAGATTATTATAAATAACATAATATTATCACCAATAGTAAGTGTTTTCCATTTCAAATACAAACAATTGAAGAAGAAAAGATACACTCTGTTGTTCTAAGATAAGTGTCGGGTGCATCTTTGTATATAATAATATAATTTTTTTTTTTATTAGAATAAATAGAATATAAGAAAAAGTTTCAAATTATATCTTACAAATTATATTGTTGTGGGGTAGAAACTCAAAAGTAATAAAGACAACGCAATAATAAAATTAAAATAATTAACAAATTAATAAGCATACATATGTACATACATTATTTAGACTAATATAGAGATTATGTTGTTGATTTAGTCAAAATCGAAGTTAAGAAGCCATTTCTTAATTTTTGCATTAAAGGAAAATATAGAACGAATGGAACGGATTTTAAAGGGAAGTGCATTATACAATCTAGGAGCTACTGATGTGGATACTATCAAATAAACATAAACTATGCAACCCTACCAATTGAATTATAAAATTCGCAAGAACACACAAACAAATGTAAGTTTAGTTTAGTTTATTCATCAAACAAAGTTACAATAGGTACTTAAGTGATTACTTGATATTAAAATATATACATTTTTTTTTGTAATTTTAAACATAACCACCAGTAGAGATATTTAAAATTAACAATAAATTTGATTTAAATAAATATCTACTGAGATCAATCATATCGCAAACAGTATTTGTTTTTATTAAACACCTTGATAATGGTTCATTGGCAGCATACACAGTTGTTTGGTATGGAACATTAAAAAAAAGATTGGTTTCTAAGCATTCTCGCAGGAACATTGATCCCAATTAAATCTAAAATTTGTGCACAATCGACATGGTCCCCTAATATATCGTGAACGAACATAATCTCGATGAACTTCCTAGGAATGTTTAGAGGCAAAATACCAAGTAACTTACATCTCGTTTCATAGGAAGGAAGATCTATGTCCCATTGAAGTCTTTTCACTACAATTCTCGTAAAACGTTTTTGGATTTTCTCGATTCTAAATGAAGGATTCCAGATAACACTACAGTTTTCAAGGTTAGACCTTACAAACGCAAAATATAAACACTTAAAGGTGTGTGGATCGGAGAACTCCTTAGAGTTACGCAAGATAAAACCTAACATTGAACTGCCTTAAGCAACCAACAAATCTATATGCTTTTAAAAGTCAAATTTTTTGTCAAAAATCACACCTACCCTACCGTGAAATCCATTGGCATATGATTAGGATTTCCCCAACTTAGAAAGGTCGATGACCAGCTTCCGGTCACTCCATCTTCACCGACTGGAAAAGGCTACCCTCCACACCCCTGAAAATTATGTCTTCAACAAATCATGTCTCGCGTAAACCAAGAAAAGGAAACAACGAAAATTTCAAACAACAAGGCGTTCATGGAAGTTTTATTACTCTTAATGCAAACGTTACTGATATTTTGGTAAGAAACATTGGACAAACTTAGATAATTTATATTGACTAATTGATTGTTATTATTTTAATCTTTGATATATTTTTATAGATACTTGGTATTTAAAAAAGAAAGAAACAGAAAAGCTAAACACGAAAAGAAATACAAAGGTGACTGTGATGTTTTTCCCAAGAAAACAGTTACGGTACCCTTTTTGGTACCTATTCCGGCAAAAGTGAATTTGCGGAGGTAAAATTCCCTACCTCGATAAGCCTCTGTAGAGGAGGACTAAAAATTTCAAATGAGGGGTTCGCGATCTTAAAAGCAAACTCGGGAAACCCTACCTAGGTCACTTACAAAAAAAGGTAAACTCAAAATTAATTATTTTTGACAATATGAAAAAAAAAACTTCAAACAAACTTCAAAGCCCATTAATCTTATGAAAATTAATGTAGATAATAAGAAAGAAAATGTAATATAAACAAAAATAAGGTAATATAATAAAAAAATAACAGAAAGAAAAATCCTTTTACAATTGTCGATATATATATTTCTTCGGAAGCTCTTCTGCCCAGTTTACTGGATTGGCAGATTGGTAAGAGCAATCCTCAATTCTTTTCTGCTCGCAAGTTTCGTATATGGTTTTAACACTATATGTATATTTTGGATATGTATGTACCTTATTAAACCCCTTTCTTTACCATTCTTTCACAGAATTCACGGTGATGGACTCTTTTTCATGAACTTGATGGATGAACCCATGATTCCTTGAAATCTGGTCACAGAGTGCGAGAGCAACGGTGTTGAGCAGCGTCGCACCAGATTTGCAGCACGCTTCCGAAATATGTTTACGTCGTAGAGCAGCACTTAGAAAGGTTTCCTCGTGGAAACAGATTGGGTACTCCAAACTGGATCGATGCATTCAGTATATACACCTTCAGACACGGCAAAATCTCTATCCAACAGAACGACCAGTTCATGGGGAAAAAGGTTCCACCAAACACAAGGTGACCGCCTACAAAAATTCCCTATTTTTCACACCTAATGCCTTTTCACTTCATGTTTGTCCAAAATTCACAAATAAATTCAGAAGTGTCGCCTTATATCTAAACATACCTTTAAAATTGCCCAAAAATTTCCTTCGAATTTTATTTTACTTACACCTGGAACGCGACCATCTGACATTTGGAATGGGTAATTATTTTTCATTCTATTTTATTTCGTTCATTCATCTAATTTCCAACTTACCGCATAACAACCAAGATGTCTGCCTCCCCAAGTTCGGTAAGTATTTTAATTTATGTGGATATTTTGTGAGTTATAATTGTTTTTTCTTTCAGTTGCGTTACATTCTTAATTGGATCGTCCTGCAAAATTATGTTTGAGTTCATTCTCCAGAGAACCTTCATCCTGTAAATTTTGCGAAGCTGAACAGGAGCCTTCTCTTAAGACGCCACAAAAAATAGGACGCCTAGCCGGAGATCATCTGGAGACGTGGGGCGTTACCCACGCTTCCCAAGCCGGGCACACTTTTAGCAGTTAGACCACGCGTAAGAAATATTTAAGATCAGTTGTTGAATCCTGCTAAATTTTCTATTTTTTTTTTTTGAAGTTTCAGACAAAAAACTACGGGCGCGAGTATGCAAGTGTATTGACCATCTTCTTCGGGACAGTCGTTTGTTAGCGTTACATTTTACTGTGGCTTCAAGATTCCTTTTACCGCTTGTCTGGTACTTTGCGGATGCAAAGTAGAAAAGTGAAACTGGAGAAACGTAGCTGATTAAAACTAGTGCCTGATAATGTGATGATGGCGGAACGAAATTTGGAAATTGTTCGAAAAATGAGATCGGAGGGACCGAGTCCCAATGGAAATTTTGTTGGGGTAGGTGGGTCACCTGAACCGTTATCGTGGTGAGCTACCCACGGTTATCAAAGCTGGGCATATTTACGGCTATATGTTATGCCGTTAAGGTAAGCACAGCATGCCAAACTTTAGCAAAGCATTCCAACGCCTCCAACCAGTGCAAACGCATAGGACTTAAAATTCGCTCCGCGTCCCAATCAACTCTGTACGGCAAACATGTGGGTATTTTATTCATTTTTTTTTTCTATGTTTCATTTTACTTATTATTATTTTTTTTTCAGATTATGGGTCTAATCCGCTCAACACCCCCAATGTAAACTTTGTCACGGGCACTGATACTCTCGAAAATTAAGCGTCCTGTACTACAATTAGGATCTGTTCTACAAAAATCTACCAAAAACTCCTGGTAGGTATTCCATAACATCTATCTCATGTTCCATTCATTTATTATTTTATTTTTCTCACAGATAATAAGAACTAAGTAGAGCCATCGCAACACCGAACCCCATGACCCCAGTTATCAAGCCAGTAGGTTTGTTTGTTTGGACAACAGAAGGGGGTGGTGATTTTTTTTGGAAGGTCATTGACCTGCTGGATCCATCTGACGCGTGCGCGCATTGTACGTTTTAGCCTATCGTTCATTCGATTTTAAAATATTTTCACGTACTCGTTTACGTATGCACTCCAATCGATCGCGCCGAGGAAGTATCAACAACTCGCTATCGTCAACCGCGTTCAACTTATTGGCTAGAAGTATGGAGATACACCGATCGAACTATGTACTGCACTTCTCAAGACACATGCTTTGTTGCTGAGATAATAGTCCCAATCACGTTGATCAGTTTTGAGGTATGCGCGGATTGCTGCCAACAACGTGCGGTTGACTCTCTCCGACGCGTTCGATTGAGGGGAATAGTTTGCAGTTCGCATATGGGTGATTCCGTATTTTTGTAGGAAGTTTTGAAACTCCTTTGCCAGAAATTGTTTGCCATTGTCCGAATGGATCAAGCGTGGAACCCCAAACATAGTCATATGTGTTTTTCTTTTCTGGGTGAGTCGCGATGTTTTAAACTACTAAACCCAATGAAGCAGCCGCAAGCGGAGTTTACAACACAGACGAGAGTTGTAGAAATAAATAAATAACTAACAAACATTTATATCACAGTTTAATTATCACAGCTTGAATATCTTAGTTTCATGATCACAGTTTATGCTAGGCGTAAGCAGACCATAGGGAATAAAGATATTTTCTTCGATGGTTAGCAATCTTGAGAAGACTTACTCAGGTAGTTAGTGTAACTATTAAATTAGTATTTAAATACCTACTTTAAGATGAAGTACGTTTATAAATAACTGATTAGTGTACCCTTTGAAAAACTTTTTTTTCTCGATTATGGGAGGTACCAAGTGTTAAATGAAATTGAAACCTGATAACCCACAGGTGATTAAGGATAATAAAAGTAAACGTCATTTTGTTTTAATTTAGTTTCGAAATACTAATAAATAAATTACTAAATTCATAGATTAATAAATTAATAAATAAATTAATAACAAATATGAATTATATGAACGGAGTGAATTTTATTGCACGTTGATTTAATAAAGGGGGTTATTATCACAGAGTTGAATTAGGGCTAAGATATCACAGATTTAGGCTTACAGCGAAGAATTATCATTCAATTGAAACGCAATACATGAAAGAATGAATAAATTGAAAATAGATAACACCTTTGCATTGACTGAATGATGTAACGTGGTCCAGGTACATTGTGAAAGTCTATCGTTTAAGATTCGGCCGGGCGATTTCCAGCTGTTATCAGGTGCTGTGCGTGCCTACAGAAAAAAAATGGCTTGATAAAGATTATCTAAAACTACCTTGAGTCTTAAAGTTATGTTGATCATTGTTTTGGCTTTTCTTTCTTTGGATATATGTGAACTAAAATATTTTTTTGTTTTGCATCTAAAACGTATTAGGTGACTTTTATTGGAATAATTTAGTTAATTTTACAGGATACCCTCAACGTTTTACAAAAATCAGGTACAATGAAAAATTGTATATGCGGTACGTTTCGGTGGTATTATTATTTTTTTTTTCGGTTTTCACCAGTTACCATACAGGACGTGTTTACGAAGTTACGGTTCAAGAGTTTTGATGGGCTACTTCTGTCAGTCATTGCTTTAAATCTTTGGCGTGAAATATGCTTATTTCTTTCTTTCTTTTTCAACAGGTCCGTCAGGGGTGCAGTCGGATTGGAAAAGTCTTTAATGAATTTCCGCTACCACCCTGCTAAACCAAGCAACCGCCGAACCTGCCTTGGGGTTTTGGGAACTGGAAAATCCACTATTGCCCCCACCTAAGCAGGGTCGGTTTTGAGCTGACCACCACCAACTATGAAGCCCAAATACTTCAGCTCTTTGAAGCAAAACTTGGATTTCTTCATGTTGATGGTGAGGTTAGCCCTGCGTAAGCAGTCGGCTACTTCGCTTACCAGGGCGATATGCGTCTCAAAATCCGGTGCCATGATTAACAAATCGTCAAGGTACACAAAGACGCGATCCCTAAGTCGTGCAGGAATAACCTTGTCGATTAACTGGCACTACCTTTGGGCCGCATTACACAAACCAAAGGGCATGACAGTGAATTGGTACAAGGGTCTTACCGGTACCGCAAAGGCAGTCTTTTCCCTACTCCGTTTCTCCAGCGGTATTTGCCAGAATGCTTCCTTTAGATCAATACTACTGATGTAGTATGTATCCGGTAGTCGGCTGAGGAGCCCCTCGACATGAGGCAGAGGATTTGCATTTTTCTTTGTTAGTGCGTTCACCTTGCGAGAATCGAGACAAAGTCTATTTTTGCCCGGTTTTCGCAATAGAACCACTGGTGAGCACCACGGGCTCTCGCTCTCCTCAATGACGCCGAGGTTCAACATCCGATCTAACTCTTCATACAAAATGGCTTGTACCGCTGGCGAAACAGGGTAGTGACGCTGTTTCACAGGGAGTGCATCTCCTGTATCAATCACATGCTCCATGAGCGTCGTCTTTCCAAGACCATTCCGGTCAAAACACAGAAATCTCTGCCTGACTGCATCCAATCTGGCCTGCTGATCCGGGTTCAGCTGATGAGCATTCGACAGATCTGCTTCATCAGTTAACGAAATGGTGCTAATCACATTTGGGGCTAGTTGGAATAGTCTCCAAAAGTCTACTCCTAGATAGATTTCTTGATCTAGGTTAGGGACTAGGTAAAACGTAATTTCCTCAACTTTCTCATTATAAGTGATTTTAATGAGTACTTTCCCTACAATTGACTGACTCTTACCGTCAGCTGTTTTGACTCCTGAGTGAAATGTTATTATAGGAAGTTAAAGTTCTTCGACAAGCTTCATACAGTTTTTTCCTAGAATGCTGACACTTGCGCCACTATCTAACAATCCTAGGACTTCTTTATTTTCTAATTTTATTTGCGCGTATGGTCTAGGGTCTGATGAGAGATTTATAATGGTAGAAGCAATACGATTTTCAATTCTTTTCTAATTTTGAATCTTTTCCTAGCTTTAAGAACTTTTTTTGAAGGAGAATGCACTTTATCTTTAAAAATCCTATCTCTCCTATCCTATGTGTAAAGGCTTAGTATTGAATAACTTTGGTTTGATTGGACTTTCTATATGGGAATTTTGATTTTCATTTCTCTTTAAAATAGTGATTTTGATGTGGCCCTCTCCTATTAGAGGACTTTCGGATGATTTTGTATCAGAATCAACAACTGGGAATTTTGGAATGAACGGGGGTTCTAATTTCGGATCCTTCACGTTAGACGGTCTGTTTCCCGGTTTACACCGAGCGCAATGAGGTGTTTTTACACCTTCTAGACCACACTTAAAACAAAACAGGTTGCGGACGTCTGACTCGCAGTCAAAATAAGTGTGACCCTGTGTTTTGCAGTTCCAGCAAACCAACTTTGAGGGATCAGCGTACTTCCGTGGAGGAAGATTCGCACGAGCCCCACCAAACTGATATGCTGCCAGTTATTCATCAGCAGGCTGATACTGGTGCTGGTCTTCGTATTCCAGCTCGTTAGCCATGTATCTACCCGGTGGCTTCGTGGATTTTGGGAAGTCACGATCGATTCTCCAGCGGTATTTGCCAGAATGCTTCCTTTAGATCAATACTACTGATGTAGTATGTATCCGGTAGTCGGCTGAGGAGCCCCTCGATATGAGGAAGAGGATTTGCATTTTTCTTTGTTAGTGCGTTCACCTTGCGAGAATCGAGACAAAGTCTATTCTTGCCCGGTTTTCGCAATAGATCCACTGGTGAGCACCACGGGCTCTCGCTCTCCTCAATGACGCCGAGGCTCAACATCCGATCTAACTCTTCATACAAAATGGCTTGTACCGCTGGCGAAACAGGGTAGTGACGCTGTTTCACAGGGAGTGCATCTCCTGTATCAATCACATGCTCCATGAGCGTCGTCTTTCCAAGACCATTCCGGTCAAAACACAGAAATCTCTGCCTGACTGCATCCAATCTGGCCTGCTGATCCGGGTTCAGCTGATGAGCATTCGACAGATCTGCTTCATCAGTTAACGAAATGGTGCTAATCACATTTGACACTAGTTGGAATAGTCTCCAAAAGTCTACTCCTAGATAGATTTCTTGATCTAGGTTAGGGACTAGGTAAAACGTAATTTCCTCAACTTTCTCATTATAAGTGATTTTAATGACTACTTTCCCTACAATTGACTGACTCTTACCGTCAGCTGTTTTGACTCCCGAGTGAAATGTTATTATAGGAAGTTAAAGTTCTTCGACAAGCTTCATACAGTTTTTTCCTAGAATGCTGACACTTGCGCCACTATCTAACAATCCTAGGACTTCTTTATTTTCTAATTTTATTTGCGCGTATGGTCTAGGGTCTGATGAGAGATTTATAATGGTAGAAGCAATACGATTTTCAATTCTTTTCTAATTTTGAATCTTTTCCTAGCTTTAAGAACTTTTTTTGAAGGAGAATGCACTTTATCTTTAAAAATCCTATCTCTCCTATCCTATGTGTAAAGGCTTAGTATTGAATAACTTTGGTTGGATTGGACTTTCTATATGGGAATTTTGATTTTCATTTCTCTTTAAAATAGTGATTTTGGTGTGGCCCTCTCCTATTAGAGGACTTTCGGATGATTTTGTGTCAGCATCAACAACTGGGAATTTTGGAATGAACGGGGGTTCTAATTTCGGATCCTTCACGTTCGACGGTCTGTTTCCCGGGTTACACCGAGCGCAATGAGGTGTTTTTACACCTTCTAGACCACACTTAAAAGAAAAAAGATTGCGGACGTCTGACTCGCAGTCAAAATAAGTGTGACCCTGTGTTTTGCAGTTCCAGCAAACCAACTTTGAGGGATCAGCGTACTTCCGTGGAGGAAGATTCGCACGAGCTCCACCAAACTGATATGCTGCCAGTTATTCATCAGCAGGCTGATACTGGTGATGGTCTTCGTATTCCAGCTCGTTAGCCATGTATCTACCCGGTGGCTTCGTGGATTTTGGGAAGTCACGATCTTTTTTCGGGAATGCTGACTCAACATCCTTGCAGGCGTTCCTCAGCTGATCCAAGGAGAACATCGGCATTGGATATACCAACTGCACCAATCTGGCACTGAGGTTCTTTTTCAATATTTTTACCAGCTCCACGTCCGGAATTGGTATTCTCAGCTGGGATTTGATTCTACTGACTGCAGCCAAGAAGTCATCAATGTCCTCCGAGGAACCTTGTTTGCGCTCCATTATCCCTCGCATAATGTCGTAATCTGACCGATTATTTTTGAATTGTCGCAACAGAGCTTCTCGCAGAGTGGGCCAGTCGGGCCTGTAACTCGTCCTTAGGAATTGCCAGTACCACTCGTTGGCGTTTCCCTTCATCAACAGATGGAAGTCACGCAATATTACGGACCACGGACACCTATGGTTGACCTGCAGTGCCTCTATACGTAAAACAAAGTTTTACACTGATAGGGTACTGGGCTTTCCATCAAAAGGAATATTCCAGCGATCAATTCTGATTGGATCCTTAAATCCAGAATTCCACCAGTGCGGTGGGTAACCGACTTGGTTCTCGTGGAAGTCATAATTCATTGGATTCCTTGCAGGTCCCAGATGAGCATCTTGCCGACAGTCTGGTAGGTATAACCCTTCTTGGCTTTGACGGAACGGTTCTTGTGGTCTTCGTTGCTGTTGAGGAGGTTGTGCCAAATCATTCCTCCTTGGATCCGGCTGAGGAGGCTGCTTTGGTGGTGGATGGATTGGTGGTGGAAAATTAAACACCGGAGCTGCTGGTTTCGGTACTTGCTCGGTGGTTGGTGGAGACGGCCTACCTAGGTTCAACTCCCTGAGGAATCCACCTAGCTGGTGTTGGTGTTGTAAAGTGCGTACTTCACAACATTCCCTTATCATCCTTTCTTATCCCATTACAATTCAACCCATTGCCACTTCAAATTCCCATGGTCATCATTTCTTTTGATTGCCCAATATCCGACCCACTTAAAATTCCCATATCATCATTTCCTTTTAATTACTTACAAATTCCATTCAACTCCAAAGTCGTCAACCACGCGATCAACGATCGCTCCCCTTCAACCCATTCACTTTCCCAATACAATAAACTTCTCCAATTTCATTGCCTACATATGCCTAATTGAAACATAACCCAAAATTCCCAAATCATCATTTTCCATTTCTTTCTGTATCCAACAATCAATGCACTCCATTTCCAATACACAATATTTAAACCTATTAAACGTGCATTGATCCCACAGGCACACTTGTGCTGATGTTGCATCTTTTCCTTTTCGTCGTGTCGGGTGACGAGCTATCGAGGGGACACTCTGTTTCGTGATATCGGATCGGTCGGACGAATTTCTTCTTATTGCTCTGAATCTTAACCTTTTTAAATTAATTTCAAATCTTGTAATAAATAAATAAATAACGTAAATTTTAAATATATTGAAAAGAAACCAATGTAGAGAATATGAAATAACATAAATCTTAAATATATTGAAAAGAAACCAATGTATAGAATAAGAAATAGTGAGTAAGAAAATAAAACTAAAAACTCTTCTGTGTTTTAAATGTGGAACATTTTTCTTTTATTAACGCGAGCAAAACAATACCATGAAAAACAGGATAAAACCCGTTTGAGAATCGTGCTTCTCAATCAAAATAAAGAGCACAACATAAATTGGTGTCAGGTGTGGGGTTTGCCTGAAAAGTGACAAGTGCAAAGTGTTAAAAAGAAAAAAAAAACACAACAAATCAAACAAAAGAAACTCAAAACCAAGTGAAAAAAAAAAAAAACTACAATCAGTGATAAAAAAAAACCCATAACAAAACAGCAATCAGTGAAAAACAAAATCTGAGAGAACTAAGGACTACACATTCATCTGTAACCCTCCGCATCCATCTTTAACCCGCTGCATCCACCAACAACCTATTTTCATCATTTTACAAAGCAGAATTTTCAAATACAATTTTTTTTACTAGTAAGCTATCTTTTAATTATTTTTCTTTACTATTTTCTTATCATTAATTTAATTCTTGCGTAGCCCTAAGATTTTTTTTTTATATATATACATATATGTTAGTAATTATTGTATACATGTCTCAAGGTGAAATAAATAAAACCGACGAATCCGAATCAACGTTAAACTCGTCCGAAACAGATAGTGATACAGAATCCGACACCCCTTACAATACTTCTCCTTCCTCTCATTCTACTCCCAATAAATTACTGAACATGGCTCCTAAATTAGATAGGTCTTTTGCGTTCAAGCTCATCCCGGAGTTTGACGGGGACAGATCGATCCTACATAAATTCATAAATGCCTGCGACTTAATCGGAGAAGAGACCTCTTCTTCAGATCTACCTATTCTTCTTCTTATAATAAAATCGAAATTGTCTGGAAGCGCATATAATGTATTTAAGTACACTGACTTCGAAGATTGGAAGCCCCTTAAAGAAAAGCTACTCCAGCAATTCCTAGAGTTTAAATCCCTATCTCAATAACAGGTGGATCTCATCCAAATGAAACAGCGAACGAACGAATCTGTTCGTCAGTTTTCAAACAGATTAGAAAAAACTTTATCCCATCTGAATGATGCTTGCATTGCAAGTGAAGGCTCAGATAAAGCTGACACAATCATAAGTCTTAATCGTAAGACTGCGTTGAAAGCGTTCGAAAGAGGGCTTAATTATCGAGTAGGTCTAATTATAAAAGCATTAGTATTTAATACATTGACGGATGCCATTGAAGCAGCCGTCCTAGAAGAGAAAACTAGTTCGTCACATCCTACACATTTTTCTACTAGCTCATCACAAAGCAAATCCAGAAATTCAATTTCATGTTATTACTGCCAAAAGTCGGGATATAACATAGAACAATGCTACTTAAGGAAAAATAAGGAACAGCTTCCTTCTTTCAAAAGTGAAGTTAAGAAAGTAACTATTACTTGTAGTTACTGTAAGAACCTTGGGCATCATATAAATGAATGTCGAAAAAGGGAGTATAATAATAATAAAAAAAAAATACTTATTCCCCTTCGACTGTAAATAAACATTCGGAAAACCGTTCAGAGGCCGAAACCAGTGGCAGGCTTCGGACCTAAACTTAATCTCGTCTCGCCACATCCTACACATAAATTTAAAAAATAATATAAGTAGAGTAGATTCAATTAAACTTTCTTCTGAAATCTTGCTAAATCCTAAACCTTCTAAATTTCTAATCGATGGCGGTAGTGAAATTTGTCTGATTAAAATAGATAAAATAAAACCAGAACTACCCATCGACTCTAATATAATTCATTCCCTATCTGGTATAACTGATTCTGTTATCCGTACCAAAGGAGTTATACAACTTCTTATTAATCTTCCAAAAAACGTTACAATTTCTTACCCTTTCCATGTAGTAGATAAAATCTTTCCCATCAGTACCGATGGAATAATAGTTAACATTGTTCCAATCCTCAAGGAAATTAATGTGGATAGTATATGCCTCTCCCAGCAATTCCCCAATGGATTATATATTGGCAATAGCATTACTCCTGCCAATAGTTCTATCTCTTACATATCCGTCGTTAACTCCTCTGAATCCCCCATTGAGTTTAATACTGATGATATAGTATTTGACGAAGTCTCTAATTACAATATTTTGCAAATTCAACACTATCCTGCTTCTTACGAAAGAATTAAAACTATACAAGACCTAGTCGTGACTGACCACATGACCAAAAACGAAAAGGACTCTATTTTAGATTTATGCTGCTTGTACAGTGACTTATTTTGTATAAAAGGAGAAAAATTAACCCATACCTCCTCTGTACAACATCCTATCATAACACAAGATGCTACACCTACATATATAAAACCCTACAGGTTGCCGGAAGCACAACGACAAGAAGTGGATAAACAAATACATGAGATGATGGACGATAATACCTGATAAATGTCAATTTTTGCAAACTGAGCTCACTTATTTGGGACATGTCATAAACGAATCCGGTATTAAACCTGATCCACAAAAAATCGAAGGTGTGAAAAATTTTGCACAACCCAAGAACGCAAAAGACATCAAAAGCTTTCTGGGTCTTGCAGGTTATTATCGGCGCTTCATAAAAGATTTTGCAAAAATTTCTAAACCTCTTACTAATCTTTTACGTAAGGATGTTCGCTTCGACTGGACTCCTCTTTGTTCAAATTCTTTTCATGGATTAAAAGAAAAACTTATTAATCCACCCCTCCTCCAATATCCCGATTTCACTAAAAACTTCATTCTTACAACGGATGCTAGTGACTTTGCTATTGGTAGTGTCCTTTCACAAGGTGAAGTTGGGAATGATCTTCCTATCTCCTATGCATCACGAACTCTTAATAAAAGTGAAAAAAAATTATTCTACTACAGATAAGGAACTTTTGGCTATCGTTTGGTCAGTTAAACATTTCCGACCATATCTGTATGGAAGAAAATTTCAACTTTACACGGATCATAAACCTCTAGTTTATATCCATAATTGTAAAGATACAAATTCTAGAATGATGAGATATCGTTTACAGCTCGAAGAGTTTGAATATGAAATCATCCACAAAAAAGGTGAACAAAATACAAATGCTGATTGCCTAAGCAGAATTGCAAAAATGACTCTTCGTTCAGATACAAAATCTCCTTCTACTTCTTCTCAAAATTCATCTTCTGAATCATCTCCCAAGTCGTCTTCTATCTCAACTACTACATCGTCAATTACTAATTCTTGTTCTACATCTTCAAAAACAAATCCGCGTACTAAATCATCGAATACTAACCCTTGTTCTACATCTTCAAATACAAATCCTTGTACTACATCGTCCAATACTAACCCTTGTTCTACATCTCCAATTCCTAAATCTAGTTATCATCCTACATCTTCAAATAATAGTTCTAATTCTTGCTCTACTACTTTGAATACAAACCCTAGTCCTTCATATTCAGACATGAATTCTAATTCTTCTTCTAACCCTTCAACGAGACGAGAACTACCTCAAAATGAAATTAAAACTATACTCAAAGAATTTCATTTAAATCCTATCGGAGGACACTGTGGTGTCAACCGTACTTTTAAACGCATACGACTTTATCATAAGTGGAAAAATATGTTCCAGGATATAAAAAACTTTATAAAAAACTGCGAACTTTGTCAAAAGAACAAAGTTACTAAGTACACAATGGAACCAATGGTCATTACTTCTACTGCTAAGGAACCCTTTGAGAAAATTTCTATCGACATCGTTGGTCCATATCCTATCACTAACAATAATAACAAATATCTTTTAACATTCATTGACGACCTTACAAAATATACTGATGCAATACCTTTACCAAATCAAGAGGCTAATACAATCGCAGAAGCATTTGTCAAAGAGTAATATTTCGTTATGGCACACCCAAATACGTTTTGTCAGATCAAGGACAAAATTTTCTTAGCGACATATTTAAAAATGTATGTAAGCTTCTCAAAATAACTAAACTACAAACCACTGCATACCGACCACAGTCAAATGGATCTTGCGAACGAAGCCACAGAAACTTTGTAGAATATTTGCGTTGTTTTATCAATAAATCTCAAGATGATTGGGATAATTGGATAAAATATGCCGTTTTCGTCCATAACACGACCCCAAACACTTCAACGTCATTTACTCCGTTCGAACTCATGTATGGTAGACAAGTTGAACTTCCTTCTAGCGTAACAAAAAATCCAGAAATTTGTTACAATTACGACCTTTATGCCAATGAACTCAATCAAGACTTCAACACTGCCATCAGATAGCAAGAGATAATCTCCTCAAGAGTAAAGAATCCTCAAAACAGCAATACGATAAGAAACTAAACCCTGTTGATTTTCAAATAGGAAACCTAGTTTTACTCAAAAATGAAAGCAATCCCAAAAATAGAAATAAAAAATTACTTCCCCTTTGGTCAGGACCATATGAAATCATATCTACATCAGGAGTAAACTCAAACATTAAAATCAAGAATAAAATAGTTAAAGTCCACAACAATAGACTCAAAATTTTTTCAAGTTAATTAAAATCTTCAATCTCAATATTTTTTCCAGAAATGGATAAACCTATAATTGTAATCCTCATCTTTAAAACAATACTGAACTACCCAATGATGATCAACCACGAGCAACCATATGAAATGGTCGACTTAAAAAACAAGACGGGAATATACTACGAACACGTTGGTTACCTTAAGCTTTCCACTAACCATTGGAACTTACTCATATATACTAACCTTACCGATCTCAACCTTCAATACAATTCTATCTTGCTGACCTATGACAAAATTCTATCCTCTTGCAAACAACTTCTTTCTTCTAACTTACATCAATGCGAATCCCTTCCTACCCTCTCTACGTTAGTCCTTGATCAAATTAAATCACAGGACCTAATTATAAACAAATACTTAGGAACCACCATCAAACCTCGAATAAAAAAAAGAGGATTAATAAATGCTATTGGTTCTATATCAAAGCAATTATTCGGCACCCTCGACGACGAGGATGCACAAACTTTCTCTCGTCATATAAATAAACTTAACCAACAACAACATTATGAATCCCAATTAAACGAAAAACAAATTTCAATATCCAAAAATATCATCCATCAATTAAACGTTACAAACGACCAAATTATTAAAATAGAAGAAAAAATTGATGAAGCCAGTAAAATCATTTATGAAATAAGCAAAAACTCAAATAGTAACAACATAATAAATAAATCCTTTCTTCACCTAAACGAACTTTTTACGATGTTCAACTCCTTGTCAGAATACTACTATTCAACCAAAGATCACCTCCTGGACGCTATTTACTCCGCAGCCCATGGAAAACTTCACCCATATCTTATTGATCCTTCTAAACTCACCGAAGAAATTGAAAAGATACAATTACTTCTTCCAGAAGAAAATCGTTTACCACTTCCTCTACAAGAGCAATATATAGACACACTTTTTAATCTCTTAGAAATTCATGTTTACTACATTGACAACCAAATAAATTTTGTATTAAGAATTCCTCTTACTTCTTCCAAAAACTATAACGTTTATAAAATGACTAGTATACCAAATCTCATCGAAAACAAAACTTATGCAATTATAATACCCGAACAACCTTTCCTTATCGTAGACTCAGAAAAACAATCGTATTTTCTCTTTGATAATCATGACTTAGACAAATGCCAAACAACTACAAAAAACAACTATGTTTGCGAAAGAAACGCACCAATCCTTTTTACATCATCAAGCAGTGCCTGCGAATTGAATTTACTTTCCATTCTTCCAAGTGAAATCAGTAGTTGCAATATTCAGTTAATGCAAATATATCACCCGATTTTCCTACAACTAGCAGACTACAATTCTTGGATTTTCGTTTCCCCAAATCTAGAAAATCTTATGATTAAATGCCAAAATCTTAACTCGCAAATAAACATAAATGCAACTGGTATTCTTAAAATCGAACCAAACTGTATCGCAAACACAAGATATCAATCCTTAAGCTCCAACACAAATTTCGAAACAAAAACTAATCTTAACTTTATTTCATCAAATCCTTATCTTTCATTTAATATCACACCACCACAATTTGAGAAAATTCCCAGTTATGCTACAAAGTCTTTTAATATACATAATCAGATTGATGACCTTAATTCTATCAGTAAGAATATAAACAACCTACAAAATTCTCAGTTTGTATATTCGAAATCCGATAGTGAAAATAAAAACTCTACAATCGTGTTTTTCCTTTTAATGCTTTCCATCATCTTAATGTTTACAATTATATTGCTAATGCGGAATATGAGAAAGAACTCAGTTCATAATAAAAAAGAAACGGAATCATTACCAATGCCGGAAATAAAAGTTGATTCAACCCCAGTAACATCGGTAGAAACTGAACCAATACCAAAACCTCGTTTAGCCCCATCAAATCTATCTCGTTCACTCCCAATTCCATCTTCTCACAGCAAAGCCGAAACTCGCACCACTCCAAGGTACAAGTTTCGTTCTTAAGGGGGGAGGTGTTGTAAAGTGCGTACTTCACAACATTCCCTTATCATCCTTTCTTATCCCATTACAATTCAACCCATTGCCACTTCAAATTCCCATGGTCATCATTTCTTTTGATTGCCCAATATCCGACCCACTTAAAATTCCCATATCATCATTTTCTTTTAATTACTTACAAATTCCATTCAACTCCAAAGTCGTCAACCACGCGATCAACGATCGCTCCACTTCAACCCATTCACTTTCCCAACACATTAAACTTCTCCAATTTCATTGCCTACATATGCCTCATTGAAACATAACCCAAAATTCCAAAATCATCATTTTCCATTTCTTTCTGTATCCAACAATCAATGCACTCCATTTCCAATACACAATATTTAAACCTATTAAACGTGCATTGATCCCACAGGCACACTTGTGCTGATGTTGCATCTTTTCCTTTTCGTCGTGTCGGGTGACGAGCTATCGAGGGGACACTCTGTTTCGTGATATCGGATCGGTCGGACGAATTTCTTCTTATTGCTCTGAATCTTAACCTTTTTAAATTAATTTCTAAATCTTGTAATAAATAAATAAATAACGTAAATTTTAAATATATTGAAAAGAAACCAATGTAGAGAATATGAAATAACATAAATCTTAAATATATTGAAAAGAAACCAATGTATAGAATAAGAAATAGTGAGTAAGAAAATAAAACTAAAAACTCTTCTGTGTTTTAAATGTGGCAGATTTTTCTTTTATTAACACGAGCAAAA
Organism: Melangyna quadrimaculata; assembly: GCA_949320155.1. Lineage (NCBI taxonomy): Eukaryota > Metazoa > Arthropoda > Insecta > Diptera > Syrphidae > Melangyna > Melangyna quadrimaculata. Next base: position 244,576,434 of record OX439483.1, on the reverse strand, counting down.
CAATACCACGAAAAACAGGATAAAACCCGTTTGAGAATCGTGCTTCTCAATCAAAATAAAGAGCACAACATTGGAGTTCATCTTTTAAGGTATTGGTAACCTCTGTTTGGATAGTCTGCTTATACGACGCCAAAGTATCGACCATGGCTAGATTTATATAAGCCTTTAGATCCTCTGGAAGTATTGTTTTATCCTTTCTTTTATTTCCCGGAGGTCTGTTTGAAATTGAATCGAAGATGTCCCTACACCCACCCACGTTTCGCGAGATCGCGCCAGTTTGCCTAGGAGCGGACGCACCGCATAAATTGGGCATTACAGTCTCGTTCATCGAACCGAAACTCGATCGTTGAGGCGACCTATATTCTGCTTCCAACCCACTGAGATTGCTAAAGGAAGGAGGAGAAACTGACTCGATGTTGCTGTAAGCCGGATTGTTATCGGCCGGAATACCTGAACTAGCTGGTAAATTGGAAGTGGACCGGATGTGCCTTTCAGATATGAGAGCAGAAAGCATCACCCTTCGTCTCTCGGTTAGATCTAAGTTTTGACTTACTGACCTTGTCAATCTGATGTTTTCTTCGATTTCCGAATCTCTAGTCAGCCGGTTGATTTGATCTTCTTCTTCTTTATTAGAATAAGCCATCTTTATATTTAGAAAACGAAGCCGACTTAACAAAAAAAATTAAAAAAACTATAAGGTGAGTTCTTCCCAGGAGGATCTTCCTATATAAATCAGTGCACAATTGATGCAAAGAAACTTGTAAACCTAATATTTGACAACGTATAGAAAAAAACTTCACAAATACTTCAGAAATTTCAAAGTAACTTCAAAAAAAAAAACTTTAAGAAACGAAAATTTTTGACTTAGATGCCAGTTAAAGCTATCATTGAAAACCATTATTGAAAAAGTTAACTGTTGATTTTGAGACCTTTCGAAATATTAGTCATTGAATATTTTAATGCAGAAATATAGCTTACGACTTTAAAATTATTTCTCCTCCAAAGAAAAATAATTTTGACCCATATCTTCCCCATAACATAACTTTTAATTTTTTCAATGATCATTGGTAAGGTAGTTTATCATTGAAAAAATAAAATTAATTTTATGAGAAAGGTACCAAATTGAATTTTGTTTTACCTAGAAATAATTATAAAGTCAATTAGCTTTAGTTTGGGATCAAAATAATCATTTATTTTTTCTTCAAAATATCTCAAAATTGACAATTAATATTTTCAATGATGGTTTTCAATGAAAGCTATAACTGGCCCCTTAGAACACAAAAACAAAAGATTCTAAAAACGCTATTTTAGAAAACTTTGTATAGGTATCTCAAAAAAAAAATATGTTTTTATATTTCTTTCAAAGTTAAAGTATTTTTTCTATAAAAGACAAATAACTTAACGATGTAAGAAAACTTTGTAAAAAAACTTATCAAAACAAGAAAACAAAAAAATTAACGAAAACTAATTGTTGTTAATAATTTTCTAACGAAACGTAAAGTTTCGTTAAAGAAAGAGAATAAATAATGATAAAAACTATTTTTAGAAAATTAATTTCAAAAAAACTGTCAGAAAAACTTTTTGAAAGGTTTTTCAACAAACAATGGAAAAAAGATATTGTCTTGAAAAAAAACGAAAAGGATAATAAATAACGTAGATTGAGATTAAATATAATAAATTATAAATAAATTAAGATTTGTTTTCAAAACGAAACTAAGAAGCTTTTCTTTGAACAAAATTCTTTAAACCAAAAAAAATTATAAGAAAATCAAAAATTTGACAACTCTATAAAGTAATTTTCACTAAATGTGATTTTCAATAACCAAAAACAAATTTAATGCTACTTTCACTTGAAAAATATACTTCAAAGAAAAGGTATTTGGGAATTTAGTTTTTTCATTAACACACGGGGTGCTTCAGGTAGCTTTCACGGTGGTTTCTTAGCGACATGGCGCGACCTTACTAGTGGCATCTTCCAAAAATAAGACTGACGGACAGACAAAAGTAAATACCTAAAAGTAGTGAGGTAGAAAAGGAATGCCAAAAAAGTAGACAAAACAAGTAAGTAGTTAAAGAATTAGATGTGCTTTCCCTCACCGTTCCCACAATCCTAGTCCGTCTCTTAGGATTTTGCTAGAAGACTTGAAACGGTGAGGAAAACGAAACACAAAAAAAAAACGTAAGAAAAATTGAAAGAAAAAAGTGGAAACGGTGCATCGATGTTTGACGGAATCGTCCAACATGGTCACTGCGTCCAAATTGAAATTAAACAAGACTAGACAAAAGAGGAAAGAAATTGAAAATTAAGACAGAAATGATGAAATTTGGGATAAGGAATGTAGGGGTAACTATACATGAGAAAAGTTCCTGTTGTCGTTGCAAATCTTTGGAATTCGTCGCGATTCGCTTAAGTATGTCTTAGACTTTCTTACCGAAGACTTACAAATCCAAAAACTTGCAACAATTCTAGTTGAAAAGAAAAAAAGAAAGGAAAGAGTTGCCCTCTTTAACCGGCGTTGCGAATTTCCAGGAATTCGTCGCAATTCACCTAAGTACGTCTTAGACCTTCCTAGTGAAGACATACGAACCCTAAAAATTTACTGCAAGTTTGGGCAAAGATAGCGAAAAACACACTTTAAACCGCAGTCACTGTGAGTTTCCAAAATCTTGTCGCGATACGCCTAGGTATGTCTAAGACTTTCCTGACGCAGACCTACGAATTTTGAAAATCCACAGTAAGTTTGGTTTGACTATGACGAAAACTACAAAAATCTTGGCTAAAAAGCTAAGACGTTAGAGGAGGGGAAGGAAAACGAATAAGTGTGTAGGTAGGTTAAGAAAGAGGAATAGGTAGAAAACCAAAAAAAAAAGGAAGTGTTCGGAAATGAAACGAATGCTAAGTTCCGAGGGACGCGGCCTGCTTGCGAAGCACGGCAGTTAGCTCGCCGGAATGGGGGGATCTTGTCCCCGAAACTTAACCTCACCAGCAACAAAAACACATATCAGGCCAAAAAGAGAAAAATAATCAAAAAAGACTAAATAGACCACGGACGGACGATCACCACTTCAAGGCGCTGCTGAAGACGGCGCAGCGATGCCATACCCACCCTACCGTGAAATCCATTGGCATATGATTAGGATTTCCCCAACTTAGAAAGGTCGATGACCAGCTTCCGGTCACTCCATCTTCACTAACTGGAAAAGGCTACCCTCCGCACCCCTGAAAATTATGTCTTCAACAAATCATGTCTCGCGTAAAGCAAGAAAAGGCAACAACGAAAATTTCAAACAACAAGGCGTTCATGGAAGTTTTATTACTCTTAATGCAAACGGTACTGATATTTTGGTAAGAAACATTGGACAAACTTAGATAATTTATATTGACTAATTGATTATTATTATTTTAATCTTTGATATATTTTTATAGATACTTGGTATTTAAAAAAAGAAAGAAACAGAAAAGCTAAAAACGAAAAGAAATACAAAGGTGACTGTGATGTTTTTCCCAAAAAAACAGTTACGGTACCTATTCCGGCAAAATTGAATTTGCGGAGGTAAAATTCCCTACCTCGATAGAGTTCTGTAGAGGAGGACTAAAAATTTCAAATGAGGGGTTCGCGATCTTAAAAGCAAACTCGGGAAGACCTACCTAGGTCACTTACAAAAAAAAAGGTAAACTCAAAATTAATTATTTTTGACAATATAAAAAAAAACCAAGGTAAAACAAAATTAAACCAACTTCAACGCCACGTAATCTTATGAATATTAATGTAGATAATAAGAAAGAAAATGTAATACAAACAAAAATAAGGTAATATAATAAAAAAATAACAGAAAGAAAAATCCTTTTACAATTGTCGATATATATATTTCTTCGGAAGATTAGGTGAAAATGTGACTCTTCTGCCTTACTGGATTGGCAGATTGGTAAGAGCAATCCTTAATTCTTTTCTGTTTCGTATATGGTTGTAACACTATATATATATTTTGGATATGTATGTTCTTTATTAAACCCCTTTCTTTACCCTTCTTTCACAGAATTCACGGTGATGGACTCTTTTTCATGAACTTGATGGATGAAGCCACGATTCCTTGAAATCTGGTCACAGAGTGCGAGAGCAACGGTGTTGAGCAGTGTCGCACCAGATTTGCAGCACGCTTCCGAAAGATGTTTACGTCGTAGAGCAGCACTTAGAAAGGTTTCCTCGTGGAAACAGATTGGGTACCCCAAACTGGATCGATGCATTCAGTATGTACACCTTCAGACACGGCAAAATCTCTGTCCAGCAGAACGACCAGTTCATGGGGAAAAAGGTTCCACCAAACACAAGGTTCCACAAAAGTAAACAAAAAGTTGCGGCGGCCCCATCCTTAACTGGCCTCCGGGAACCGCCAAATTTAAAACAAAAGGTAGTCGGGGTATTCTATAAAAAATGTTCACTTTTAAGCACAATTCAATAAAAAAAAACGTTAACTTTGGAAACTCGCCCTATATTTCCCCAACTTAGAAAGGTCGATGACCAGCTTCCGGTCACTCCATCTTCACTGACTGGAAAAGGCTACTCTCCACACCCCTGAAAATTATGTCTTCAACAAATCATGTCTCGCGTAAAGCAAGAAAAGGAAACAACGAAAATTTCAAACAACAAGGCGTTCATGGAAGTTTTATTACTCTTAATGCAAACGTTACTGATATTTTGGTAAGAAACATTGGACAAACTTAGATAATTTATATTGACTTATTGATTATTATTATTTTAATCTTTGATATATTTTTATAGATACTTGGTATTTAAAAAAGAAAGAAACAGAAAAGCTAAACACGAAAAGAAATACACGAAAAGAAATACAAAGGTGACTGTGATGTTTTTCCCAAAAAAACAGTTACGGTACCCTTTTTGGTACCTATTCCGGCAAAATTAAATTTGCGGAGGTAAAATTCCCTACCTCGATAGAGTTCTGTAGAGGAGGACTAAAAATTTCAAATGAGGGGTTCGCGATCTTAAAAGCAAACTCGGGAAAACCTACCTAGGTCACTTACAAAAAAAAGGTAAACTCAAAATTAATTATTTTTGACAATATAAAAAAACCCAAGGTAAAACAAAATTAAACCAACTTCAACCAATCTTATGAAAATTAATGTAGATAATAAGAAAGAAAATGTAATACAAACAAAAATAAGGTAATATAATAAAAAAATAACAGAAAGAAAAATCCTTTTACAATTGTCGATATATATATTTCTTCGGAAGATTAGGTGAAAATGTGGCTCTTCTGCCTTCCTGGATTGGCAGATTGGTAAGAGCAATCCTTAATTCTTTTCTGCTCCCAAGTTTCGTATATGGTTGTAACACTATATATATATTTTGGATATGTATGTACCTTATTAAACCCCTTTCTTTACCCTTCTTTCACAGAATTCACGGTGATGGACTCTTTTTCTTGAACTTGATGGATGAAGCCACGATTCCTTGAAATCTGGTCACAGAGGTAGTTGGGGTATTCTATAAAAAAATGTTCACTTTTAAGCACAATTCAATAAAAAAAACGTTAACTTTGGAAACTCGCCCTATAGTGTAATCTTTTTTTTTTATTTTTATTTCTAAAATAATCTGGTTTAATACGGATATGAAATGACGATCGCTCAATCACGTAAGTACTTTAATATAATTTGAAAAATTTGAAAAAAATGCGGTATTAATTTAATGGTAAATTAGGTAGGTACAAAAGGAAAAATAAAAAATCATATATCACCACACCGCGCACAGTAAAGACCGACAAATCTTGGATACAAAAACGTTGAATATGAGGAGCTGTATGTTGTTGTTTGACCATCGATCGAAGTTTTAAGTCTACAATGGCATTTAGATCGTTTTGAGTCATTTGCGGTACCGGAATCAGCCCACTTTGGATCGGCTATTCTTCCTCCCACGTTATTCGGGTCTTCCGATCCAATCCATATCATTTTGGTTTTGTGTGTATTTTAGAAATTTAAATGTGTCAGTTTAAATATTTTTCATCCTCCTTCCTTTGACATTTCGGATGTGCTCTTCTCTCCTCTAGTTTTTAGTTTCACTAATAGAGCGCGCGGAAGCCGTAACCAAAATTTAGGGTTCAGTTCGCACTAAAGCCTAGGTCCTCCAGACGTCATCCATAATGCAGTGCTAAATGGATCCAGGTAATATCTAAGGCTGGTCCTGGGCGTCCACAACAAACGCTAATTCAATCTCAGAAGTAGAGAGACTTAAACTACCAATATTCAAAAGAGTATCTGCAGAGTTAAAGTTAGTAACATAGGGTACTTTAGGACAACTGTCTAAATAAACACACTGAAAATGTTTAGTAAACAAGTTACATACAACAGAGAGGTCAGAAGATGCAATGCCGTCATGGCGCATACGATTAGGAATTCCAGTTGATTTTTTCTTATTATTTATAAACCTCCAAAATCTACTGCTATTTGTCTTAAAATCACACCCGACACAAAACAGATATTGATTGTACAAAAAGTTTTTTTAAAGTATCGAATTCTTTTTGTAATATTCGATATTGTTTATACCAATTCACGATCATTATTGTACTTGCGAAGCTACTTGTTAACCTTATTTTTTTCCTTAGGCAAGTATCGAAGTCTAAAATATAATGTTAGGTACGTACAAGTACATTACTCTGGATACTTTTATGTATTTTTTTCTTAAGGATTTATTATGTATTTTATGTATACATTATATAAGTCACAATTTTAATAAGAAACATAATAATTTATAAGATAATTTATGTTTTATGAACGTTTCCGTAAAAAAAACTAAGTCCCCCTGAACACTTAATTTTAAAAAAAATGCCCATAAAACTGATAATTTTAAATTTTTTGGCTGGCCGGTCTGTGGTATGTGAAAGGACGTTCTAATGTTTCATTTAAGTTAGTTTTTACCACTGTTTGCTTCAAAAAGTGTCGTAGCGAAATTATCATCATTGTATTCCATAGTTTGTAGAAACACCCATATTTAAAATAAAATACGAAGGCCCATATTTAAGATATGAATACAGGTTTTTTTTTCTAAGAATTAACATACAAATATGCTAGGTAAAAATTTAATATTTTGTATCCTCTTTTTTTGCATAAGTCAGACGGAGATAATGTAAATCCACCAATAGAATGTCAAAGTAAATTGAAGAATTTTCGCAAAGGTTATGTATTGAAAAACCTTTAAGTAATCTGTTTTTTTTTTTAGATAAAATTAATTGCTCAGGGAATTTTAGGGCTTTTGGGTGATATTTGAAACAAAATATTCTGTGTATGCCAAAATTTAGTTTATTATCTATCTGTCAAGGCATGTACTGTCAAATTCCATTGTAGGATAGCTACCATGATGATGGATTAAAAAACCTCTAAAAAAAACCTTAGAATTATAATTGAACCATATTTGTCTCGCAACACAACACACGAGACATGAATGGTTCCGAGTTAAAAGCTTCTCTACTGGCTTCAAACTGGTTTCTAAAAAGGTAAGCCAGTTTACGAGCAAAGTAAGCTAAGTTGGTAAGAAAATGTGAGTGTATTGCCACTGGCTAGCCAGTACTGGCTCGTGGAGCCTCAGCACAAGAAACAAATTAATCGATTTTCTAGTCCACTTCACTCACCAAAGAATCGGATTTTCGACTGATTTTCATAACATGAGTTTAGATTTCATAAACATAACAAATTTTGGCTCCACTCTACTCTTTAGGTTGAGTGGTAATGAGATTCGTTCATTACCACTCAACGAAAGTATACAAAGGTTCGCATCAGCTTCGAGGTCCAGCTCGCTTCAATACCACACAAAGTGATCGTAGTAAATAACAAACTTAATACCTTATATTATTAGTCTCCTCATATTAAATATTATACCTAAGTATGTAATGTCTTGTCTTTAAAACATTAAACTTTACCCAAATAGTCTTCTTATTTTTAAAGATTTTAATTTGTACCAAACAGTTTAAACTTTTAATATTTTTTTTTAATCAAAATCATTTCGGGAGGGGCTTTAGCCCCTCAAGCCCCCCTTGGCTACGTGCCTGCCTATCAACCAATTGATAACCCATTTGTATATGTAGGTATGCAACCTACCAACCAAAGATATACCAAAACATAGGTACCTGCATAGGTACTAATTTTTGTGCATACCTGCCTACTTAGAAAAAATATGTCTTTTTCTTAAACATACAAAGTTTTTTTTAAATTTAATTCAACTTAAGTTAGGTATGTAGGTACATTACCTACCTACCTACAATTTTGTATTCTAAAAGTTTACGTATGTTTAAATGGCTAAAGTTCCCTTTTCTTGAATTCAAGAAAAAAACTAAACAGAAATTGAAAATCCAAAATCAATCAAAATTAAATTTTCTTCCCGAAATTTAAATATTTTATGAACAAAAGGATTTATTCGTTATTGTCTGACCTACTTACTTTCAAAAAAAAAAGAAGAACAATATACGTGCATATGCACATACATATTTCCATCATCCCAAAAGAAAAGAAGAATAAAATTCTACCTTTCCTTTGCTCATGTATGTATGTAGGTACTTATGAGCTCACTCCCAGCGGGAAAAATTCAAAAATTCATTGAGGAAAAATCAGCTTTTTCCTTGAGGAATGGCAGCTGCACCGTCCACTTTTCAGCTGATTCCTTTGATGAAATTAACATGGGCATGTCCTAGGCGGGAAGCACATGCTGAAAATCCGATGCAAATTCGCCAACGAAATCACTACTTCGTTGGAAGTTGTTTATTCACCGACCCAGATGATAAAAAACATGGTGGTTGCATAATCTATGAATTCCCTGCATAAATGTATGTGGTTTATTCATCAGTTCAATATAAAGAAGTAGGTAGTTGTTTATTCAGCAATAAGTTAATTAAATATGAAAAATGTGAAGAAAATTAAATAAATAGTAAATTCATTAACTCTGTTGTGTTGTGAATTATTTGTGATTTGGTTAATTAAAATATAGAATTAAAACTTTAAATTAAAGTTAAATCACTAGGTCAGTGGTTGTTGGTTAATCACCACTTCATATGCGAAGTGGTGATTAACCAAAAAACTGAAATACTTTGAGAAAATCTGAGATTGCCTCTTTTTAATGGAAATTCATAAGTCCTCTTATAATATTTACTGTCAGTAGACAATGTCAACACAGAGAACACAAAAAAAATCAACTTCTACATGACTTTTCAACAGTTTTTTCATCTTATAATTTTCCATATCAAAAGAAATTTTAAATTCAACGACAGAAAGGGTTGTTTTCTAAACACAAAGCAGAAAGTGGGTTCAAATCTATAAACTGAGGAAACCTTGCATGACTCTTCACTTATTAAATCATTACATGTCGTTTCCTTGTATTATCTGGCTAGTGGATTGATTGCTGTTGTCTTGTTGTTTTCTACACACAAAGCAAAAAGTGGGTTCAAATCTATGAACTGAGGAAACTTCGCATGACTCTTCACTCACTAAATCATTGCATGACGTTTCCTTTTATTATTTGGCTGAAGAATTCAGCTATAAAATTCATTGGGGACAATATTTCCCGCAGATCTGCTTAATACCCTTGTATATGAAAACATATCCAAGGTTAATACCCGTACATGAATATCGCATAAAAAAGGTGTCTGAGATCCAAATTTCACCACATTCAGTCCACAAGATTCCACAAATAGTCTAACTTTAGGAGCAAAATGGTTCGTGTATTGATTATCTGTGGACCTTGTTGCATCGCCACCTAGTGTGGATGTAACACTAAACTTTCGTTTAGCTGACGTGGTTCCTCTATGTGCATAAACCCTTGTGTATGAAATCCTTAGTACTATCATGGTGAAAGTCGAATGGACTGACATATTCATTCAGTGGGCAAAAGAATTTCATTAAATTCCACAACCCTATCTCACGGAGACATTTGAATTTTGTGGAGAATTATTTGCAAGAATAGGAAAAGAATAGCCTAATTTATAACAGTTAGAGTGAAATAGGTAGAAGGGATGTTTTTTGTTGGTTTACATTTTTTTGTCGGTTACTTTTCTACGCAAAGGTGCAGAGAATTAAAAAGTGTGAAATAAAATTTTGGGTATTCTCCTTGGTTTGTTGGGTTTTGTGCGGTTAAAAAGGAAGGGGTGGTTTTTTCTTACAGCTTTGGGTGTCTTGTGTGCAAGAAGACATCGGTGACGGTGGCGCGGCGCGCGGCGCGTGAAGGTCAAGGCATAATAGGTAGGTAGATTGTTTTTTTTTGCTTTCTAGATATTTAGGTCTGTTGGTAAGAATATGAGTGATGCAATAATTTATGAGTTTTTTGATGATGTTTTTTGATGAGTATGGCGCGTGGTAGGTAGTTAGCTATGTATGTCGCTTTTTTATTTTAACCTAGAAAAGTAGGTATGATTGTATATAATTTGTATTAAAATCTAGGTAGGAACCTATAGGTAGGTAGGTACCTCGACCTACCCAAATTTTAATTGAATGTTTATGATTATTTTTCGCTGATTTTTGTCTTTTTAAGGTGTTAGTTTAGAAATTTGAAATTAATAGGAATGATGGCTGCCATTATTGGGATTTTCAGGAGAAATTTGAACTTATAACTTACCACTATGCGACCATGTTGTTGAGTCTTAAGGGCATCTAGGTATTACCTAAATCGTTACTCTTGGTAATTAAAAATTGGTTCTGTTTGGTTCATGGTCGACAATCGCCTACCAATTTTCTAATTGGAGTTTTAAAAAATCCTAACTTCATTTCTGCTGGAAAGAATTTTCAAATTAAGATACCTATTAAAACAAGCCTTTAAATGTGCCTTAATTTTTGTTTAAAATTTATTGAGGAAAAAAATTCACTTTTTTACAAAAAAAAATTAACTTTCTTACAAACAAAAATTAACTTTTTTCAAAAAAAAAACTTTTTTACATAAAAAAATTAACGTTATTAAAATAATTAAATTTTGTAGAAGGAAAAAATTAACTTTTTACAAAAAAAAAAAAACTAACTTTAATAAGCCTAAATTGAGTAAAATTTTAAGGATTGCTACATCTTTAAAATAACTTCTTTTTTTAAGTGAAGCGTGAGGTAGTCAACTAATTTATATACATATAGGTATTTACGCTCAGCCCTGACTCACATTAAATAAAATAGCGCCTTTGGCGACAGGGGCTTTTGGCGACATGCTGCCTACTAGTAAGTATGTAAATAATTTTCTATTTGTTAATCTAACGGGAACAAAAAGGGGATGTTTGAATAAGAAAATCAAAATTTGATTTTAATCGCTTTAAGAAAATTAAAAAAACAAACTAGTGATACACAATTATATACCTATACATAAAATAATCGTAAATGGCCATAACTGGCAATTATTTTTTGATATTTATAAAGGAAGTATCAAATGAAAGGTTATAAAATACAAAAATTATATACAGGGTTTTTGTTTTTGAATCAGCTTTTTTATGGTGTTATGAATTTTTGAGTAGAGGTCGCCATCAGTAGTATATATTCGTAACTCCCAAGCCATATTGGCACCAAACTTGGCATCGGCACGGCACGGCACCTCACGTCCCAATTGGGATGCATGGCAAGTTTCCAGTTTGATTCTAATTGGGAATAATTGTCACTGGTTGGATTTCTAGCACCATTTGTATTTTCATTGGAATATTGGTTGTGGGATTGGATTTCCAGTGATAAATTGGTTGTGAGATACACTTTTCTAGTTGGATATCATTGGGTTGTGCTTGATACCGGTCGTATTTCTAGTTCAAAAATTAAATTCTTGTTGGAATCGTGCTGATTTGGTTGGGTAGCTCCTACTCCATCCAATTCAAAATCTATGTCACTCCTAATCCACCCAATACAAAATTGATGTGTGCACCGATGGTTGAGTAAGTTCTGCACCAAACTTGGCACCCAATACATATTTAGTTGGGTAATTTCTGGCACATCATTCGCACCTGCACGGCATGCAATATAAAATTGATGTGTGCATTGGCTAAACATATTCTTATTAGGATGTTCATATGCTTAGGATCAAATAGAAACTAGCATTCTAAAATACTTATTTCTGTTGGTTGTACTGGTTAGAATTGTGTACAATGCAAGAGAATGTCAGGAAACAAAGAACCCATTAAGTAAACAAAAACATACAAGTTTTTCTTCTCTTTTTTTTATTAAAAAACATATTTTCTTTGCTTACATCAGGTTTACAATTATTTTCTTATCGTTATGTGTATTATTTTATTTTATTCTCAAACTATTCTGGTTACAACATGTTCAAGCGGATTATAGTCAATAATTCTATCATGAAGCATAAGGCAGTAAGCTGAAGTATTTGCTGGAATTTGTTTTGATGTTCTCATTTCCAAACGTATATCGATGGGTCCTGTTTTCATAGTTTCATTTTGATGTCTACAGTCCACCACGAAAACTGGAGCATGTGATTTAAATAATTCCCAAGAAAGAAGAGGTTCGGTGATTGTTTTATTATAGTAGGTTTTTTGAAAGTCGGTGTACATTTTGTAAAACAGACTATATCTATTTTTTTCAAAAGAAACATTGAAATCTTCATGTGGATAAACATCAGAGTTTAAATAAACTTTTAAGTCTGTTAGACAGTGATCAAACGTTGTAGGATCAGCAGTCAGATTTTTATTTTTCCCAGTTTGTAGAGCAAAAACAATGTATCGAGGTTTTTCTATTTGTGTTGTTGTCTTGACATTCCAGATATGATGATCAGAACTTGGCAGCATGGGATATTCATAAAGATCCCAGTTTCAGAAAGCAATTTTCATAGAGCTGCTTTTATTTATAGATTTATATAAGTTTAATTTCATGGAATCTGATAAGGTTACGTGGGGTACTTTCCATTTTTTTTTTGTGAATGTTAATTTGTACTTTTTCATTGGTCGAAGAGATCAATGCGTTTTCATCCACTCTTGCACGAGTGATAATAAGATCATGTCGAGCATTTGGAATGATTTTTTTATAATCTTCAGCGAATCCTAAAAGTTTGTTCAACGGGATACAATAATTAAAATGAAGTGGTTTCAAATTAGAAGGTGAGTCAGGAGACCAGGATGCATTTAGTAGCATATCACTCTCATTTTTAGTTAAAGATAAATAGTTTTTGATCGTTGATGTTATTCCGACATTTCTATTGTAGTCGATTTCCTTGCCATTAAGTTCATAGCGAATTTCATCAAAAAGAAAAGCCATGGCAGTGTTTAGCAGTTTTGTATTAATTATATCTTTAACATCTGCTGTCGATAATGATCATTCAATATATAAAAAACTTTCCGAAGGGAGAACATTAAGATTTTGATGTTGTATACAAATCTGAATGATGTCATTTCGTTCGAAATTGTTTTGATATGTTGAATAAGTATGATACTCATATTTAGAAATGCTTTCACTTATCTCGGGATCTTGAAAAATGTTCAACATTATTTATGGTTTCTTTTTTAATTTAAGACCTATTGACAACAAAAAGTCCTGATTATGTTTGGTAAGGCAATATGTTACCGCAGCTGCGTTCGAAGCTTGATTGAAGATTGATTTATTCTTAACAATGTTTTTATAAGATATTCAGTTGTCTATGCTTTCATACACAATCATTTTTCTGGTTGTGAATGTAAACGGACCGTTATGTTTTCTCCTCTAAAATTAATATCGTTACCGTCTTGATCGCAGAGCTTAAGGCACAATGATGTTATTTGTTTGACGTTCACAGGTAAATAAATAACATTGCTTGGAACTTCTATGATTTTATAGCCAGGACTTACTTTAACAGAGAATTCATGTTAAATATGCGCCGATTGGTTATTAATGTACGTTCCATCTATGATATTACATTCAATGCGGATTGTATTAACTCTATTTATGTTAACATAGAGATCTGATTCATGAAGCATGTTTGATTTCAACAACTTCTTACTAAACCCTAAAAGCGAACCAATAGAATTTGGTTTTGAAAAGTCAATGTCTTCTGAACAGAAAATTTCACATTTCAGAGTGTTGTTGTTTGCCTTGATTTTAATTTCAGTTTTCCTTATTTGGTTTTTCTTTTTTTTATTTATTTCATTAATTCTCTTTTGTATTAAATTATTAATATCTTCAATTTCATATGAACCAATAGGAAAAGAAATAACATTATCACCGATACATAACATATTATTACTCTCATCCACATTTGGAATTGAATTATATGTTTGGAAATCTATAAGTCCACATACATAATTAGATTTAAGCACTATTGGTGGAAAATACTGAGCATTAAGAGTTGACTCATTCCCACTTAAAGCAAGTGTTAACGACATGTTGATTAAAAGACAAATGACACATTTTTCATTTTTACACATCATTTTATTTATATTTGATAACATTATTACAGTATAGTATTAAACATTTTTATTTTTGTTTTTTTTTTCAAATTTATTATATTCTAATTTTATTACAATATACATAACATTAAATTAAATTACATTATATACATTACATTATATACATTATTATAGTATGATATTAAACATTCTTTTTTCAAATTTTATTTTAATCTAATATATTTTTTATTTTTATATATATATGTTTTATTTTCACGGTAAGGGATCATTGTCATTGGGTATATTTTTATGTCCCCAGGCAAGCGTGCTGATGTTATCTGCACATATAATTCTTTTTGTGTCCTTAAAACTTAGAGCCAACTTGTTTAAATTTTGGGTGTAAATTGTATGTAATTTGCTCCTAAAAGTTAACATATTTTCATATCTTTCAATTTTATTAAATAGACATCTTTTATAATAATCTATTCGTAATCGTTTGGTGACAGTTCTTTTGATTCCTTTCGCTTTCTGGATAGATTTTGAATTTTGTACAGTGAACGAGTACATTTTAGCTCTCAAACCCACAAATTCCAACATTTTATTCCCACAGGTTTCCTCTTTAAACATACCTAAGACTTTGTTATTTAACCTAGGAATATTATGTTGGTTATTGGGATCAAAGTCATATGTATCGAACCTTAATGGTATATCATCCAAAATATCAGAATAAAAGTCTTCTGATTTGATATTGTAAATAAAGGAGTCAGTATCCATATAATTAAGAAGAGCATTTTCATGATATTTTGGTTTGATGTAGTCATAGTGGAATTCATACATAAGAATTTTTGAGAGCTCAAGCACTATGAAACCTAGATAAATAGGTTTGTTCAATGTAATATTGCATCTACTCATTTGTATAGCCAACAGTGGGTTAGATACTTCGTCATCCTCATGGGCAAATTGTAAGGAACTATGGAAGTTTGGTCTCGCAATCCAACCTCTAGCACCCAATGATTTTCTTTTATTTTCCCATCGTGTAACTATTTTAACATCAGTACGTTTCTCAATATTTTCCATTGTTTTACCATAAATAGAAAGATTCATTAGCTTGAAAAACCTTTTCTGGAAATCAGTTTTAGCTTTCTTTCTAAGTTCGGTATTAAGGGAAATATATTGTTCCAGCCATTTTGATTGTTTAAATTTAATCACACGATGGACTTTCTTTAAAATCAAACCATGTTTCAGAGCTTGCTTTAAACTCTCAAGGTGAATAACATAGTTCCGTTTTGGTAAGAAACTTGCTACCAATTTCTTGAATTTAGAGCCTGGCGTTGCTATATTTTCGGGGCAAAAAAGCAAATCGTTATGAATATCATGCAGATGTTCGGGATATTCTAGATCAACTTATAAAACATATCGAACATAAATATCATTAAGACTTTCTATGTATGCCAGAGAAAAATATTGTGGGTTCTGCCATTCAAAATCTCCACAAGGAAGATTCTGAGACATTGCCCAGCCATATAAATTATTGGCATCTAAATATACCAAGTATGAGGATGGTTTTTTAGAGTCATAGGACTCAATAAATTTATTATTGGCTCTGGAATATCTATGACTGCATTGGGTAAGGCCGCCTCTTATCCCTTTTTGAAAGAAATTATACATTTCAATGTCAGTCAAGAGTTCCAGTTCCACTTTTGTCACTTTTAACATAGCATCCCAAGATAAACCAGGAGCTGTATAGTAGTAACAAGGATCTAAACAGTATCTATGCTTACAAACTTTTCTGAAATTTTCAAAAATATCAGCTAACAACACAACATCACTTTTTAAGTATATTTCCATATAACTTTTAAGATTATGGCAGTTAAAATGATTCCATATGCTTATGGCCAACTGATCATCTTCAGTTGAACATTCCTCATTCGTGAGTTTGTTGAAAAACTTCACTCTTTCAGGAAGACATGGTTCAGACATTTTTTGCCAAGAATCCAAAAAATCATATGGAAATACACCTTTTCTCTTTACTAATTCCAGACTTTGCTCTGTTTCAAAGCATTTTCTGGTTAAAATAAAGTCTGAATGAACTAAATTCCTAGCTAAACTATCTATGCTATCACCCAAAAAGCGAAAAGAGTCTAAAAATCTAAGTTCTATAGAATGTTTTTCATCAATAGAGATTTTCTTTGAAAAAGAAATATATTTTTCTTTGTTCAAAGGTATCACTTTGATTTCACCATCGATTTCTCGAAGCGTTTTGAAAAACAAATGTGCATCATAACCAGATAAATTATGAAACAAAATTGGAAAGAAAGTTGGCATCTTATATTTAAGGTTACAAAGATTATGGGCTGCCCCCCTATATTCACCTGTTAAGTGACAATGATCCCTTACCTTCATCTCTCCGATGTTGAATTTGTTGGCGCATACTGTGCACATTGTTGCCTTCTCAAAACAAAACTCCTGCATTTCTGTGAGAGGTTTCATCGGTGTCACGCTTCTAATGTGGTTTTTGTATTTGTCCATTGTGTCTTCAACTAAACTATGAATGAATTCACTAGCACAGTTTTCTCCTATAAAGAAAGAAAAAAAACAAAAAATATAAGAAATTTGTTTGATAGAAAATAAGTTATTAAATAATACCTATGAAAGTCCGCATTACGTCTTCGGTTTCATCGAAAGAGCATTTCATGTAGTATGAGAATGCATATGGAACGTGTTCCTGAAGGATTGTTGTCGAAGACGTTGACGGGTCTGGTAAACCGGTTTCAACTGGTTTGAGAATACATTCAAAATCTGCATATGTAACAAATGGAACCATCAATTGTTTATCATAATTTGAAAATTTTATCATCTTTTTATCATCGGCTGGCATTTTTGTTACCATTTTTTTACACTCGCCCTTGTGTTTGTCAAATGAGCGGTCATTGTAAAAATGCTGCAAGCAAGTATCGCAGAACAGTAATCTTCTCCTTGAACTTTCCAATACTTCACTTGTGATCAACCGACTTATATGCTTTATCCACATAAAGTGCGTAACTTCGCCTTTCGTGTGGAATAAAAGATTAACATGAATGCATTTTTCTTGCATTGTCATGTAACATGGACCCTCAATTTGAGGTTTTTCTCCCTCAGAGAATCCAAAAACATTGATGCTTATATTATTTTTCGATTCAAATGTTTTGATTTCTGACAGTTCAAGGGGTAATGAGAGCCCTGTGAAATCCAGTATGATATTTTCCAGGACAATTATATCTCTAGATATATCTGACACTTGATAGTAGGAAGATGTTCTCCCTACATGTGTCTCAATCTCTGGATGAAGAGCAGATATAACTGCCCATTTAAAACAATATTCATCTTTGTTTTCAATATTGACAATGGCTCTCTGGTCCGCAATTTTTTTTGGCAAAGATAAATATCTTGAACCACTCAATGGCTGGTATTTGTTGATGTTGATTTCCACTGATTTTATTCTTATCAGTGCCCATCCACTAACCTTTTCTTGGAATTCATCCATTTTCATGAGGATAATCTCAAACATTTCCTCGAGAATGGGATTTATTTCCACTTCCAGGAAAACTGCTTTCATTTTCGCAGCCATTGATTTCAACTCTATCAACATTTCCTCACCACTTATTTTTACATACTCCGCAAAAAGTTCCAAGTTGAATTTTATGGACTTGTGCTCATTTATTTTTTGGTGAATAATTTCATGCATCATTGCTTTGTTGTCATTAAAAAATACTTTAGGATCCAGTTCATGTTCATTTTTATTTTGAACGGAAAAGGAAATAACGCGATTTTTAAACGAATTCCTTATTTCCATTACGTTTTCCTTATAATGTGTTTGAACTTTGTCTTTGTGGGCATTTTTGCTAGTATGTTGCGCCCATTATTATTATTATTATTTTATTAATCTTACATAAATGTACAGAGTAATACTTAAGATTACAGCTTGAGCAAACTTTGGTTATTTATCTTTGATACAATTGCTGCTGCAGAAGTTGATGGTTGATCGTCATTTATTTTTGAAGCTGTTGATGAAATTGATGGACGTTCTTGTTGCTGTTCCTTATGTTGTTGTTGAAGTTCACGTATTTGTAATTGGAGTTTTTCAATTAATTTCTGATGTTGTTGTATTTGTATTTGTTGTTGTTGTTGTCCTGGTATTTGTTGATGTTGATGTTGTGGTTGTTGTTCTTGTTGTAGTTGTTGTTTTTGGTTCGATGGATGTTCCTGTCCATTTTGATGATTCTTTGCGCATTGAACCAAATGCGCCTTTTGATTTATTTGGGATTCAAACGTCTCCCCACAGAGAAGACAAGATCCCGACAAGTTTAAATGCACCGTTTTTATGTGACGATTTAACACACTGAAACTCGAAAACATTTTTTTGCAAAACGCACAAGATTTTGTGTTATTCATGATTATAATTTTATTTTTTTAAAAAAAGTAATAATTTGCAAATAGTTTTTATTTTGTGTTCTTACAAACTTTGGTAAGACTTGATTTTTTTTCACTTGAAACAAAGATTTTCAAAGATACGTTTTATTTTTATTTTCACACTTATCACATGTATTTAAGAAAAAAAACTTTGTGTAAATTTATAAAAAACTTTAAATGTCACAAGAAACTTTAAATGTCACAAGACTTCCTTTTGAATTGAAAACAAATTTCAAACTGAGTTTAAAAAAACAAAGTCTTACGTATTTAACCTCGTTATGTAACTATGTACCTACTTCGATTTTGGGGAACGTAACTTTATGTTCTTAAACTCGTTCACAACGTGGTTTGGGTTTTTATATTATGTTCTAAACCTCGTTGATAACGTGTTTTGGGTTTGTATATTATGTTCTAAACCTCGCTCATAACATGTATTGGGACTTGGGTTAAGG
Organism: Melangyna quadrimaculata; assembly: GCA_949320155.1. Classification (NCBI taxonomy): domain Eukaryota; kingdom Metazoa; phylum Arthropoda; class Insecta; order Diptera; family Syrphidae; genus Melangyna; species Melangyna quadrimaculata. Next base: position 244,557,211 of record OX439483.1, on the reverse strand, counting down.
ATTAACATGTTTCAATTTTTTTAAATTATCAACTTCCTTTCAAGGGTAATAAAAAAAAACAAACATCAAAGAAAATTCTTCATAGGATCAACATGTTTCAGTTTTTTTTTTCAAATTTATCACCTTCCTTTCAAGGGTAATAAAAAAAGAAGATACAAATAAAGAAGTGTGTTCGTTATCAAGATTATGTTATGGGTAAAGAAAATTGATCGTGGACTGAAACCACGAAGGTACACTGAACAATCACACTTATGATAAAAATGTATGTATGTACGTAACAAATAAAACATTCAGAAAATTTGTTTTGAATTAATATTATTTTCCTGAATGAACATGAAAATATTCAAAAAAAAAAAAAAAAAAAATAGAAAAAATATGTTTCTTCAGGTTTTATATTAATATTGAGTGGGGATCTGGAATACTTCTACTAGGGCTTCTATAAAAGGAAATTTCGTTGTTACCGACGAGCACAGTTGATAACGAGCACTAACAACATAACATCATGTATTTTAAAGAGGAGGAGTATTCCATTTTTACACTAGATGATTTCGCGGTAAGAGAAGCAAACTCGCTTAACTCGCTTAACGAAATAAACAATTATAAACCATAAAAAAAAATATCTGAGCTTAATGCAGATATTAAGCACAATATTTTTGCTCTACTAAAAGTTAAAACGCCTTGGGGGGATCGCATTGTCGCTGATCTTGGAGAGTTCACAGTAAGTTAAAGAAAAAACAAAAAAATATATATTTTTTTCATTGTTCTTTATTTAAAGTAACTTTTAATTTATTTTTTGTTCCTACAGACTTTTCTACCTCAAATATATTCCAAACTCTCGGTAAGCAGCATGGCATTAATTGGGGGAGGTGGCTATGTCTTAGAGATTGTAAGACAAATCGGTTCCACCTATGAAATAAAAATGAAAATGAAGTAATAATCCATTTTAATTTGTAGAAAAAAAAAATGATAGTTGTAAATAAACAAACAATAAATATATAGTTTAAAAAACAAAAAAAAATATTTTTAAATTCGGTTTTTTATTTCTTTACATTTTTTTTTAATTCAGGAAGAGTCGCTGACATACCCATCTTTTAATTTGTACAGGTATTGCTTTATATACCCACAGTTTTTTCTTTTTTTATGAGGGAAGTAAATTAAAAAAAAAATTATTAGAATCCTGATGCGCATACAATACAATTTTTTTTTTTTTTTTGTTTCTTCTTTGTATGGTATATGCCTACAAGGAGTAGGTATATAGATATGATCCAATATAAAAGGGTTCGATACTTTGAAATGGTTAATATTTTACTTGAGACCACAGTAACGTTTGTAGGAACAAAAAAAAAGAAGAGAAAATGGATATTGCAAACGAAGAAGAATACCATAGAATATTCCAGGGTATTGAGGAGCCTGATTTTTACTGTCCAAATCCCAACCAGGAAAGATTGGATTACGGACCAACTCAAAGATACCGAGAAGCATTTTTAGATACATTCAATGGGGTTGCTACCATAAGGGAATTGGATAACGAATACGGACCAAACTATTTTGATATTGAGGAACTCTATGATGATGACGACTACATGACAAGTACGCTTCTGCAAAAAGTAATTCAGGCAAAGTTTCGTCCAAAAAGGAAAAAAATACCAGATCCTTTATTGGATGCAAAGCGGGTGCCAGCCGGAAAGTATTTTAAGGGAGAGAAAAGACCTAGGATATAATAAATAAACAAAATTATAATAATAAACAAAGAAAAAATAAATATACATTTGTAAAAAAAAAAAATATCAATCTTTTATTTCTTTTGTTTTAATTTTTAAATTTCTTATATTTTACAGTAATTCGTTTTTATTAATCCAGGAGTTATGTTCTGATGGAAATCCCAACCACTTGACAAAAACCTTATTTCCTCTGTTTTGTAAAACCTTTTCCACAAGAAAAATATCTGCACATTTAGTTTTCATCAGTTCTGGTTCATAGAAACTACCTTGAACAGGTTTTCCTTGATAGTCTTCAAGAAGATATGTATTTGGTTTTGTAACTTTGATTTTTCTTATTTTAAAAACCTCTGTAGTCCAGTTAGGTGTATAGCCCTTTTCAAATGCATGTTTATACTTGCTGATTCTTACTTTGTCACCGATCTTAAATTTTCGTTTACTTGCTCCTTCTTTATAAGTTTAAAAAATCGGTAACAATGACTTTGAATTTTTCTTCGTTACATCTGCAGGAAAATATTTAATGGTTCTATGAAAAGAGTAATTGTAATCATTTAGTAGTTGCTTATAAATATTCATCCACTTATAGTTTCTATTGAAACTAAATTCTTTCCACATTTTTTCTTTAAAAGTTCTATTAAATCTTTCGACAATGGAAGCCTTTAATGAACTGAATGTTGAGTAATGATTAATTTTGTACTTTTCCATTAAGAGTTTAAAGTTTTCATTGAAAAATTCTTTTCCATCATCTGTTTGTATATTCTTTGGAATTCTAGAAGAACATCTAAATATTTGTTCCATTCCTTTCGTAATGGTAATACCCTTTTTGTTTTTCATTGGGATGACCCATGCAAATTTCGAAAACGTATCGATTACTGTCATTAAATAATTAAATCCTCTGTTTTGTTCACTATATGGTATCATTTCAACCAGGTCAGTTTGCCATAAGTCATCGTAACCTTTGATGATAACATGACGACGTTTGAAGTTTCTACGTGCAGCTTTATGCAACTCCTCAACAACCTCACGCTTACTCATATTAACAAAGAATGAATTCAACAAAATCATATAAAAGACTTTTATATTTTTTTTTTCTTTTACTGCAATCTATTATACAATAACATAAGTTTCTTAATTTTAAATAACCTTTTTTCCATATGGTAACAGCCGCAAGTATCTGGACCTTCTTCACATAGGTTGGATGACCAACAACAGTTAGAGTAATGATATCCACGCGATGATTCCATGTATGTAGTATTTTTAAATTTACTAACCATTGAAATACAGGAAGTAAATTCTTCATAGTGTTCATCCAATATTGAATCGCCATTTGTTTTTAAAAAATCAAAAATATCTTTTATTATTTTATCGGTGTCCATTTTGAAAGTTCCTTGTTGTTCAAGTGTTGAATGCTAACTAACAAATTTTATTTTATTTTATGAAAATTGAAAATCTTTTCTTCATTTTCACTTATATGTATATATAAAATACAAATACATAAAATTAATACAAATATAACAAAATTGTTTACTTATTTTAATCTATGGATGTAAAGGGTACATTAGGAAACATCGTCTTCATTAAATATTCAACTTTATTTTTTTATTTTCTCGTCAACATACTTTTCTTCTATGGAGTCTTTAAGTTTTTGAGAAATTAATTGTGATGCTTTGTTTTCTAGTTCCATACTTTTTATTGTTTCGTTTATCGTAGAGTCTATGTGGTTTTTTAGCATATGAATTTCCTTATTAAAAGTGGATAAAACTTCCATTAAAGAAGAATTTATGTGGTTTGTAATGCTTGATTCTTTAAGACTTATTTGATCATCAACATATCCTTTGCACACGGCTTGGTGGGGGTATTCAGGATTACTTCCAACATTGTTTAAATATCTACTTTCTATATCAAAATCACCAGACGATAGAAGTTTAAAACCTATTCCTGGAGGTCCTACAAGACCTTTATTTTTTGAAAGAGGCTTGAAGTTCCTACCGAACTTGTCGACGTTCATTGTTTATATGCAAAGTTAATAGATTGAAACGAAGCTAATATATAATATTTGATTCTTTTAGCTCTTCAATTACAGAATTTATTTCATTCTGATGGTTATTATTACCAGCATTTTTTGATGCTATCAAAAGTCTTAGCCTATTAACAAGTTCATTAGGATCGTTCCAATACATATATTCAATATTCTTATTTGTATACTCCATTTCAGTTATGTCAGAATAAGACTTTCCAGTTTTTTCTGTTTCACTTTTAAATCCTGCAGCAAGTTGTTTAATTATTTTTGTATATTTTGCACCTCTATTTGACTTGATTCGACTGGAACTATCATGATTAGTTTTATGTGCATTAGTTTTATATAAGATTTTTCCATATTCTTCTAAGTCATCACTAGTATATATTTGTTGGCGTGGATTTTTCTTTAGAATTAATTCAATGAGACCAGGAGTTCGAGTGAAAGTTTCATCATCAATAACAATATCATGGTCATTCATTACAAAACGACATTTTCCTATTTTAATAGAATTTGTATTTGCATCAAAATATGGACCATATGTTGTATCGCGGTTCGAATCTGACAATATTTTTTTAACGATAGAAGACGTTTTGTTTAGGGTTGAATTATTTTTTGGTGTACTGAATAAAATGGAATCATCTGTAGTATCCATTTCTGGAATGAATCTTGTTTTGTTATGTTCTTCTTCCTTTTTATTTTCATCAAATGATTTGAAATGTAGCTTACGATGTTTGATTGTTTTTATACCGTCATCCTGCTGTGTTGTTTCTTTTGTAACATTTGCAACCAATTTGTTCAATGGTTCCACAATTGGTTTGAAAGTCTCTTCTAAATCAGTTTCTCTAATCATTTTGCCAGTTTTTAGTTGGAAATATTTATTTCTTAGCACATTTTTTGTTTTTATTAAATCTCTTAACACGTTCTCATCCATTTCTATGGTTCGGAAAAAAATAATTTTTTTTTAGAATTAAAAAAATGAAGGACTAGTTTTCCCAAACAGTGTTGTTGTCAGAATGTTTTGATTTTAAATGAAATATGTATATTTATAGTAAAGCAATTTTATTGAAACTGTTTTTGTAGCGACCTTTTTCAATACTGTTCTCTTTGTCTATTACTAGGAATCCAAAATTGTCAGTCCAACAATGTGAGCATTACTCTTTGAATTGATTAAATGTCATATCAGAGTTAATTTGATCCTTGTAAACATGCTTCAAGTTCAATTCCTCTTGTTTGAAAAGAATAATGAAATGAGCGTTGTCTCTAATTAGATGTTTTGGTATATGAGTATAGGACTGGCATAAGTAAAAACTATCAACTCCATTGTGACGACCCATACAAAAATAGTCTCTTATATTATTTTGTTTCTGGCAAGCGACATCATCGAATAAAAATATTGAATTGTTTTTAGCGTCTGAAGGAGGCATTATTTCACAATTGTTTGAAAATTCGTTGTATTCCATTCCTTTGATAGATGTAATAAGTTATTATTACCAGCATTTTTTGATGCTATCAAAAGTCTTAGCCTATTAACAAGTTCATTAGGATCGTTCCAATACATATATTCAATATTCTTATTTGTATACTCCATTTCAGTTATGTCAGAATAAGACTTTCCAGTTTTTTCTGTTTCACTTTTAAATCCTGCAGCAAGTTGTTTAATTATTTTTGTATATTTTGCACCTCTATTTGACTTGATTCGACTGGAACTATCATGATTAGTTTTATGTGCATTAGTTTTATATAAGATTTTTCCATATTCTTCTAAGTCATCACTAGTATATATTTGTTGGCGTGGATTTTTCTTTAGAATTAATTCAATGAGACCAGGAGTTCGAGTGAAAGTTTCATCATCAATAACAATATCATGGTCATTCATTACAAAACGACATTTTCCTATTTTAATAGAATTTGTATTTGCATCAAAATATGGACCATATGTTGTATCGCGGTTCGAATCTGACAATATTTTTTTAACGATAGAAGACGTTTTGTTTAGGGTTGAATTATTTTTTGGTGTACTGAATAAAATGGAATCATCTGTAGTATCCATTTCTGGAATGAATCTTGTTTTGTTATGTTCTTCTTCCTTTTTATTTTCATCAAATGATTTGAAATGTAGCTTACGATGTTTGATTGTTTTTATACCGTCATCCTGCTGTGTTGTTTCTTTTGTAACATTTGCAACCAATTTGTTCAATGGTTCCACAATTGGTTTGAAAGTCTCTTCTAAATCAGTTTCTCTAATCATTTTGCCAGTTTTTAGTTGGAAATATTTATTTCTTAGCACATTTTTTGTTTTTATTAAATCTCTTAACACGTTCTCATCCATTTCTATGGTTCGGAAAAAAATAATTTTTTTTTAGAATTAAAAAAATGAAGGACTAGTTTTCCCAAACAGTGTTGTTGTCAGAATGTTTTGATTTTAAATGAAATATGTATATTTATAGTAAAGCAATTTTATTGAAACTGTTTTTGTAGCGACCTTTTTCAATACTGTTCTCTTTGTCTATTACTAGGAATCCAAAATTGTCAGTCCAACAATGTGAGCATTACTCTTTGAATTGATTAAATGTCATATCAGAGTTAATTTGATCCTTGTAAACATGCTTCAAGTTCAATTCCTCTTGTTTGAAAAGAATAATGAAATGAGCGTTGTCTCTAATTAGATGTTTTGGTATATGAGTATAGGACTGGCATAAGTAAAAACTATCAACTCCATTGTGACGACCCATACAAAAATAGTCTCTTATATTATTTTGTTTCTGGCAAGCGACATCATCGAATAAAAATATTGAATTGTTTTTAGCGTCTGAAGGAGGCATTATTTCACAATTGTTTGAAAATTCGTTGTATTCCATTCCTTTGATAGATGTAATAAGTTTTTTAAGATATTGATATTTTGGTTGGTGTAAGGATTTGGAATAAATATAAATATTTTCAAACTTTAAACCATTGGGGTCAAGAAGAATGCTTAACATTACATTTGTTTTTCCGCAGTTTGATGGTCCAACGATTATTCCTCGAATACTGTTTGGAAATAAGTTTCCATGTTTTTTCTTAATTTTTACATTGGAATCAAAATTCCTTACGTTTATGACATCTGACTGCCTTACAAAACGCATAATGACGACTAAGATCTTTTTTAATAAAACATTTTGTTTTTATACACTTGTAATCATAAATGTTTCAACCTTCAAGTAAGAAGGTGTGTTAATCATACTATGATTGAACATAACATTCAAAATCAGTGCAATAAAAAAAAGAAAATCATTTAAAGGAGAAGGGCTTTTGAGTAAAGTTATAGACAAACTACCATTTGAATTACATATTCCTTCATATAATTATTGTGGACCTGGAACGAAATTAGAGGAACGCCTACGTAGAGGAGATAAAGGAATCAATCAACTGGATGAGGCTTGTCGTCTTCATGACATTGCATACTCAAAAAGTAGCTCTGTCTCAGACCGACAAATTGCTGATAAAATTCTAACCGAGCAAGCGTGGAAAAGATTTAAAGCAAACGACTCATCAACCTCTGAAAAGTTAAGTGGACTCCTAGTAACCAACATGATGAAAGCTAAAACTAAATTTGGAATGGGTAACTGCAAGACCAAAAACGTTATTAAAAGAACTAAGAAGACAAAATCAAACAAGGTTTGCAAACAGAATATGTTTAAAAAGGCTATAAGCGAAGCCAGAAATGCTATTAAAAACAATATAAATTGTTGTGGAACAACATCTATTGCTAATATTGCTGTGAAGGCTGCAAAAAATGTTATTAAAATAAGAAAAACAAATTCAAACACCGATAGTAATTCCACTTCAAAAAAGTGGTGGTTTTCTACCACTTCTAGCTCCAATTCTAGCTGGTTTATCTGCTGTGGGATCACTAACAGGTGGAGCAGCTGGCGTTGTTAAAGCGCTCAATGATGTACGAGCTGCTAAAAGACAGTTTGAAGAAAATAAGCGTCATAATAAGACTATGGAGTCAGTTGCTATTCAAGGAAATGGACTGTTCTTAAAACCATATAAAAATGGCCTTGGACTTTTTTTGAACTCAACATATACAAAAAACTAATTGAATTGCTACCTAACAATCCTTTAAGCAATTTTGATATTCACCAGTTTGGAAAGAAACACTTGAAGCATTTTAGAGGAGTTTTTATGCGAAACTCTTTACCAAAAGTACCAACATTAAAAGAGTGTGGTGTTATAAATCTGGATAATGAAAGTGGTTTGGGTACTCATTGGGTAGCATATACAGGGTGTCCCGTAAGTAATGGATAACCCTGAAATGCCGCATAGTAGACTTTATGACCGTCCTGAAAACTGATAAAAAAAAGTTCTATCCCAACCACAAGAAAAGTAATATGCATTTTTTTGTTCAGTGCATTATTTTTTTTTCTTACTTTACATTTTTGAATACCACAACAACAAGTGAATGAGTTCCATCATTTTTTTTTTTGCAGGAATATTTTACATTACTTGTGCCAACACATAAGTAGAAGAAAATTATTATAACTGTTGGACTTCTTAGAGAAAAAAATTATTTAACATTGAATTTCAATGCAAAATGTGAAAACAAATATTTTTTGAAAAAGTTAAATCATAGCTGGTATAAAAAAATGCATGAATACCTGAGTGGCCAACTATTTTAAAAATATGCGCGTTAAATGCAGATTTCAAAATGGTATTACTTGTTATTATATCTAGAGTCAATAGCAAGTTATTGGTAAAAATCTGCAATACTAGAGTAAATTTAGCAAAAACAAAAGTTTTCAAAATTAGCACAGTAAACGTGAAAATAATACCAAGCGTTGAACATAGCAGATTTTTGATTTATTGGCTGTTTCTACGATGTTGTCCTAATGATAAATCCAAGCTTTCAACTTCTAGGGCCGAATGCATTATTGATAAAAATGTCAAAAAAGTGCAAAAAACGGTTACATTTTCGAGCTTGTTTTGAATTTTACCTGTTCTATTGGGCTTTAACAAACCCATCAAATATTTTGTTGGTTGCTATTTTTTATTTATTTTCTCCAAACAAAAAGTCTTCTGATTCAATTTTAATTGTGTTTTTTGAATAGTAAATTGTAAGATCCTGAGAAAGTGAGAACGCATAAAATCGTAAGTTTTTTAAATTTTGAATTAAAGTTTTTGTAATTTGATCTTAATTCATAAGATTAAGACCACGACGAACACTTATTTATATCGTTTTTATTGTTCATTCTTCAGAAAAACTAACGGTCTAAATAGCTGTTTTCCTGAACCTGCTTTTTGATAATTAAGACATTTGATTGAACTTTTTCGATGCCACGTATTCTGTATTCTGCACAAGAATATGCAAACATGCATTTCATTTATGGAGGCAACGCAAACGAAGCTGCGACTCTGTATAGGGAAAGGTACCCTAACGCACGTTACCCGGATTATCGAGTGTTTATTAGGGTCCATAGCTGTTTCTCGGAAGGAAGGCTGCCTGGTAGTGGTGTTGGTGGTGCTGGCGTGGGACGACCCCCTCGAGGAGATACCGAAGACTTAGTGCTTGCGGAACTTGACCGAGATCCTACAGTATCAATCCGAGCAATAGCACGACGCACTGGGATCGGAAAGACGACTGCGCATAATGTGCTAAGTAAATATAAACATCATCCCTTTCACCAAACACGGGTGCAAACTCTCCAGCCGCAAGATTTTCAAACGAGAATGAGTTTTTGTCGACAAATGATAATGAAAATTCAAAAAGATCCGCAGTTTTTTGACAAAACTCTTTGGAGCGATGAGTCGACATTTAAAAGAGATGGCTACACTAATCTCCATAATCTCCACTTCTGGGCACTACAAAACACAAACATCATGAGGGAAGACAGGTATCAGTACCAATTCTAAATAAACTATTGGACTGGGATTCTCAATGGGAAAATAATTGGACCCTTTGAGTTGCCGCGGATTTTAACTGGCCAAGGTTATTTGGAGTTCCTCCAAAATGATCTCCTAACCTTGCTGGAAGAAGTGCCTCAAGAACTAAAGGAATCCCATTGGCTTCAAAATGATGGTTGTCCAGCACACTATGCTGTGCCTGTGCGGGCATATTTAAATGCCAGATATCCAGGCAGATGGATAGGACGTCTGGGACCAATTGTATGGCCACCCCGTTCACCAGACCTAAATCCACTTGATTTTTTTTATTGGGGATGCATTAAGGAAATCGTATACAGCAAGCATCGTGTGGAGGCAGCTGCATTACAAATTTCTGAGCAAAACCTTGCACGTTCACTAAGACGTTCATTTATTCGGAGGTGCAGAACCTGTATAAGAGTGGGTGGAAAACAGTTTGAGCATTTGCTTTAAATAAAAAAAAAATTAAAAAATTAACTATTTTTGTTTTTGTTTTCTAACTAAGTGATCATGTGATTAAAAGCTGGCTCAAAAACTTTTTGTTTAGAGAAAATAACAAATAAACTAATAGCAACCAACAAAATATTTGATGGGTTTGTTAAAGCCCAATAGAACAGGTAAAATTCAAAACAAGCTCGAAAATGTAACCGTTTTTTGCACTTTTTGTTTAGAGAAAATAACAAATAAACTAATAGCAACCAACAAAATATTTGATGGGTTTGTTAAAGCCCAATAGAACAGGTAAAATTCAAAACAAGCTCGAAAATGTAACCGTTTTTTGCACTTTTTTGACATTTTTATCAATAATGCATTCGGCCCTAGAAGTTGAAAGCTTGGATTTATCATTAGGACAACAACGTAAAAACAGCCAATAAATCAAAAATCTGCTATGTTCAACGCTTGGTATTATTTTCACGTTTACTGTGCTAATTTTGAAAACTTTTGTTTTTGCTAAATTTACTCTAGTATTGCAGATTTTTACCAATAACTTGCTATTGACTCTAGATATTATAATAAGTAATACCATTTTGAAATCTGCATTTAACGCGCATATTTTTAAAATAGTTGGCCACTCAGGTATTCATGCATTTTTTTTATACCAGCTATGATTTAATTTTTCAAAAATTATTTGTTTTCACATTTTGCATTGAAATTCAATGTTAAATAATTTTTTTCTCTAAGAAGTCCAACAATTATAATTATTTTCTTCTACTTATGTGTTGGCACAAGTAATGTAAAATATTCCTGCAAAAAAAAATGATGGAACTCATTCACTTGTAGTCGTGGTATTCAAAAATGTAAAGTAAGAAAAAAAATAATGCACTGAACAAGAAAATGCATATTACTTTTCTTGTGGTTGGGATAGAACTTTTTTTTACCAGTTTTCAGGACGGTCATAAAGTCTACTATGCGGCATTTCAGGGTTATCCATTACTTACGCGACACCCTGTATAAGAAATAAAAAAATAATATTGTTAAGTATTTTGATAGTTTTGGAAATTTAAGACCTCAGAAGTAATAAGCTATCTTGGTAACAAAATAAACTATAATTATATACAAGAACAAGATTTTGATACGTTTATTTGTGGTCATTTATGCTTAAGGTTTTTATTAGAACAATGTTATAAAATTTTCAAAATCTAAAATTAAATATAAATAAATATCGTACAAAAAAACAAATGTGTCTTTGAATTAAACTCTTCTGACATTCTCTTGCATTGTACACAATTCTAACCAGTACAACCAACAGAAATAAGTATTTTAGAATGCTAGTTTCTATTTGATCCTAATCATATGAAAATCCTAATAAGAATATGTTTAGCCAATGCAAACATCAATTTTATATTGCATGCCGTGCAGGTGCGAATGATGTGCCAGAAATTACCCAACTAAATATGTATTGGGTGCCAAGTTTGGTGCAGAACTTACTCAACCTTCGGTGCACACATCAATTTTGTATTGGGTGGATTAGGAGTGACATAGATTTTGAATTGGATGGAGTAGGAGCTACCCAACCAAATCAGCACGATTCCAACAAGAATTTAATTTTTGAACTAGAAATACGACCGGTACCAAGCACAACCCAATGATATCCAACTAGAAAAGTGTATCTCAAAACCAATTTATCACTGGAAATCCAATCCCACAACCAATATTCCAATGAAAATACAAATGGTGCTAGAAATCCAACCAGTGACAATTATTCCCAATTAGAATCAAACTGGAAACTTGCCATGCATCCCAATTGGGACGTGAGGTGCCGTGCCGTGCCGATGCCAAGTTTGGTGCCAATATGGCTTGGGAGTTACGAATATATACTACTGCCATCGATTCTAGCTCCACGTCTATTAAAAAGAGGGGGTCAAAGGTCACGAAGCATGGTATTTCGCTGATTTCATCAAACAAAAATCGTCGACTAATGAAACATGACCTAAATATTTAAGTTAATCATTGAAATGTAGAATCAAAAGCGTGCTTACAAATATCTGGGGTGAAAGGTGTTTATATAGTAGTGGCAGGAGGGGGGTGGGGTTGTAGATTGAAGAATGGAGTGTGGACTTATAATGAAAAAGTATATAAATAGTGTCAGGGAAATTGTGCAAAGAAGTGGACAAACGATGTGCCATATGCGTAGGTTACCTCAAAAAATTTTGTTGTGGTTTGAATACCCCCTGACCCCTCCTCAAAAACTACCCGTCGTCTACCCTCTTCATGACTTCGTTATCATGACAAATATCACATTATTTCACAATTTCATTCACACTATTTTATAAACTTTTTACAATATAAATCCACACCCCATTCTTCATTCTGCAAGCCCCCCCCCTACTTTAAAAACACCCTTTCACCCCAGATATTTCTAGACACGCTTTTGATCCTAATTTTCAATGATAAATTGAAATATTAACGTCATGTTTCATTGTTCGACGATTTTTGTTTGATCAAAATCAGCGAAATACCATGCTTCGTGACCTTTGACCCTCTCTTTTTAATAGACGCGGGGCTAGGATCGATGGGGACTCTTACTCAAAAATTCATAACACCATACAAAAGCTGATTCAAAAACAAAAACCCTGTATATAATTTTTCCGAACTTTGTAGGAATTTATGTCTAATTTTCCTGGATTATAATGTTTAAATGATCTTCTAGTTTTAAGTGTTTGATTAAAAATTAATTGAAGCAGTTTATAAAGAAAAAAAATAGTATTTAGTCAAGTAAAATTTTGAAAAAAAATTAATACAATTTTTTCCAATTTTTGTTTTCTAGTTTAAGGTAATTGTTAAAAAAAAAGTATTTTTAAAATTGATTCAATATAGCTTTTAACGGCCTTTAGTCCACAAAAATTGGCGTTTCGTCCCGGCGTTCTCACTTGGACTCTTCAGTTGATAGTGAGGGCCTTGTCAAGACGCAATTTTTATTAAGTTCAGTCCAGATTACATCAACTTTACAGCGAAAATCAATTGTGAACTATATCCAACCCAATAAGAATTTCTAATCAAGAATTGTTGGAAATTTTGTTACTCGTGGCCTAAAATTGATTACATATGAGTTTTTTTTTATAATACAAATTCTATATACTATTGAAATACATCAGCCAAGTAGAAGATTTAGCATTATTTAATTGGACTTGTTGAATTATTGATTCAATATAGCTTTTAACGGCCTTTAGTCCATAAAAATTGGTGTTTCATTCCGGCGTTCTCACTTTTTAAATTTGTTTTTCAAAAAAATTGTTTTAAGATTTTTAAGGTCCTGTATCAAAACGACCGGTACAGTACCGAAAATTAACACTGTGTACCGCGTACCAAAGAAAAGCCTCTATAAATAAATAAATCGGGTGGCACAACGGCTCATGAAGAACCAGGGCCTACTGACTAACAACTCGCAACCATTCCTGTGTGCGCCTGTCGACAGGAATGGAAGGGACCTACAATTTTATGCCGAATCCGAACGGCTAGACGAGAAGCACTTATTCGAGACAAGTGATACTCTTGGAGGATTTGTCAATTCCTCGCAAGAGGCAGTAGCCCTGAAAAAAACTTTTTAGTTTTTAGGTGGACGAGGCTGGGAAAAGAAAAGACTCGGTAAATACAAATATACCGAAATCAAATTCGTGTTCCAAAATTAAAAAAAAATAAATTGAGATCAAGTCTGATCTGTATATGTACCTACCTAGGTACATATACAGGGTGTCCCATTAACAATGGACCAAACGGCTATTTTTTAAATTTGAAAAAAAAAAATCTTACTTTGAACCAGTTTTTTCTCACCCTGTCCACAATTGATTGTTGTTTTTTTTTTACACATTTTGCATAAAAACATTGACTTATAGTTCCACTAACTTAACTGAGTAAAATATTTTTCATTGGCATCACCATTTGCCTAAAATTCATTAGTTAATATTCAACTTTGCCAAAATAAATTTTGACCTCAATCTTCTGAAGAGCTCCCTGAACAAAATTCATATGGCTCAATACAGGTTTTATATTTCAAAAATTGCCTATTTTTCTGTAGTTTTTAAAAAGGTATAAGACAGTTATAACCGTTTGAACCCAATCAAACAGGTGCTGCAATAAAAGTATGTAAAAAACCCAAAATTCGATTTCTTATCTGGTTTAAATTTTCCCAAGTATCATAAAATGTATGGGTTTTTGGGTGCACTTATTAATGAGTTTTTATATTATTGTTTTGTTCATCAGGTAAAAATAATAAAACTTTATGTTATTAGGCATTTTTTGAATAAAAAATTGACCTCAAAGTCAAAATTTTGCTCGGGCAAGAAAAATTGAACACCATTTAAAATTAAATATCTAGCAACCCTAAACACATATCGGCTTAACTTAAACGTAGTTTTAAAGGCCCTACCATTAGCACTGACAGAGAAATTAACCTTAACAGGGGTCAGGGTAGACCAAAGTTTGCTTTTTTTTAAATCCTCAAAAAATGATGCCAAAGTTGAAAATCAGACTTTACAATAAAACCATTCTTTTCTTAGAATATGACCAAAAATCACATGCAAAAGTATGGGCTATGAATTGCCGGACACCCTGTATACATATAAGTATGTGCATACCTACCTATAGCTGTGTATAATTCAATTTTCAGTGCACTATCCATCTTGCAATTTACATTCATTTTCGCCTTCTGGTTGATTTGAAAAATAAAAATGTTAGCTACATACCTATGCAGTATACATACCTATAGGTAGTTTTAATTAAACGAACAATGTTGTAGGTCCATGGCGTAGATAGGTATATATTTAAAAACTGCTAGGTAGGTAGGTACCTACCTTACCTACACTCAAATAAAAAAAATTATCTGACAACTAGAACTTATAAAACCTACCTACCCACTATGATATCGGCCACTGGCTGAAATTCAACCACCACATTGACAGATTCTAGTGTCAAACAATTAAAAGTTACCTATAGGTAGGTACCATCATACCTACCTACATTCCTACTCGACACAGAGGCGAGCATCATCCCTCTGGACAGGTACCTACTGCTTCAAGCAAGGAAGCTTGTAGAACTCACTAACAGTCACGCAAATCAACTGATGAGAAGGATGGCCACTCAGCAGCGACACCCCGAGCCTTAGTACGATGGAAATCCTGGTTGAAAACATCATCACGTAAATATTATTTTGTTCAATAAACATAAAAAAATTATTTTACAACTAAAACTTATAAAACCTACCTACCCACTATGATATCGCCCACTGGCTGGAATGTAACCACCCCATTGACAGACTCTAGTGTCAAACAATTAAAAGTTACCTAGGTAGGTACCTACATACCTACCTACATTCCTACTCGTATGATAAATTGTGGATGCAAAGTCAAACCAAATAAACCTACCTTCCTCCTACCTACCCTGAAAATCGAACAAACAAATTTGGAGCCAAAAACAGGAAATTTGTTTTTATTTTCTATACCTAGGTATACAATCTACCACCAAGAACCTACCTACCTCAACTTGCATACAAATTCTCACTTTTGTCATTTACTTATATAGGTATTCCTCGGCATAATAAATTGTAAATTTCTTGTGAAAAATTTCAGGTCAAACTGAAAATCATCCAACAATTTAGATATTAATAAAACCTACCTTTCATTACTTATAGTAGTAGCCCGTAGCGTAATGGTTAGTGCGTTCGACTGTCACGCTGGAGGTCTGGGATCGCTTCCCAGCCTCGTCCACCTAAAAACTAAAAATTTTTTTTTCAGGGCTACTGCCTCTTGCGAGGAATTGACAAATCCTCCAAGAGTATCACTTGTCACGAATAAGTCCTTCTCGTCTAGCCGTTCGGATTCGGCATTAAATTGTAGGTCCCTTCCATTCCTGTCGAAAGACGCACACAGGAATGGTTGCGAGTTGTTAGTCACTAGGCCCTAGTTCTTCATGAGCCGTTGTGCCACCCGATTTATTTTTGTTTTCATTATTTATACGAATATATCTACTTATTTAGTTATATTTTCCTTTCCCGCAAAAAAAATTTGCTTAAAATTTTGTACTTGCAACAAATTTCACGGCAAATAAGAAATCTTTGCCAGACAATTTAATATAAAAACTACCCTCAATAATACCTATACGATGGCATAAACAAATATATAAATATACTTACACAACATGACCATATTTTTCTTTCCCGCATTAAAATCAACCTACCCTTGATAATATACGAATGTGGGTATACCTATACGCATTATTCTTCCCCACAACAAAAAAAAAAACTATATTCCTTGCTTCAAGGTTGATGACGACGACGACAATGACGACGCAAACGAGAACGACTAACATAATGTATGTCTACTCTATACTTCCCTTGTTCTTCTCGCATATATCACTCTTTCCGAGTGGATGGAAAACAGCATTTGTCCAGCCTGTCCCAAAAAAAGGCGTGTCTTCTTCCCCCTCTAACTATCGGCCAATTGCGCTTACGTCCCTTCTTTCCAAGGTCATGGAAACACTGATTAATTTTCAGCTAAAGAAATATCTCGAAGAACGAAAGCTTCTTAATGACCGGCAGTACGGCTTTCGTAGCAATAGGTCCACTGGTGATCTGATGGTATATCTCACCGAACAGTGGCACAAATCTTTACATCGTTTTGGAGAAAGTAAGATTATTGCGCTTGATATTTCTAAAGCATTTGATAGAGTTTGGCATCAAGCTCTCTTATCGAAAATGCGTGCATTTGGTATCGATTTATCTCTTCTTCGTTCGATTAGAAATTACCTTTCGGACCGTTCAATACAAGTTGTATTGGATGGTTTCAAGTCTGAAATTCACAAAATAAATGCTGGTGTGCCCCAGGGCTCCGTTCTGTCTCCGACTCTCTTCCTTATATTCATAAACGATCTTTTATCTGAAACTTCTAATCCATTAAATTGTTTCGCTGACGACAGTACCCTCAGCTTTTCATATTCGTTCTTAGATTCACATCCATGTCCTTCGGATGTGGAACTTGAACGGCAGCGTATGATAAGCTCATTAAATTCTGATCTCGACAGCATTGTCCAATGGGAAATAAAAAATCGTGTAGAATTTAATGCTTCAAAAACTCAATGCTGTCTACTGTCGTTAAAACAAAACCCACCCCCCATGCCACTATCCATGAGTGGCACTTGCATTGAGGAAACCGAAAAGCTTTCAGTCCTCGGTATGTGTGTCACAGACCACCTTTTATGGAACGACCACATATTCGACATCGCCAAAAATGCTGCTAAGTGTTTAGGTTTTCTCCGTCGATGCAAGAAATTTTTCTCCCCTTCTGATCTGGCTGTGATCTACAAAGCCTTTATTCGTCCAAAACTTGAGTATAACTCTCACATTTGGGCAGGTGCTCCAATAACCCACTTGAGTTTATTGGAAAGAATTGAAAAGAGAGCTCTTAAAATGATAGGTGAAAGAACTATAACGGAAACATTCTCATCTCTTGAGCACCGTCGAAATGTTTCATGTCTTTCGTTATTTTACCGTTATTTCCATAAACAATGCTCTAGTGAAATAGCCAGTTGCATTCCTCCCCTTAAACAATTCAACCGTAATACTCGCGCTTCTAGAAATGCCCATCAGTTTACCCTTGAGCCCAATTTCGGACGTACTGTTAAGTACAGAGATTCTTTCTTTAGTCGCACTACTCGAATGTGGAATGCTCTACCCAGCTCAATTTTCCCCTCCCATTGTGATCTACAGAGGTTCAAAACCAATGTGCATCGGTATCTCATTTTAAATTCCCTCCAATCTACCTTATCGCTCGTGCTGTGTATATCATCTTAAGGGTAGTCACAACCCCTTTTGCACGCGCTTAATATATATAAAAAAAAAAACAAAAAATATCAGTAAATTAAGAAAAAAAATATTACTTTGAACATTCAATCAAAGAGGATACGAACATTTTTTTGTTATTCTCTTCACCTTTTTCTCATCATATACCTTTGAAAAAACCTTCAATTGGTAATCTCACTTACTCCATTTGATTCTTATTAGAATCGAAAAAAATACACTTCTCTTGCTCTAACTACATAAGTCTCGATTCTCCAATTAATGCAAGTCTCCCAAAAATGGAAGTCTCCGCCGAAAATTGTCTCCCAAAAATGGATTTCTCCGCGAGCTAAAGTGGCGCCACCACAGGCAGTGGGTCGCCCTAAAAAATGTTGTACATGATAGTACTATGGATTTTATATACAAGGGTATAAACTCAATGGTACTATCATGGACAACATTTTTTAGTGCAACAATGCTTCGTTGGTGCCGCCACTTTAGCTCGGCGGAGACTTTCATTTTTGGGAGACAATTGTCGGCGGAGACTTCCATTTTTGGGAGACTTCCATTTATCAGAGAATCGAAGCTAGGGAAATAGAGCAAGAGGAGTGTATTTGTTTCGATTCTGGTAAGAATCAAATGGAGTAAGTGAGATTACCAGTCGAAGGTTTTTTTAAGCGTCAATGATGAGAAAAATGTGAATAGAATGGCAAAAAAATGTTCGTGTCCTCTTGGATTGAATGTGCAATGCAAGGTTATTTTTTCTTTTTGCTGATATGCTATATGCGAGAAGAGAAGTATACATACCTACATACATATAAGTTAGCTTTTTGCGTCGTCGTTGTCATCAACCTTGCAGCAAAGAGGTATACATTCGTATATTATCAAGGGTAGGTTGATTTTAATGCGAGAAAGAAAAATATGGTGAGGTCATGTCGTGTGAGTATATTTGTAGGTATATAGGTATGCAATCGTATGTTACTGAGGGTAGTTTTTGTATTAAATTGTCTTGCAAAGATTTCTTATTTGCCGTGAAATTTGTTGCAAATGCAAGATTTTGAGAATATTTTTTTGCAGGAAAGGAAAATATACCTACAGTGGTAGATATATTCGTATAAATTATGAATGGTAGGTTTTATCATTGAGTTTATACACATAGAGGAACCACGTCAGCTAAACGAAAGTTTAGTGTTACATCCACACTAGGTGGTAATGCAACAAGGTCCACAGATAATCAATACACGAACAATTTTGCTTCTAAAGTTAGACTATTTGTGGAATATTGTGGACTGAATGTGGTGGAATTTGGAACTCAGACACCTTTTCTATGCGATATTCATGTACGGGTGTTAACCTTGGATATGTTTTCATATACAAGAGTATTAAGCAGAGTGAGTGAGCAAAGTGAGCTCATGGGTACCTACATACATACATGAGCAAAGGGAAGGTAGAATTTTAATTTTGTTTTCTTTTGGGTTTTGGGATGATGGAAATATGTATGTGCAGGTGCACGTATATTTTTCTTCTTTTTTTTTTTTTTTGAAAGTAGGTCAGACAATAGCGAATAAATCTTTTTGTTAATCAAATATTTAAATTTCGGGATGAAAATTTAATTTTGATTGATTTTGGATTTTCAAGTTCTGTTTAGTTCTTTTTTTGAATTCAAGAAAAGGGAACTTTAGCCATTTAAACATACGTAAACTTTTAGAATACAAAATTGTAGGTAGGTAGGTAATGTACCTACATACCTACCTTAAGTTGAATTAAATTAAAAAAAAACTTTGTATGTTTAAGAACAAGACATATTTTTTCTAAGTAGGTAGGTATGCACAAAAATTAGTACCTATGCAGGTACCTTTGTTTTGGTATATCTTTGGTTGGTAGGTTACATACCTACATATACAAATGGGTTATCAATTGGTTGATAGGCAGGCACGTAGCCAAGGAAGCTTGAGGGGCTAAAGCCCCTCCCGAAATGATTTTGATTAAAAAAAAAATATTAAAAGTTTAAAAATGAGAAGGCTATTTGGGTAAAGTTTAATGTTTTAAAGACAAGACATTACATACTTAGGTATAATATTTAATATGAGGAGACTAATAATATAAGGTATTAAGTTTGTTATTTACTACGATCACTTTGTGTGGTATTGAAGCGCGCTGGACCTCGAAGCTGATGCGAACCTTTGTATACTTTCGTTGAGTGGTAATGAACAAATCTCACTACCACTGAACTTAAAGAGTAGAGTCGAGTCAAAATTTGTTATGTTTATGTAATCTAAACTCATGTTATGAAAATCGTATTCTTTGGTGAGTGAAGTGGATTAGAAAATCGATTAATTTTTTTCTTGTGCTGAGGCTACACGAGCCAGTACTGGCTATCCAGTGGCAATACACTCACATTTTCTTACCAACTTAGCTTACTTTTCTCGTAAACTGGCTTACCTTTTAAGAAACCAGTTTGAAGCCAGTAGAGAAGCTTTGAACTCAGAACCATTCATGTCTCGTGTGTTGTGTTGCGAGACAAATATTGTTCTATTATAATTTAAAAAAACATCGGGTTCTTAGAGATTGTTTTAATCCATCATCCTGGTAGCTATCCTACAATGGAATTTGACAGTACATGCCTTGACAGATAGATAATAAACTAAATTTTGGCATACACAGAATATTTTGTTTCAAATATCACCCAAAAACCCTAAAATTCCCCGAGCAAACAATTTTATCAAAAAAAAAAAACAGATTTCTTAAAGGTTTTTCAATACATAACCTTTGCAAAAATTCTTCAATTTATTTTGACATTCTATTGGTGGATTTACATTATCTTCGTCTGACTTATGCAAAAAAAGGGGATACAAAATATAAAATTTACTTTTTACTTCAAATTTTTACCTAGCATATTTGTATGTTAATTCTTAGAAAAAAAAACCTGTATTCATATCTTAAATATGGTCCTTCGTATTTTATTTTAATTATGGGTGTTTCTACAAACTATGGAATAAAATAATGATAATTTCGGTACGACACTTTTTGAAGCAAACAGTGGTAAAAACTTACTTAAATGAAACATTAGAACGTCCTTTCACATACCACAGACCCACCAGCCAAAAAATTTAAAATTATACTGTGTTTATACTGTGGTTTCACTAGGCCTAAAAAATATGCATGCTTTCATACAAAATTGGTGCGTAAATCCTTGCCAGGGGACTGAGAAACTGAGTGGACATTCCACGTTATTCACAACTGACATACATAACGGACGCAATGAACTTTAACTATTATGTGTTAGCGAGATTTGAAACTTTACTATACCATATCTGAAACTTGGATTGGAACATTATTTATCGAAATTTTTAACTGTTTTTAATTTGTTTTTTTGCTTATTAAAACGAACTCTGCAAATTTTTTAGAAGTCGTTGCAGCCATTTCCGATCTTACTTTTTAAAACAATTCCTGAATTTTTAATTTGCTCATAAAAACATACCTACTTTGAAAATTTAATCTTAAACGCTTGATCGCCAGAAACGAGTCTGTTCCATTAAACAAAGAAATAAGAAAATAGGGTGTGGTTGTGGGATGATTCTATTATAACTAATTTCTAATTTTTTTTATTATTTATAAAAACAAATGTAAATTTCATCCAAATCGTAGAAGCCATATCCGAGAAACCAAATATATAATAAAAATAAATATAAATATACTGGAACATACCAAAACCTACTCGTATATTTAAACACACACGTGTAACTCCTTCAAAATACCTAAAAAAAAAAATCATCAAAATCGGAGCTGCACTTTGAAAGTTAGAACAATTGACGTTGTTCGGCTTTATTGACATTTTCTTATTAATTGACTTGAATACCTACCTTCCAACTACACAAACTGTAAGCATCGTCTTGATATAGGGATTTAGCCACACACCTGTTCATAGATCGAAAAAAAAAACAAAAACATACATTTTCCACAAGCCACAATTATGTCCCTCTCACTCTAAACGCTTTGATATAATATTAATATTATATGTAATATAAATACCTACAGATAATGTATCTATACGCACAAGCGCATCTATACAAAAAATCGTAGGAAGATTGTATAAGTATCCGTACACAAAAAAACCACAAAATAAAACAGATACCTACCTCTCGTACACTTTTCTTCTTGTTATTACTCGCTCTGTTTTGTTGATTTTGTTTTGCGACAGTCAATGCGTTCCACAAAAATTTAAAATCTCGATTTGGTGTATGTAGCGACACCTAGTGAGGTTATCACTTTTTTTTCGTGGTTCCTTATTAATATTTAGGTTGTTTGCATGATTTAAGTTTGACTTGAAATTTTTTGCAAAGAAATTTACAATTTATTATGCCGACGAATATAGGTCCATATATAATACATACCTATATGTAGGTATGAAAATAAGTTAATGAAAAAAGGGAGAATTTGTATGCAATGTTGAGGTAGGTAAGTGCTTGGTGGTAGGTAGGTTATATACCTAGGTACAGAAAATAAAAATTAATTTCCTGTCTTTGGCTTAAAATTTGTTTGTTTGATTTTCAGGGTAGGTAGGATTATTTGCTTTGACTTTTAATTCACAATTTATCATACGAGCAGGCATATACATAGGTAGGTATGTACCTACCTAGGCATGATTTAATTGTTTGACACTAGAGTCTGCCAATGTGGTGGTTGAATTTCAGCCAGTGGGCGATATCCTAGTAGTTATTGTTACTATTGTACTATTCGTACTAGAATGTCAGCTTATTAGGCTGACCATTCTTTATTCCGTCAATTTCATTGAATTTTTGAACAACAACAACAACTTAAAGGCGCTACCACCAATTGTTTGGCTGGAGATATAGCTATTTCGTGCTCTTGCCACTTTTGCACTCATCAGTCTCCTTTTTGTGGTGCTGAGCTTTAATCCCATTTTATTTGAAAAACTTTTTATGCACACCATAGGATTCGAACCTACGCATATCAGATTTGCTCAGTCTTAGCAGTCGTGCGCACTACGCACTCCACCGCAATTCCACCAACAATTGGTGGTAGCGCCTTTAAGTTGTTGTTGTTGTTGTTCAAAAATTCAATGAAATTGACGGAATAAAGAATGGTCAAGCCTAATAAGCTGACATTTTAGTACGAATAGTACAATAATAACAATAATAACTTAATAGTCTGGTTCGTTACCGATCTTCCAACCTCTCCCTCTTTGATACGTACTGCGAATTGTAGTCTATCGAAATAAGGTATGGAGAAAAATGGAGGCGGAACAAGACAGCATACTTAAAGGCGCTTATAAAAATGCTGATGCTCCAAATGCATTTGATAAACAAATAACACATCTCGACCTGTGACGTCAGTGGTATAAAGCGGTGGAGTGCGTAGTGCGCACGACTGCTAAGACTGAGCAAATCTGATATGCGTAGGTTCGAATCCTAAGGTGTGCATAAAAAGTTTTTCAAATAAAATTGGATTAAAGCTCAGCACCACAAAAAGGAGACTGATGAGTGCAAAAGTGGCAAAAGCACGAAATAGCTATATCTCCAGCCAAACAATTGGTAGTAGCGCCTTTAAGTTGTTGTTGTTGTTCAAAATTTCAACGATATCCTAGTCGGTTCGTTTAAAAGTTTTAGTTATCAACTATTTTTTTTTATTTGAGTGTAGGTAGATAGGTACCTAGAAATGTTTGAAATATACCTAGGTATGTTTCTATACCTACGTACATACCTACAACATTGTTAGTTTAATAAAAAATACTTTTTTATTTTTTTTATTTTTATTTTTTCAAATCAACCAGATAGAGAAAATTTGAAAAATGCAAAACGGCCAGTGCGCTAAAAATTGAACTGTACACAGGTGTAGGTAGGTATGTACATTAGGGTGGTCCTTATAAAGGTCATTGTCTTATTTTGAATGACTTACCCCCTAATTTGTTCTAAATGATTAAAAAAAATATTAAGCTCATTATATTAACGTTAACCCGGCCCCCAAGACGTCTGAAGTTTTATATGGAAAATCCTTTGTATTTTTGTAAATCCAAATTTGAAAAAACTTAACTTTGGTAATAATTGATAAAAAAAAAATTGAATTTTGAAACACATGTAGTCACTTTTTTAATTATTATAAAAATACATAGGAAAAAAAATTACAACAGTTATTTCCCTACTTATAGCCATTTAAACAAAAAAATATTTTGTATTTAATTTTAATAAATTTTATAATTTTTTGTTTAATCCCTTTTTTTAAATATGACAAAAGTTACTACATGCGTGCAAAAATTCAATTTTATTTATCAATAATTACTAAAGCTATGAATTTTTAAAGTTGGATGTACAAAAATAGCATCGGATTTCCCATATAAAACTTCAGACACCTTGGGGGCCGGGTTAACGTTAATAAGAGGAACTAAAACTTTAACAGCCGTATTAATAAAAAACGCTTATTCCACCTTTATTCCATGAGCTTACAAAACCATGGAATAAGAGTTAGTCCACGGAATAAAATTTCCTATTAATAAAAACAAAACGAAAATCTACTACAGTAAGTAGATCACGTTACCGAACACACCTAATAATTTGTATTCCTTCGCTAAACCACCATGTTCGGTGGTTTAACTTAGTAAACGACACTTAGAAGAAATTTTGTTTTTTAAATAATATTTTGTACTTAGTCCATGGAATAAGGTTAACCCTTCCCTATTCCACGTTTATAAATTTGGCTGTAAAGGTTTTTTTTTAAATTATTGAGGACAAATTAGGGGGTGCGTCATTTAAAATAAGAAAATAACCTTTATAAGAACCACCCTAATGTACATATACATACGTTTGTAGGTAGGTTGTCAAAACATTTTTTTTCTATTTTTGTGTTTTACTGACGACATCGGTTATCTGAAACAAGAAATTTATTCCGGAGTCTTTTTAAGAATTTTTCCCACAACAAACTGCTTCGCATAACTGAACGCCACTTAATTACAAACACCGGATAGGTAGGAACATTAAACTCCGCTTAACTGCACTCCGCTTAACTGTTTTTTTTTTTTTTTTTTGTTTTAATTATTATATATTATATTATATTCATATTGTAATTAAAAATGTAAATACTTCTAATTTTTATTTCCGACACATATTTTAATTTTTATTTCCGAAATTTTGATTCCATTTAGCTTACAATATAAAATTAATGTTTTAATGTAGACAGGTAACTTTTTTCGTTAGGATTTTTTTCCTTTTTCTTTAAATTTAAGTGTAAAATAAATTTGAAAAACTTAAATGTGAATTTTTTGTATACCTAACACAATAATAATAAGAATAACTATAAATTGTTCCTATTTTCGTGACCTTTTTTTATAAATTTCTAAAATTTTATTCCTATAGCACACTTAGGAATACAATTTTAGAAATTAATAATAATTACAATTAGTTAGTGGTTTTTTTAATGTTTGAAGCTTAAAACTTTTATCTCCCTCCGCTTGTGGGGGAGGGGCAATTTTCTAAAACATTTCCTTTAAATGGATTAAAAATTATTAAAAATCAACGATATTACTTACAATATCATGCGAACATTAAAGTCTATTTTTTTTAAATCGTTTTCAAAATAAAAATGGTGAATGAATAGTTTTTGAAACAAAATTTTTCAAAGTCAAAATTTAGAAAAAATGAAAAACAAAATCTATTTGCATTTTTTTGCTTCAAAATTGTACGTAATATACTTTTTTTTACAAAAATCATTGTTGTTATTAGTTTTTAGTCAAAGGCTAAGAGCCAGGAGCTGGTTTTTGAGAAAATCGAAACTTATGAAAGTACTTATTTCTTCCAAAATTATTTGTTTTTAATTTTTTATTAACTTTTGCATTTAAAGTACCAAAAGTCGAATTGATTTTTCACTAAATCTCATTTTTAGTATGAATTTTTTTAAGATTATGCATAAATTTTAACACAGAAATTTAGATTATAAATTTCTTTCTTAAATTCATGTATCATTTGTTATGAACTATTACTCAAGTTTGAAGCCTCTAAAGTTGGCTAAATTGAGCTTTTTTGTGATTTATTTTATTAAATTGACCCTACTTTTTTCCCGTTAGATTTACAAATACAAAATAAACC
Organism: Melangyna quadrimaculata; assembly: GCA_949320155.1. Lineage (NCBI taxonomy): Eukaryota > Metazoa > Arthropoda > Insecta > Diptera > Syrphidae > Melangyna > Melangyna quadrimaculata. The sequence continues at coordinate 244,531,207 of OX439483.1, read as the reverse complement.
ACATATTTGTAGAAGAAGGTTACACCTATAAATGTGCATCATTAGTTTTCTAAAATATATACATTTTTCATTTACTTTAAGTACGAAAAATTGAGTTGATTATTCATTAAAACACAATTTTTATTTTTAAAGTACAATTTTTTTTATTATTTTGCAATAATTTTTACACAAACATTTAAGTTTTAAATTTCTACCTGAATTTCATGTATCATTTATTATGAACTGTTAAGTATTACTCAATTTTAAAGCCTCTAAAGTTGTCTAAATGTAGATTTTTTTTGATTTATGATTTTTTATATGATTTATGATTTTTATATGGTTGTGATTTTTTATATTAAAAAAATCAAAACAAATTAATTTGAGACAGCGGTGCTTTGCACTGGTTGACGATTGTTGACAATGAACAAAGCAAAGCATTTCTATGAATTTTATTCGAATATTTATGAATTTTAAAAAATCAATTGTGACGCTAATATAGGAGGTATAGATTAAAAAATGAGGAATCAAATAAATGGTTATTTTATTGAGATTAAATATAAGAAAAAACTAAATCAATCCAGCCTATACTCACATGTTATTAAGTAATATGTGTAAAAAATATTATATTGTTAATATTTCAGCTCAATGCTGAAATTACTTGCATAGCAAAGTAATCGACAAAAATGTAAACCAACCAAAAAAATCAAAAAAAAACTTCATTCTTCTTTACAAGTTTTTTTTTTTTTCCTTTATATTTATCGCTATCCCTTAACAAAAAACATTCATTGTACCTATTTCACTCTAACTATTATAAATGAGAGTATTTCTTTCCTATTCTTACTTGAAATTCCCCACAAAATTCAATTCTCTCCGTGAAATAGGGTTGTGGAATTCAATAAAAATTCTTTCGCGTTACCTCTGAAGATGGCAGTCCATGCGACATTCACCATGATAGTACTATGGTTTTCATATACAAGGCAGCATACTGATTATCATTAAACATCTCGGCATCGTGGTGTTTATCGTTTAGCCAAGTCTCCGTGAGAGCAATTATGTCATACTGGGTTGATGTTGAAAAGAGAAGAACTTGTTGGAGTTTGGTACGAAGTCCACCGGTGTTTTGATAATATAAGAAAGTCATTCAAAGTAGAGCGAGTAGAAGAGACAATTTGTGATTGATTTAAGCTACCATGTTCTTGTTGTGTGAGTCTTCGTTTTTTGGCCGTGAGACAAATAATTGTATCTGTACGAAGCAAGGCCACATTGAAGCATTTATAAGCTATCGAATAAACACCAGTGGCGTGGCGTCAATAATTTGAAATGTGAAGACGTAACTAAAATGATTGAGCTGCAACAGATACATTAAAATTAGTTAAAAAACAACTTTTCCGTTTGCAGTCTATTTTCATAGGACGCATAGAGTGGCCTTTCATTAAAACGATTATTAATAAAAGATACATAGTTTGCTTAATTCATTTGATTCCTCCAAGAGAAAACCTGTGAAGCAACAATCTATGTTTTAAAAAAAATTTAAAAACCAATCAAAAACCAAGACTAAAAACGTATCTCTAAACTATTTACATATCCATCAAACTAAAAATTAAGAACAAAACCTTCAACTTCACAACTAACTGAATTAACACTATTTCATTACAGATATTTTAAGTAACTCTTTTGATTCTTGTTTAACAACACCCCAATGAAACTTTTATTCCAAATATACCATTAATTTCTTAATTTTAAATATTTAAATTGTTGTTCTAAAAAGTTCCATAAAAAAGAATAGTTTTTTGTTTAGATCCAGCGTTAAAAAGTACCCTTAAATCATGTGTCATATTCTTACATTTAACCATACCGAATATTTCATATTGATAAACCATACCTTCTTCCGTTTGCTCCTCTTTAAATGCCTTTATACCAAAAGCCGCTGCTGTGATTTTGCGAGACTTTTGATATGCTGTAGAAGATGAAATTCTGCAATTATACCTAAAATAATATTTTATGATTTCATTTTCCACCGCTTACCCATATTAAATTACGCATTTAAATCATTCCTGGACTATAGCTTAACCAAAAAACAAGCAAACAAAAATAGAAAATGTATTTAACAATGTTCATAGCAAATAATTCGAAGAAGAGCGTGTTATTTTTCAACCAACAGAACGAATATTAAGAGAAACGGAGGCAAGCAAAGTAATGAAAAACATTCCATTCCATACCAAGTGCCAGTGCCAGTATAACACGAGGACCAGCGTTTTATTTTTTCCTATACTGTTGCGTGTGGGACAAAGAGGATCTAGAAATAAAAATGCTAAGGGAAGAAAGGGATACAAAATAAATTTTAAAAGACGGTGAAAGACGTGTTTTATTTCTAAATTAATTCTTTCAAAGAGAGCGTATGTTCAGCAGTTGAGCAAAGAGCGAAGAGAAGAATGAATTGACGGTGTTTATTCGATAGCTTATGTTTGTATGTTTGTGCGAATTTTATAATTCAAATTGGTTGGGTTGCATAGTTTATGTTTATTTGATAGTATTTTTCGTGCAATTTTTAAAAGGGAAGACGGTAGGAATCGTGTTATATGGACGCCCCCAACTAACATTTCAGCTTCAATTCGGCTTAATAGAATAGGCCTTAGAAGTTCCATAAGACAACTGTAAAGTTTACTTAAGCATAAAAAGAAGAATGTTATAGAAGCTCTTTTAAAAGAAGCTTGTATACGTGATTTCGGAAAATCTTATAAACTTATTCGCAGATCTTTTAAAAGTAGCAGATTGTATAAAAGCCTAATGAAGCCGATACGAAGTTTTAACGAGCGATATTGGAAACTTGAACGACACTTCAACTTGACAGATAGCTTCGGACATGGTTGTATAAAAGTAAAATACAAGTTTAATAGAAGTGCGAACTTAGATAAGAGCAAAATATACAAGTCTTATAGAGGTTGAACTAAAATAAAAAAAAAGAAAATATAATTTTAATTTTTTTTCTGTGATTTTTACTGCATTTTATCTACTCTTAAACCTGAAACAAAGTATCAAATTCAAATATTTATCAATTATAAAACATAAATTATATTTTTACCTTACTAGGGATCGAACTCGGGAACTCCTACGTGACAGTCCATCACTCTAACCACTCAGCCATCAGAAGATGCAAAAACTTAATCAGGCTTTTCCTTTTTTAAAACTTTAAATTTTCCTTAAATAAATCCGAGCTTCTATAAAAATTTTCACACATGAACAAGATTTCCTTAACTCTCTCATACATTTCGCGTGAGGAAACAAATTTACCTAAATGATTTGTTTAGCAGTCGCCTTGCTCCATTTTCATTTCAATAGTCTTAAATTTATTTCAATAGTCTTAAAATAAACTAAGTTTTCAATAGTCTTAAAATAAACTAAGTTATGATTTATATTTTTGATCATTTCAATACGAAAAAAACACACGGCAACTTAAGCACGATTAACAGAAACAAGGTATGCTGATTAGGGGTGTGACGTTACAATCATCTGCTTCTGTTCGGAGAAAAGAAAAATAATTAACTTTATTTGGTTGTTATTATAAATGTTTCCATTTTTAAACTGCTCTTTAAGAATTTAAAAACAATTTGTTTAAATACTTAAATTAATTATGGTCTTCACTTTAAATAGAACAAAGCCATAAAAGCTGACCGAGACGTCACATAAATACCCAGATATACGAAAATGCCGAATGTTATGTTTATCTGATGAGCATAAACCTCGTTTCTGTTTATCGTGCATTGAAGCTTATGTCCTTAACCAACGAAAAGTAGCTTTCCGAATGCTAAAAAAGACAAATCAAGTAAAATAAATTATCTTTCTCTCCACGTGTTCAATTTATTTAATATATAAATACATATATAATTATAAATGTGAATAGAGTTTTTTTAAAAAGCTTCTTTAAAATGACTTATACAAATTCGAGCTTCCTTATTATAAATTGACATATTGGCCGCGTTCGGGTACGTCACCAATGATATCTAGATTTGTTCGTGTTGTTTTAATGATTAAAGAAAATACCAGCCGACGAACCAAATAGCTGATATCAAAAAGAAATCTGTAACGGAACCTTTGTTTGGTTGGGGTGTCAAGGAGTCTTCACTATTCTTCTTCATTTCTTCCTAAGGGGAGGTACCATTTCCGTTTTAACAAACTCGCACATCGCACTTCAAAAGTAAATTTCAAAAAAGTCTTTGAATACCTCCACACCCTCAAGCTACCAGCGCGACCCACTGTCTACAGGATACTGTAGGCCACTACTGGAAGCAGGAGTGAAGGACGCTCAAACTATGACGGCTCAGCATGCTCGCTTTTGCCTAGGCTCTGCTCGTCGAATGGATGGGTTCTTGCCGCCATAGGTATGAACTGTCGTCACGTTGTCTTCATGTCGATATTAAAAAAAAAATTAGAAAAATAAACAAAATCAGGTTCAAAAAAAAAAAAAAACTTTGAGCCCAAATCCGTCCCTCAAAAAAGAGAAAATGTAAAAAAACGGAAAAAAAATCAACAAATAAGCTAGTCATTTAATTTGAATTCCAAATTCTAAAGCCATGAAAAAAAAAAAATGTAAAATGTCCTAGCGGTAACCCTAGAGCGACAAGGCAAGCTGTTAATTGCCCTACTGTGGATTTCCCACACCCGCATCAATAAGTAATGCGACCATTGGCTACTGCGACCACGTCAAAACATTTGCGGTAGCTCCCTAACTTAGTATTCGTCAAATGTAAAAGTTTTAGCTTCCCATCATATCTACTTCATCCTTGCCGTCTCAAGATCTCTCACTTCGCCACATCCACCTTTTAGAAATGTATTTAAAGTCCCATAATCACTTTTGTAACATACTTGGATAATCGACCAACTACTTCCCATGAGAAGGAACGAAATTCAAAATTTAAAAAGAAATCTTCATCTTCATTTGTTAAAATATTACAATTCTTTTTATTACTAAATATAAAATAAAAAAAAAAATAAAATGAAATATAATTCAAAATAAAAATCTCGCAAAAAGACAATTTACCCTATACTCTACCTATTACGAGTAGATATTTCACAAAGAAAAAAAAATTGTTATCTCTACTAACGAATAAATACCAATGTACATGCGTATGTATGAATGTATGTTTGTCGTATAACAAGTTATTCTATATATGTTTTTTCTGGTTTACTGAAGTAATTTTCTAAATTAAAATTATTTTATTCTTATTATTAATATAAATTTGTACCGAGTCATATGTTATCATTTCAATTTTTAATTAACCGATAATTAGTTTATAAATTTTTCTTTTCTTAGGTCTTTTTTTTCTTTTCTTTTTTTTATGACTTTAATGTACTTTACTTTCAACCAACACTTGCTATTCCAAACGCCTTACGTATGCAATGATTTAGTAGATATCCTCGATTTTACTTTTACGATATATTTTGTTGTCTACTTAAAAAATATTTTGATTGAAGCGATGTCGAAGTAAAAACTATCAAATAAAATAATAACAACAATTAACTTACCGAAAGCTTTTGAATAAAATGTATTGGTATGATTTTGTTGATAAAAGATCAAACCTTTAATGCCGCTGCCGTCCAATGAAGAGGTGCACCGCGTCAATTGGGATAGTAACTAGTGTGTGTTGTTTAATATTGTCAATGTGATGAATGTATCGTTTTGTGTATGTATGTACCTGTGTGAATTATTAAAATTTGATTGTAATTATTTCGATTTCGCTTTTCTCCTACGATTAATTCTTTTAACTTAAATTAGTATTATATATGTAATAGACTTTGTTTTTATTTCTTATTAGCAGGCTTTAGGTTAACGTTTTAGAATTTACTCTTTTCAATTATTGTGCAATTATTTAACGCAATTTTAGGATGAGAATTTATATGATACGATGACGGATTTACTATCCGCAAAAAACAAGTGGATTTCCGAATACAAAACAAATTTTTACAAATGAGTGTATAAAATAATTAAATGCACTAAGTCTGTTATTACACCATGCATCTAGACGCGTGCAACTTTTCGAACATATGCAAGTGCAAAAGAGAAAACAAATTCGAAAAATTGAAACGGAAGAAAATCTGCCGCGTGTCGCGTGGGTAAAATATTCGTGCAACAAGAGAATTCGAAAAAGATCGAAGAAGTTGCACGCGTCTAGATGCATGGTGTAATAGCACACTAACCGGTGTGCGTCGCGAGCAAGATGAAATGATGACGTTCTGTCAAACGATGGGTGCGTTAAACAATTTGCACAACCGACAACACATATGTAGTGCTGTCACCCAGTAGCTCAGCAATAGGGTGGGTTCGGCAATTCGTAGAGTTTTATTAATTGAATAATTTGTACGATTAATAAAAAAAGGATAATAAGAAAAATGTAAATAAATAAAAAAGGTAATGTGAAGTACAGGGTGTACTTGCACAAAATGGGCGCCAGTGTTTTTTTTTTCCTTGAATAAAAGGAAATCACAAACCTTTTTGGAGCGGAAAACTATGAATACAATTTTGAATTTAATATAAAGAACAAAGATAACTCTTAGTAAGAGAATTTTTAATGATTTTAAATTGCTTGGAAAACCTTACAAGCAGGATTAAAACCCAAGATCTTTTAGAAACAAATTGATTGAACAAAAGATTTTTAAACAAAGAAAAGATGGAGCGCTAACGCCGAACAAAGAATCTATTTATCGGGTCACGCGTTCCGCTTTATCGGAAAAATTACGAACGAAAGCCAAAGGACACTGACTTTTCAAAACTATTTTCAACAAAAAAACTAGCGATTTTCACTCTAAAATTTCGATACTTATCTTGACAATTGAACTGTCAAATACTCCTTCCTCTGAGGCTAAATTTTCCCTCCTGTCTAACTCCCTGCTTACTATCCACCAATTCAAAATTTTATTTCAGTTTTTCACACCTTTTTCGGTAATCAAAACTTGATCTAGATAATAAAGTTATATCGTTGAATTTCTTTTTTTTTCTATCTCTTCCAAACTTTCTTTTCGCTATCTCAAGAACCTCCAGTTCACTCTATAGACGGGTAAGAAGTGCCCTTCCAGGCTTTCACCTTGCCTGGACGACCGCTTCCTTTTTCCAATGCCCAAATGCTTTCGGCCAATCAGAAAGCGTGGATCTCGGTCGCGTCATCATTCAGCTACACCCCGCATATTTGCGGGTGTAAGCGGACCTTGAGACCCCTTGAGACCGCGGAGTTGAGACCCCACCGCCTATCCTACTCGCACCTTGCACCCCAGCTTTATGCACCGTCATTGCCATTGAATTCGCCGTCCTCTGGTATGACTTCTAGTGGGCGGGAATTCAATGGATGCATTCAGCCACCCTATTCACACCCACTCAACGTTTCGGAAAATTAAAAAAAAAACTCAAATTTGAATTGCGTTCATTTTTCCCCCTTAAATCTAAAATAAAGTTATCATTTTGTAAATTGGTGAGAAGCGAACTTCAATTTTAAGTTTCGGAGAGGAGAGTTTGGGGATTCTTTCTACTTCGCGATTTTACTTTAACTTCGTTGGGCTTTCGCGCAGATCTGGGGAATTGGGGATTCGCGTTGACGTTCCATCTTGTACATATTATTATTTAATAAAAATAGTAGGTTGGGCGACAGCCATTCTCACAAAGAGTAACATCAGTCTCTGGGATAAAATAACCCCCGTGCTATTTTTTAGGATTGATAGCGACCAGACCATCTGTCTGTCCTCTTGAATCTTGTTTGTGTCGACCATCTGTCACACACGCAATTATTTTGTGGATCACCCGTCACACAATTGCTTAATAGTAGTATTGGTAGTTTGCTAATCAGGAATACCTATTTTGATTGCTTTTCCAAAGTACTTAAGGTCAGGTCTCTGGTTTAGGGATGTGCTAAAGAGCGATTTCAAATGAGCAGCGATCGCAGTGAGCAGTTAACAAAAAGAGCAGCTTTAATTAGCAGCACATTAATCACTCTTAAGAGTGCAGATAATAATGAAAAATGTTGCTATTATAGATTTTGAAAATTGATTTTTGTTCACCCTAAAATGGAGTTTCTTAATTAGGCTGTTAAAAACACGTCAACAAATAGTTTGTTGCCCATCTGTCAAGCCATAAACTGTCAAATTCCATTGAAGGATGGCTACGATTTTGATGGATTAAAAACTCAAAAAAAATATAATTTTCATAGGAAAAAATCTGATTTTTCAGAGGGTTTTTAATCCATCAAAATCGTGGCCATCCTTTAAGGGAATTTGACAGTTTATGGCTTGACAGATGGGCAACGAACTATATTTTGATGTCTAATATATATTTCGTTTCAAATGTCATCCTTAAGCCTTCAAATCGCTTGTTTAAAAAAAAAAATCAGATTTTCATAGGAAAAAATCTGAATTTTCAAAGGGCTGTTAATCCATCAAAATCGTAGCCATCCTTCAATGGAATTTGACAGTTAATGGCTTGACAGATGGGAAACAAACTTTATATTGACGTCTAATATACATTTCGTTTCAAATGTCCCTAAAGCTTTCAAATCACTTGTTTAAAAAAAAAAATCGAATTTTCCCTCCTGTCTCACTCCCTGCTTACTATCCACCAATTCAAAATTTTATTTCAGTTTTTCACACCTTTTTCGGTAATCAAAACTTGATCTAGATAATAAAGTTATATCGTTGAATTTCTTTTTTTTTTCTATCTCTTCCAAACTTCCTTTTCGCTATCTCAAGAACCTCCAGTTCACTCTATAGACGGGTAAGAAGTGCCCTTCCAGGCTTTCACCTTGCCTGGACGACCGCTTCCTTTTTCCAATGCCCAAATGCTTTTGGCCAATCAGAAAGCGTGGATCTCGGTCGCGTCATCATTCAGCTACACCCCGCATATTAGCGGGTGTGAGCGGTCGCAGTTGAGACCCCACCGCCTATCCTACTCGCACCTTGCACCCCAGCATTATGTACCGTCATTGCCATTGAATTCGCCGTCCTCTGGTATGACTTCTAGTGGGCGGGAATTCAATGGATGCATTCAGCCACCCTATTCACACCCACTCAACATTTCGGAAAATTAAAAAAAAAAACTCAAATTTGAATTGCGTTCATTTTTTCCCCTTGAATCTAAAATAAAGTTATCATTTTGTAAATTGGTGAGAAGCGAACTTCAATTTTAAGTTTCGGAGAGGAGAGTTTGGGGATTCTTTCTACTTCGCGATTTTACTTTAACTTCGTTGGGCTTTCGCGCAGATCTGGGGAATTGGGGATTCGCGTTGACGTTCCATCTTGTACATATTATTATTTAATAAAAATAGTAGGTTGGGCGACAGCCATTCTCACAAAGAGTAACATCAGTCTCTGGGATAAAATAACCCCCGTGCTATTTTTTAGGATTGATAGCGACCAGACCATCTGTCTGTCCTCTTGAATCTTGTTTGTGTCGACCATCTGTCACACACGCAATTATTTTGTGGATCAACCGTCACACAATTGCTTACTAGTAGTATTGGTAGTTTGCTAATCAGTTTAATTTATGTCACCATAAAGCCTTCAAATAGCTTGTTTAAAAAAAATCGAATTTTCTTAGAAAAAAAACTGATTTTTCAGAGGGTTTTTAATCCATCAAAATCGTAGCCATCCTCCAATGGAATTCGACAGTTTACGGCTTGACAAATGGGCAACAAACTTTATTTTGACGTCTTATATATATTTTGTTTCAAATGTCACCCTAAAGCCTTCAAATCGCTTGTTAAAAAAAAATCAGATTTTCATAGGAAAAATTCTGATTTATCAGAGGGTTTTTAATCCGTCAAAATCGTAGCCATCCTTCAATGGAATTTGACAGTTTATGGCTTGACAGATGGGTGATGGCTAGGGTGAACAAAAATCAATTTTCAAAATCTATAATAGCAAAATTTTTCATTATTATCTGCACTCTTAAGAGTGATTAAATAGCTGCTAATTAAAGCTGCTCTTTTTGTTAACTGCTCACTGCGATCGCTGCTCATTTGAAATCGCTCTTTAGCACATCCCTTAACCAGAGACCTGACCTTAAGTACTTTGGAAAAGCAACCAAAATAGGTATTCCTGATTAGCAAACTACCAATACTACTATTAAGCAATTGTGTGACGGTTGATCCACAAAATAATTGCGTGTGTGACAGATGGTCGACACAAACAAGATTCAAGAGGACAGACAGATGGTCTGGTCGCTATCAATCATAAAAAATAGCACGGGGGTTATTTTATCCCAGAGACTGATGTTACTCTTTGTGAGAATGGCTGTCGCCCAACCTACTATTTTTATTAAATAATAATATGTACAAGATGGAACGTCAACGCGAATCCCCAATTCCCCAGATCTGCGCGAAAGCCCAACGAAGTTAAAGTAAAATCGCGAAGTAGAAAGAATCCCCAAACTCTCCTCTCCGAAACTTAAAATTGAAGTTCGCTTCTCACCAATTTACAAAATGATAACTTTATTTTAGATTCAAGGGGAAAAAATGAACGCAATTCAAATTTGAGTTTTTTTTTTATTTTCCGAAATGTTGAGTGGGTGTGAATAGGGTGGCTGAATGCATCCATTGAATTCCCGCCCACTAGAAGTCATACCAGAGGACGGCGAATTCAATTGCAATGACGGTGCATAAAGCTGGGGTGCAAGGTGCGAGTAGGATAGGCGGTGGGGTCTCAACTGCGTCCGCTCACACCCGCAAATATGCGGGGTGTAGCTGAATGATGACGCGACCGAGATCCACGCTTTCTGATTGGCCGAAAGCATTTGGGTATTGGAAAAAGGAAGCGGTCGTCCAGGCAAGGTGAAAGCCTGGAAGGGCACTTCTTACCCGTCTATAGAGTGAACTGGAGGTTCTTGAGATAGCGAAAAGGAAGTTTGGAAGAGATAGAAAAAAAAAGAAATTCAACGATATAACTTTATTATCTAGATCTAGTTTTGATTACCGAAAAAGGTGTGAAAAACTGAAATAAAATTTTGAATTGGTGGATAGTAAGCAGGGAGTGAGACAGGAGGGAAAATTCGATTTTTTTTTTTTAAACAAGTGATTTGAAAGCTTTAGGGACAATTGAAACGAAATGTATATTAGACGTCAATATAAAGTTAGTTTTCCATCTGTCAAGCCATTAACTGTCAAATTCCATTGAAGGATGGCTACGATTTTGATGGATTAACAACCCTCTGAAAAATCAGATTTTTTCCTATGAAAATTCTATTTTTTTGAGTTTTTAATCCATCAAAATCGTAGCCATCCTTCAATGGAATTTGACAGTTTATGGCTTGACAGATGGGCAACAAACTATTTGTTGACGTGTTTTTAACTGCTCTTTTTGTTAACTGCTCACTGCGATTGCTGCTCATTTGAAATCGCTCTTTAGCACATCCCTAAACCAGAGACCTGACCTTAAGTACTTTGGAAAAGCAACCAAAATAGGTATTCCTGATTAGCAAACTACCAATACTACTATAAAGCAATTGTGTGACGGGTGATCCACAAAATAATTGCGTGTGTGACAGATGGTCGACACAAACAAGATTCAAGAGGACAGACAGATGGTCTGGTCGCTATCAATCCTAAAAAATAGCACGGGCGATATTTTATCCCAGAGACTGATGTTACTCTTTGTGAGAATGGCTGTCGCCCAACCTACTATTTTTATTAAATAATAATATGTACAAGATGGAACTTCAACGCGAATCCCCAATTCCCCAGATCTGCGCGAAAGCCCAACGAAGTTAAAGTAAAATCGCGAAGTAGAAAGAATCCCCAAACTCTCCTCTCCGAAACTTAAAATTGAAGTTCGCTTCTCACCAATTTACAAAATGATAACTTTATTTTAGATTCAAGGGGGAAAAATGAACGCAATTCAAATTTGAGTTTTTTTTTTAATTTTCCGAAACGTTGAGTGGGTGTGAATAGGGTGGCTGAATGCATCCATTGAATTCCCGCCCACTAGAAGTCATACCAGGGGACGGCGAATTCAATGGCAATGACGGTGCATAAAGCTGGGGTGCAAGGTGCGAGTAGAATAGGTGGTGGGGTCTCAACTGCGTCCGCTCACACCCGCAAATATGCGGGGTGTAGCTAAATGATGACGCGACCGAGATCCACGCTTTCTGATTGGCCGAAAGCATTTGGGCATTGGAAAAAGGAAGCGGTCGTCCAGGCAAGGTGAAAGCCTAGAAGGGCACTTCTTACCCGTCTATAGAGTGAACTGGAGGTTCTTGAGATAGCGAAAAGAAAGTTTGGAAGAGATAGAAAAAAAAAGAAATTCAACGATATAACTTTATTATCTAGATCAAGTTTTGATTACCGAAAAAGGTGTGAAAAACTGAAATAAAATTTTGAATTGGTGGATAGTAAGCAGGGAGTGAGACAGGAGGGAAAATTCGATTTTTTTTTTAAACAAGTGATTTGGAAGCTTTAGGGTGACATTTGAAACGAAATGTATATTAGACGTCAATATAAAGTTTGTTTTCCATCAGTCAAGCCATTAACTGTCAAATTCCATTGAAGGATAGCTACGATTTTGATGGATTAACAACCCTCTGAAAATTCAGATTTTTTCCTATGAAAATTCGATTTTTTTTTAAACAAGCGATTTGAAGGCTTAAAGATGACATTTGAAACGAAATATATATTAGACGTCAAAATATAGTTCGTTGCCCATCTGTCAAGCCATAAACTGTCAAATTCCCTTGAAGGATGGCCACGATTTTGATGGATTAAAAACCCTCTGAAAAATCAGATTTTTTCCTATGAAAATTCTATTTTTTTTGAGTTTTTAATCCATCAAAATCGTAGCCATCCTTCAATGGAATTTGACAGTTTATGGCTTGACAGATGGGCAACAAACTATATTTTGACGTCTAATATATATTTCGTTTCAAATGTCACCTTAAAGCCTTCAAATCGCTTGTTTAAAAAAATCGAATTTTCATAGGAAAAAATCTGATTTTTCAGAGGGTTTTTAATCCATCAAAATCGTAGCCATCCTTCAATGGAATTTGACAGTTTATGGCTTGACAGATGGGCAACAAACTATATTTTGATGCCTAATATATATTTCGTTTCAGATGTCACCCGAGCATGCATTATTATGATTTAAGAAGAAAATCACTCATCACTAGAGATCAGAAGCCAAAGCGATTGCTTTTCAAAGTAACTGCTTGCTTCTTAGTGCTCTTTAAACTGCTCAGTGAAAGCTGTTTTTATTGAACAGGTCAAAGAGCAGTGAACAGTTACCTTGAAGAGCAATCGCTTCTGCTCTCTGCTCAGTGAAATAGTAGAGTGATTAATAGCAGCTATCGCAATAGCTGTCTCACCACTACTCTGGTTGATGGAAACCAGGTATCTACTGAACTCTAAAAGCATTTTGGAGCCACAACGGAAAAGAAAGGTCTTAAATGGAGAAATGATGTTAAATAGGGCAGTGAAACTTGTTGTGGTAATATTTACCGCAGCATCCCTTTAATTTGTTAACAAGATACTAGTAATAATATTAATGAAATCAAAATTATATAGGTATAAGAAAATATAATATTTATACAAAAATTATGTCAAGGAATAAGGTAGGGTTGGATAAAACAGAAAAGGGATAGACCCTTGTATATGAAATCCATAGTACTATCATGGTGAATGTCGAATGGACTGACATCTTCATTCAGTGGGCAACATAATTTCATTAAATTCCACAACCCTATCTCACGGAGACATTTCAATTTTGTGAAGAATTATTTGCAAGAATAGGAAAGGAATAGCCTAATTTATAACAGTTAGAGTGAAATAGGTAGAAGGGATGTTTTTTGTTGGTTTACATTTTTTTGTCGGTTACTTTTCTATGCAAAGGTGCAGAGAATTAAAAAGTGTGAAATAAAATTTTGGGAATTCTCCTTGGTTTGTTGGGTTTTGTGCGGTTAAAGAGGAAGGGGTGGTTTTTTTTTACAGCTTTGGATGCCTTGTGTGCAAGAAGACAATGGTGACGGCGGCGCGGCGCGTGAAGGTCGAGGCATAATAGGTAGGTAGATTGTTTTTTTTTGCTTTCTAGATATTTAGGTCTGGGGTAGACCTGTGTCAATCGTGATTGATTCGATCTTTATGACCCGTTCATCAAAAAGATTGAGTGATTGCAATCGCAGTAAACCAAATCAATCGTTCTCAATGTCAATCGTTTCATCCAGCTGTCTTTCGTTTCAAAGGAAAAGAAAAGAAATATGTTTCGTTCATCCAACTTATTCTCATTCAAATGAGATGATATAAAATGGGAATTAAACATAGCTTTGAAACAATCAATCAATTATTTCAATACTAATCGTTCTAAAGACCGAAACTGAATGAAAATGAAGTACCTACTGCAAAAAGTTCCATATGGTTCCATTCACCAATTTCCTAAGGTTCGCTTACACTTAAATTCAGTCCACAATCGCATGGAGTGGAGATGAATTTTTGTAAGTAAAATACGCTCAGACTATAAACAATAAGAAAGATTAGAAATTAAATTGAAAATACAGAATATATTTGAAAAAGGTATTTATTTTAGTATCCATGCTTTTATTTCTGTTACCAAAACAATAAATCAATTAACTTAATAAGCGTTGGTTGGTAAGCTACTGTATTAAATTATTCAGCCAAAATATTGAAAAATATATAATATATAAATAAATATAATTTATTTATGAAGAAAATTTCCTAGTAAGGCTCTCCCTAACCAACGTGAATGTGCCGATTTCGCCGACTCGGCGGCGGTTTTTGTTGTTGTTTAGCATTGTTTATTTGTCATTTTTGTTATCATTGTGAATGATTCCGCCTATATAGCGAATGTTCCGCGTTGGTTTGGGAGAGCCTGTATGTTTTATAACTAACTTTACCTATGTACATAATCACTCCTATTGCGAGTTGTGATTGTTGATTGATAGTTGATAAATATTGACATTTTGGATTTTTAAGAACTCAATTTACTGAATATTTAATCAACTATTCATTGATAGTTGTCAATTTTTTTTATAATTCACAACGGTCTGCATTATTCCCAATGACCAAAACTTTTTTCGGTTGGGTGGTTTAATATCGAATTTCAATGTTTATCAACTATCAATCAACAATCGCAACTCGAAATAGGGGTGAATAGTTTTACCAATAAAGGTTAGACTAGACCGCACTCGATGGAACTACACTGCGGCCTAATTACCTACACTTCAGACTTCACACGAATTCTTGCGAATATTGTTTTGCCTTGTCATGAAGTGTAGTTCCACTGAAATTGAGTGCAGTCTTGCCTAAACAATATTTTTTAATTTGTCTAGAAAATTTTACAGAAAATTCTTCACAAATTAAGAAAAAATGTGTATGACAGTCTTATGAAAATCGTTGTAAATAAATTGAATTTAAATATAGTTCTAAAAATACAGATTAAGTTGTTGGAGTTTGTTGACTTTTTCAGAAAAATTGCATTATTGTGTAATAGTAGACTATGAATACCACATAATTAAGTAATACCACATTTTCACTAGTCCCAGTGATTATATTTCGTTGAAAATTAACAAATGAGATCCGAAATTACATCATTTAAAAATCCGTGTACAAATACATATTTCGAAATTAGATGAATTCAACAAAATTTGCATTGTATTAGGTGAAGATTTAACAAACGCACCCAATCCGAACATATTTTAAAAGCTTTAAATCTTTAGTATGAAAATAGAAAGAGAAAAAACAAAAATAGCATTTATCTGCCAAATCCCTCAAATGAAATGAGCTATCAAACAAAATAAGAACATTTTAGACGAAAAAACACTTAACGTATTCGAAAATTGATCTCATTTTGGCTCCAAGGAAAACGTAGAATAAACAACTGAGCCGAACGAATCCTTATTAGCTGAACCAGTGAACGTATTTTTCGTTTCGATTCCTGAATTCAAAACCAAAATGAAACAGAAACCTAAATGATTGAAAAAGTGAACGATTGGAACAGAATGACATTTTCCCATTTATTCGCAGCCAAAATGAAACAGAAACCAAAATGATTGAAAAAATGAACGATTGAAAAGAACGAATCATTGAACTGAACGATATATGAACGATTGAATCTTTTAAAATGAACGATTGACACACCTCTAGTCTGGGGCCTATTTCTCCGCTACTACAGCAGCTACATCAACTACATCTGACAGCAATGTTCTACAACTACATCAACTACATTTTTCTGTTTCATAACTACAACTGGAAGTGTTGTATGATGTAGTTCGTTGTTGTATTGGATGTGTAGCCATAGATATACCAGCATAGATAAACCCCTATATAGTGGTTTATCTATGGTGAATTAGTTCTCAGTTTGTTTGTGACATTTATATTGTTTTTTTTTAGAAGTGAGACACAAATAAATAAAATAAAATAGAAAATGGATTTCGATATAAATATTTTCGACGAAGATCTTGAATTCAACATAAGAATTGAAAGAAGACCAAAAGTGTATTTACAACGAATCAATTTTAATTTGGAAGACCCTTATTTTGGAGCATTCATTGCACATCCAATCAATTGCAACAAATATACTTTTTCACTGCTGGAACAGATTTTATTAACACTCCATTGGCTTGGGAATGGAGGTCAATACCATGGTGTCGGTAATATGCATAATGTCTCAAAGGCACCCATATGTCGATGCGTTAATAAAGTGTGTTCACTTATTTCACGCCTTTTATTAAGTGAGTAATTTTGCCATTAGTAATTGACTCGTAAAATTGTAATAATTTATTTTGTTTTTGAATAGGCGAAGAAGTGAGGTGGCCCGAAAACTCGAACAATGTAGCTCAAGGTTTTTTTAATATAGCCGGAATGCCATTGGTTGCTGGAGCTGTTGATGGTACTTTGATACCGATTGATGCACCATCGGTTAATGAGCAGACTTTTGTCGATAGGAAAGGCCATCATTCATTGAACGTAATGTTAGTTGCTGGTCCGGATTATCGCTTTTATGCAGTGAATAGTAATTTTCCGGGTTCTGTTCATGATAGCCGAGTTTTACAGTGCAGCAAGTTTTATAATAGATGGAATAATGACGAATGGCGTCCTTTCCCAAATGCAGTAATCATTGGGGATTCCGGCTACCCATTAAGGAAATGGTTATTCACTCCAAATGTTCCAAATTCTATTAATGAAAGCCGAGCTAAAATTCGCTTTCTAACTAAACTTAAAAAAACACGTCAAGTGGTGGAATGTAGTCTTGGACAGTTAAAAGAAATATTTCCCTGCCTAAATAGACTACGATTGAAAAAGGCAATAAGCTGTGCAAGAGTTGTTAACGCTTGTGTTACATTGTATAACATACGCAAGAGAATGGTACATGAAAGTGATATAAATGTTTGGACTGGTGATGATAATTCGGATTTAGAGGATGAAAATGAAGAAATAAATGAGATTGAAAATGATAATAGAGCAGTTGAAATATTGAGAAATTACATAAGTCGTTTTAACAGTTAGATTTTTCTTTCAAAATGTTTATTTTTATGTGTCGTAGTATGTATGTTTGCATTTAAATTCAAAAAAATGTATGCATTCCAAATTCCAAGTACTTAATTAACACAAATATAAAATTCAATAAAACTTTAAATTAAGCCGGATATCAATTCTTTTATTTTGTTTTTTTTTTTTTAATCAAGGTTTTCCTTATAATATGCATAATTTATTTCCATTTAGATGATTTTCGTGCATAAATGTATATTTTTTTTCAGTTTATGACATATATTGGTCAGGGAAGTGTGTTGTTCATTTCACTTTCCATGTTTTGAAATGTTATGTACACGATGTATGTAAATCAATTCACGAATTGCTTACTATTATAAAGTCCTAATTGGTTTGATCTATGTACCTTGGGTTTGATCTTTTATTCTACTATTCTGTTATTCTGCTATGAATTACCATATGTACAAAAGTTAGGTCCTCTACGTATTTCTTAAACCGGTTTCATTAAAATTCATGTAAGTTTAGTTACAAAACGATGAAATTTCAAAACCACTTCCTCGATTTGGATAATTTAAAGGTTTATGAGTCACAAATGCTGAATTTGAAAGACAACTTTAACATTCAAGAAATATTTCAAAAGAACTTTATAAAACTATTTTCTTGGTGTTGAACAATTACATATGAATGATGGTCCGAGATGGATTTTTTTTGAGATATTTTTTGAAATTAAAAACTGTCTTTGAAATTCAAAATAGTACTTAATTTATGACTTAGAACCGTTTAAATTATCAAAATTAAGCAAGCGGTTTTGAAATGACATACATCGTTTTGTAACAATAAGTAGATATATTTAACGATGTATAGGTACTGCTGGGGCTGAAATATTTTGGACTCGCTTGCTCAATGAGATAAGTGATTTCGATAAGCTTTCGAAATTATAAAATCGATCGAAATGTGAAACATGGAAAACAAATTCACTCGATTTTCAATTTCGATTTCATTTTCATTTCACGTGATTTCTGGAACCTAACTGTATGTCTCTCCTTCCATCGAAAATACAATTCACAATATTTAACTGTACTGTTGTAGACCAAATAACAAAAAGATCGCATTTGAATTTTTAAAAACCAGTTTGTAGTTATTGCATTATCTATTTAATGCATTATTATGCCAATAATACCAACAAAAAAAGAGAATATAATTTAAATAAAATGCTTGTGAATTAAGTAATTCGTATTATCTATGAACACAAGAAACACCATCGGCTTCAAGTTCATCCACATTCAGCTATCTGAAAAAAAAAAACAGAAAAACCCTTTCCAGCTTACATTTGCCATAGCAAGTTATTTGAAATATTCTTACCTCTTCTCTTACATATCTGATGAATCTGAAACTTCACAGATGAATAATGATTCTGTTAGGCTCGATGGTGCTAAATGTAGTCTTATTTCCCTCTGTCGACACTCAAGTCGTTTGTCATATATGCAGAGCTTGAGGTACTCAACTTTAAGCTCGTGAAGTTCATCCAACTTTTTTTTTGTCGCAGCAAGCTGTTTGGAAGACGATTGGTTTTGTCCAGAGGAATGCGGAATATCGTCGCTTATGCATAAACACCACCAAGAAACACCATCGGCTTCAAATTCATCCAGACCTTCGGCTATCTGAAAAATCACAATAAACCACTCCAGCTTCCATTTGGCATAATAAGTTGTTAATTGAAATCTTCTTACCTCTTCTCCTACTATGGACAAAATTAACTTGTCGTTTTCGTCCAAAATATCTTTCGAGGAGGCACCGCCTACTCCGGTTTGTCTCATCCTGTCGACCTTATTCTAAGAAAAAACCGATTAAAAAAGAAGCGAATCAAAAGTTCAAAAAAATAGTACTTACCATAGCGCTCCGTCGCCAGTTTTGCCACGTTGTCCTCCTAAATTTGTCGCCATTGGCTTCCGTTATAAGCCCGTAGCTGGCGGCTGTCCCCGTTATCTTGTCCCATTCTCGGGAAATGTCTGCCTTTGTTAGGGAAGACGAAAATTTCCCAAAAAGGACATCATTTGCCTTGTTGATTTCTTGCAAGACGAGCATCTGCTGTTCTTTCACTTACTATACAAAAAATCAAAAGATAAATCATAAATTATTTGAATTTCTTATGTTTAAATACAAAAAAAAAATATTTACATTGGTATATTTTCTTTTAAATGCAGCCATTTTATTCTGTTACAGCAATCACAGCAAATATTTTTATTGTGAAAATGTAACAAAAAATTACAGTTAGTTGTGCTACAACAGTGTAGTATCAAAAGCTGTGAAACAGAATCATACATTTTTCCAATATTTCCAGTCGATTCTCCAAAGCTACATTGATGTACTACACCTGAAAAACCAATGTATGTTTGAAACAGAAATGATGTAATACAACTGTTATACTACTACATTGTAGCTGCTGTAGTAGCGGAGAAATAGGCCCCTGTTGGTAAGAATATTAGTGATGCAATAATTTATGAGTTTGATGGCGATGATGTTTTTTGATGAGTATGGCTCGTGGTAGGTAGTTAGCTATGAAATAGGCCCCTGTTGGTAAGAATATTAGTGATGCAATAATTTATGAGTTTGATGGCGATGATGTTTTTTGATGAGTATGGCTCGTGGTAGGTAGTTAGCTATGTATGTCGCTTTTTTATTTTAACCTAGAAAAGTAGGTCTGGGGCCTATTTCTCCGCTACTACAGCAGCTACATCAACTACATCTGACAGCAACGTTCTACAACTACATCAACTACATTTTTCTGTTTCATAACTACAACTGGAAGTGTTGCATGATGTAGCTGGATGATGTAGACCTAGACCCCGACTACACCATTCTTTTTTTCGGTTGTTTTGTCTTTCGTCTTTAATGGTGGATTTACATGTATCTGCATTTGGTTTCTGCACAAAAAAAGGGATGTCAAATACTAAATGTATATATGTTAGATAGAGAGAAAAGATCAAAATGCAGAAGAACTTTGTTTCTGCATGATAGAAAAGTGCCATAACGCTGAAATGAAGAAGAACATGTTCATGTTCTTAATGGTTCCCTTTCACTCGCTCGGATTTTTTGTATGCATCTGTCCTGCTCTACTTTCTGCATTATACAGACGCAAATACATGTAAATCCACCATAAGTTAGCAAGATACGATTTGGATACAAATGATTGAATTGGATAATAGTTTTTCGTAATTGAGTATAATTTATATACGAGTATATTTGACCCTGTTTAGATTGGGAAGATTGAGTACGGACTGGTGAGTACCACCGTGTTTACATTACAAACTGTGAGGTGCCTCAAAATGCATTGAAACAACAACAACTTCCATATTGAAAGAACAACAAAGCAGACTCGTGAGTCCGGTGTTTATATTTTCTACATGCCTCACGAGACCACTTACTCCGCACGTCTCTTTCCTACAAACTGGTGTAAGTCCGTGCACAAACTTCCCAATCTAAACAGGGTCTTTGAGAATGAAGTGATTAAAAAACTTTTTGTTTTATCACAAAATAACCCCAAAATCCATGAACGTCAAAATAACGAAAGAAAATTAATAATTCAAAATAAAGGCTTAACTACATAGGCCTACTTTTGTACAAAAGAACAAAAGTGAGAAATAAATATCTATTCTGAAGATACGTGAAGTGTAGTTCCGCTGAAGTTGAGTGCCCACTTGCCTTAAGAGTTCAAAGAAGGCAAAATATATATTAAGAACGTCTGAAGAGAAATGTCAACAACAGCTGACTTCAAATTTACATTTTACGTTGAATTGTTCTAGATAACATATCTCAGTGCAAAGTGAACGAGGCCATTTATATTGTTTTTTTTTTAGAAGTGAGATATTTGAACTTTGAAGAGACACAAATAAAAAAAAAACAAATCAAAAATGGATTTCGATATAAATATTTTCGACGAAGATTTTGAATTCAACATAAGAATTGAAAGAAGACCGAAAGTGTATTTACAACGAGTCAATTTTCACCGACTATACAAAAAATCAAAAGGTAATTCATACATTTTTTGAATTTCTTATGTTTAAATACAAAAAAAAAATACTTACATTCGTATATTTTCTTTTAAATGCAGCAATTTTATTCTGTTACAGCAATCACAGCAAATATTTTTATTGTGAAAATGTAACAAAAAATTACAGTAAGTTGTACTACAGCAATGTAGTATCAAAAGCTGTGAAACAGAATCATACATTTTTCCAATATTTCCAGCCGATTCTCCAATGCTACATTGATGTACTACACCTGAAAAACCAATGTATGTTTGAAACAGAAATGATGTAATACAACTGTTATACTACTACATTGTAGCTGATGTAGTAGCGGAGAAATAGGCCCCAGAAAGGTGATTTAGAGCTACCAATTTCAAATAGCAACTACTAGAAAACATAACAACTACCACTTAAAACAGTCTCTGTACCTAGCCTAAAGATTACAAATTTTGTAAAAACTGATATAAAATGAAAAAAAAAATGGCCTAAAAATACAAACAAATTGGGTTTAAATTGCGTCGCACGGTGAGTAAAAACTACTAACTGTTCTTGTTTAAATACAAACAAAAACTTCAAGAAACGACTCCAGTTAGATGGTTTCAAGACTGAAGTTTGTAAAATAAATACTGGTGTCCCCCAAGGCTCTGTTTTTTGTCTCCGACTCATTTTTATAAATTATCTTTTTTCTGAAACCACTAATACACTTAACTGTTTTGCTGATGAAACCACCATCAGTTTTTCACATTCGCTTGAGCTAGGCAAGAACAAAATAATTTATAAAATAATATGCATGCAGTTTACTACCTTCTTACCTTCATACCTATTCTTCATCCTTGGATTTGAGAATTAAACTATTGCACAAATATTTTCGCGTGAAGATAAGTAAAGCGTCACATCTATTCTTAAATTCAATTCAAAAGTATATTCGATGTAAATTGTAAATAAAACTTTTTTTTTGAGCTTTTTTCACATAGGGAAACATAAAATATTGTATTGCTTTTTTAAATGGATCGACGATACACACTTTTACATTGTTTTAATTAGATTTCGTTTAAAATTATTTTTAAATAATAACAATGGGGCATATTCATAGTCGCAGATAGACCCAGGTTTAACTAAACTGCAGTTTAAGACTATTTTGGCTCAATGAATACAGACCGATTTTAATTACAAATTGTTGTTTATATATTTTTATAAGATAATTAACTTGGTATACTACACAAATAGCTTCAAATATTTTGAAATGATAAACTTAAAAAAATAGAATCAACGTCCGAAAGTTCAACCAAACCTATGTTTAACTTAGACCCAGGTCTAAAATGACTATGAATACACCCCAATAACTTTTTCTTTCTCACGGATTATCGTTTTCTACTGCAGGTTTTATTGTGGAATGAACTGTTTCTTTGATTTTTCGTTGAAAAGCATATTTTTAATTAATTAAAAGTATTTAAGAACTTCAACACTCTGACGATCCTTTTCTGTTAGGGTATATTGTTGAATTAATTTCCCTAAGATTTGAGTATACCTAGATGTGGTCTTTTTAAGTGAATTTGGTTTTATTTTTTTTTCTCAATTTTCGCTTCGCGTTTTCTTGTTTATGATTTATAATTTAAACTATGCAGTGATTTTTATTTTTAATTTAATCGCTCTTGGTCAATTTAGCCTTAATATCTGGTGGTGGTGGACGTGGGAGGGCCAAAGCTTCTTTAACACCATCATAGATGAACCATTGCAGTGCTGTCCATGTACCAATCATAATAATACGAGGAACTAAACTGTTCCACATTCCCATGAATCCAAGACTCTTGGTAACATCGGAGGCAGATGAACCCTTGGCGTTGAGTTTCGATACAACAACATCGGCTGGATGAGAGACGATGTAACAGAGAAACCAGCAATGTAACCGGCAGCAAATGTAACAACCAATTGTTCTCCTTTGGCGCAGTCTTGATGTGGTTTTTGAACAACGTGGCTAAATAAAAAATATTTTTATTTTGCTCAAATTTCTTTATCGAAATATGCACTCTCTTAAGCCAGAACCATTCCTGTGTCGTTTGTTGTGTGGTGGAGTCGTGTGTCGCTATCGCTACAATGTATTTCATATGCGTAGAACCATTTGTCTCGTGTGTTGTGTTGCATTGTGGCGCATAAAATATATGGAATGACAGAGACACACTACTTCACAACGCAACACACGACACATGTGGATCCGGCTTTACCTGTAAAGCAATTCAACGGTCCTTTCGAAGCAGGCGAATTTCATCATGGTGTTTGGAATTTTATTGCATCACAATGGCACCAGCCCATTGTAGAATGCACTAATATCTTCGTCTTTCACCATCTTGGTAACGGCTTGACGGAATGTGTTAGCAAAACCAGCCATGGTTTGGATCTTGACCTTGGCAGCTTCGGATATAGCCAAAGCAATATCGGCGAAGAACTCAGCCGAAGCGGATGCTGTTTTAAGTTTTAAGATTTCATCTAAACTCTTTATTGGTTCCGTTACAACTGACTATTTACAAAATGCATACTATATAATAATGATGATGCACACATACATATACAGCTTACAATAGTGTTGCTATGTTCTTATAATAATATAATGCAGATACATAGTAGTAGATAGATAGATAGTTAATACTTAGTAATATTATTACACGCTTCTTTTTCTTTTTTAATTTTTTTTTTTTTTTTTTTAATACATATTAAATTTCTCAAATATAACAACCAAATATTTGAATCTTAATAGTAACTTATCTTAATCCCTATATCTTTAGGTGGTACAATTACTCTTCCGTGTCGAGTTCGATAAGGTTCTTCATTTAAAGGTTCTTCTTCAGCATCAGCGCTATAATGACCACCAGGGCTTTCCCGTCCGCTTCCCTCACTATTCTCTAATGGATCATTTACTAAATCTGATTGCTCAGCTTTGACAGAAGTTGGGATTGGGGGGTTACTGTGACTCAAATTTGGCTGTGTGCTGACTTTACTATATAAATCTTGGTTTATATCTTCTTCTAATAGCAATTCTCCTGCTTTTTGTGTATTATTGGCAGTCTTTCTTATAAATTTGCGATTTCTACGAAAAAATTTTCGAAAGTTGTCGACTATAACTTAAGAGCGATCATTTACTCGGTGATGAATTTTTCCATAAAACCATTCGTTACTAATTTTTTTAAACATGATTTGATCACCCACCTCTAAGATCGGCAAAGGCTTCGCATGACGATTGTAGTATTTCATTTGATTTTTACGTTTTTTTTTCAATTTTATCTTGGACAACCGACTTTTCAATGTCTGTGCGATATAATAACTTATTTGTAACTGTCAATTTTGTTTTAATTTGTCGACCGAAAAATAATTGAGCAGGTGTTGTTTTCATGCTTGCAACAGGTGTTGTATTGTATTCTCAGCTACCGAATTCTCCTCATAGCAACGCTTCAATATATTTTTCGCAATGGCGACCCCTTTTTCCGCTAAACCATTACTTTGTACATAACGTGGGCTAGAGTATTTGAACACTAAATTTGCATCATTGGCAAAGTTTTCGAATTCTCTAGAACCAAATGGACTATTATCTGCACGTATTTCTGTAGGATATCCGATGCGATTGAAAATGTCTGTTAAAACCTGTATAATATGACCTGACTTTTTGTTTGATAACCGCTCGGAACAAATAAACCCTGAATATGCTATAAAATATCGCCCAGCATACTCGAAAAGATCCTTGGAAACCTGTTGCCATGGGTACTCAGGAGCTTCATTCTGCAAAAGAGGCTCTTTTTGGTTATTTTTTTTGAACTGTTCACAGACAATACAATTTGAGACAAGTTTTGTTATGTCACTAGTCATTCCAGGCCAAAAATAATGCATTATTGCACGAGCTAACGTCTTTTCAATTCCTAAGTGAGCAATATGAAGCCACTTGCATATTTTTGATTGCAATTGCCTTGGAATGATGAGCCTATGGTCTTTAAACAACAAATTATTCTCATAGTGCAAATCAGCTTTAAATCTGTGAAAGACTTGGCTGAAATCATCTAAATGGTGATATGAGGGCCAACCATTTTCCACAAAATTTATTATGCGATTTAGCTGTTCATCAGCTTTAAACATTTCAACGTACATTTTATAATTTTCGTCAGATAAACATACTCGCTTTGTCAAAGAGTGTATCATATGGTCAAGTTCTGTATACCCCGAATCAAGTTCTGGTAATGCCGCTCGAGACAGACAGTCTGCAACTAGCATACTTTTTCCAGGAGTGTAGATAATAGTTAAGTGGGGATATTTAAGCAGCTGCAAAAACATCCGCTGAAGTCTAGCAGTGACATCATCAATTTCGCGTTTTATTAATGTTTCTAAAGGCTTGTGATCGGACTGCACTGTAAAGTCACGTCCGTATATAAAGTGGTGAAAGCGTTCACATGCGAATACTACAGCCAGTAACTCTTTTTCGATCTGAGCCCATTTTTGCTCAGTGGGCGTTAGACTACGTGAAGCGTAAGCAATCGGCTGGCCTTCCTGCAACAAAACACTTCCCAACCCATCCTTAGAGCTATCAGTCTGTATTACTATTGGTTTATTTTGGTCAAATGTCGCAAGAACAGGGGTTGAACTTATTGATTTTATCAAGTCATTCAATTCAACCTGATGTTCTTTACTCCATTTCCACTCCGAACCATTCTTTGTAAGTTCTCTTAGGTTTGCAGAACGTTGCGACAAGTAAGGGATAAACTTAGACAAGTAATTAAAAAGACCAAGCAAACGCATTACATCCGACTTGTTATTAGGTTTAGGCATATAGTTATAGCTCGAATATATTGTGGTGAATATGCCCAGCCACACATTAGTACAACTTTCCGTGCCATCTTTGAGTGAAATAAATAATTAAATCCATCACGGTTGGTGTCCAGGCTACTGGAATAATTGAACAAAACGAAAAAGAATCATCTAGCAAAATCCAGAACCCTAGAAAATTCTAGAACCCTTTATTTCGGATATAAATACAGGGTCACCAGTCCGAAAAGGGCAGTTTAATTTTGAAAGTGAATGAATAAATGTCAGTGTGAATAAAGAGTTGCATACTTGTGCTTGGTTATAATAAAAGAAAAGTATTTGAAATAAAAAGCGTTTTATTTTGTGAATTAATTGCAATTTCAGTTTGAATAAAGGAAATAAGTTTTATTTGCGAACCCTTAGTAAAATACAACAATATTTTAAATCAGGTTTGATTTGACCATGAGCTATAATGTAGCCCATAAACTTCACCTCTATTTTACGATATTGTATTTTTTCTCTGTTGAATTTGACTCCATTAGCTTCTGCTCGATCAATTACCTTTGACAGAATCACATCATGAGAAGCCTCATCAGATGCCCCGATATGAATGTCGTCGAAGTAAACCTTAACACCCTCAATATCACCAAATATTTGGACCATTTTCTTTTGAAACATTTCCGGGGTGCAGTTGAGGCCAAATGGGACGCGCTTCCATCTATAACGACCAAATGGAGTCATAAACGTTGTCATATCAGATGAACTATCATCCAACTCCATTTGCCAAAACCCGTTACTGCAATCAAGCACAGTGAAAATACGTTGACCAGACATACGACTTAAAATATCCTCAGAAGTTGGGATAAGAAAATGTTCACGTCTTATACATGTATTTAAGGGTCTAGGATCTAAACAAATGCGCAGCGATCCATCTTTCTTCTCTACAATCTGCATATTATGCACCCAATCGGTCGGATAATCAACAGGTGCCAAAATATCTTGCCTTACCATATCCTTAATCAGACCCTTCAATTTGGCTGTCAGACTTGATAGGATTCGCTTTCTATACTTGAGTGAAGGCACTGAGTTTTCCTTCAACCTTATTGAACACTTGCCGGGTAACTTTCCCAAACCCTCAAATATTTTACTATTCTGAGCAATAAATTGCTCCTTCATATCAGGTAGAGACTGAAGAGTGGTTATCCGTTTAATTAAACCAAATGAAAGACACTCAGGTAAGCCAAGCAATGGCTCGTATGCATCACCAACGATATGAAAAGATGCCTTATGTTCTACTTGTTTTATGGAATCAAAACAACCAAGTTCTACTGTCCCTAATAAATCAAGTTTATTTGAACTGTAATCAGTCAACACAGCTTGAGTTTTTATTATTTTATTTAAAGGAACATGTTTAATAAAGCGTTCTGGTATACAGCTGACATCAGCCCCTGTGTCTAACTTGAATTTAATTAGCTTTCCTTGAATCTTATATGTTTTATACCAACTGTCAACGCGCCTACCACCAAAATTTATTCTAGAGGAATTTAAACAATAATCAACTACATTTATATAATTTGTAGGTGCATCATCAACTAAATCTAAATCTATATTATAAGTATTACCTAATGTATTCCAATTAACAGGTTTAATTGACTTCACTGACGATGAACCTCGGTCTGGTCTTCCTCCTCGCCTCTTGCTCTGGCGACAAAATTTGGCAAAGTGTCCCTTCTTATGACAGTCATTGCACACGATATTTTAGGCAGGACAAAATTGGCGATGTTGTCCATTGTACGGCTGCCCACAGTTGAAACAAAAAACTGCCTTCTGGACTGCGTCAGCTGATGATTGTGAAAGCTGTTCTTCCACCACGTTAATTGTTGTATCTTTTTCAGTGACTGCTTCCTTTCAAGTTCTCGCTTGTTCGTCTCTGCGGCTTCAAAAGCTTTGCATACTTCAATGACTTGCTCAAGTGAATCTTTTCTATGGCCAAGTAATTTGAGCTGCAACGATTTATCTTGCACACCAACAATTATTCGGTCACGCAACATACGCTCAAAATAGGGTGCTTCGCATTGCTTGCATTCAAAAGCACAATGTTGTATCTGAGTGCGAAGCTCAGTCTCAAATTCGCCGAACGGTTGTTTCTCTTTTTGGACAATTGTGTGGAAATTAAATGATTCCATTGCCAGGTTTTTCTGTGGCATACAATAGTCTTGAAATGCTGACAGCACAATGTTTAGTTAAAATGACTCCTGTTGCTCTCGGTGTTGTTCACCTTCTGCTGGATCTGGTTGTTCAGGAGGCGGCAAAAACAGGTTGTCAATGTCTCCGTCATTTGGGAAAAGTGAATTAAAAATCTGAATACCACGTTCGCCGACCAACCATAGATATATCGACACTTTTTCCACTTCTGTTTTTTCCATTTTGCCATGTGATCGCATATAGATCCAGAATCGTTGCTTAAACCGAGGCCAGTCAGTTGCAAGATTTGATCCATCCAGTGGCATTATAGGTGGATGTACGTCGTCATTCATCGACATTTTATATGTACTATAATCTTGTGCACAGCACAACACAACTATGAATGTTTTTTTTTTTTTTTTATTCTTTTTAAAATGTTTCTTGTGCTCTGCACAACCAATGTCTCTGTTTTTTAATTTTAATTTTATAAACTTCAATGAAACTTTCACATTTAATTCGTTTTTACTTCTGACACAATGTTTTAAGTTTTAATATTTCATCTAAACTCTTTATTGGTTCCGTTACAACCGACTATTTACAATAAAATGCATACTATATAATAATGATGATGCACACATACATATACAGCTTACAATAGTGTTGCTGTGTTCTTATAATAATATAATGCAGATACATAGTAGTAGATAGATAGATAGTTAATACTTAGTAATATTATTACAGATGCAGCCAAGTAAAGAGGTGTACGATACCAAGGTACATATATTATTCCGATCTGCAACCCACCGTGAGTGGACGTGTGTAGGAGTGTGAATTACGTTGTGAATTTCCTAAAATACAAAGCCTACACAAATCGCGCCGCGCAAAAAAAAATAAAAAAATAGAATCAATAGCCTACATTCATACTTTAACAAGTTACAAATAAAAAAAAGTGCAAGTGCCAGTGCATAAAAACAACAACAAAAGTGCTTCCGTGTAGCGACGTTTATGATGCTTAAACCACAAACATCCATAGCACAGCGGTGATTCCTAATCTCTCCTTTCCACTTCACTCACAGTGCTTTGGCTTAGTTATTATGTGCAGTATATGTATGTATCATTACATGCAATTCTTATGATGGACTAAGCCGAAGCATATCAGATAAATTGCTGTTATTGATTTTGTGTATCCAGGGGCGGATCAGTACACTGCTTTTTTAGGCATAACACTAGCAGTATTGTACTGTGAAGTCATTTGGGGCCCAAGCTTGATATCAGCCGATACGAGCACTGGGCTCTATAATACACTGGATAGTGGATTCCCTATACGTATAACAGTTTTTTTTGAAGCAAATTGAATCTGACAATTGTATCCTTGCACACTTTTGTCTCTTTTTTTTTACCGAAGGAAAGAAAGAGATAGTTTTTTAGCATCACAAAAAATCGTGCATTGATATCAGCTGTTTGTTTGACAGCACTGGTTTGGTTTGTTTGTAGTACAAACGCAAACGCAAACGAAAACAAAACATAAATAAAATTGTTTAATTTGCTATTGTTTTCCATTAATTTTAATAAGTAAATTGTAATATTTCTCTCAAACTTAAATACATGTTGAAGAAATTCAGTTTAAGAATGGATAAAATATATACCGAGCGCTCGTTTTCCGTAGTACGCGTCTTATAAAATGTTATAAAATTAAAATTGTTAATTAAATTAAAAGTATCTCGAAATATTGTATGCGTGTGTTTACAAACTGAAACTATCTTAGCCAGTCTTGTTCATGAAAGATGGATTGTGCTCTAAATTGGAGGCTGAAGAACTGCACCAACATGATTTTCCAAAACTTGTTGAAGGTGTTAAGCGTTTGGCAAAAAAAAAAAAACGGATCCTATGGTACAATTTATCATTGAAGAATCTGCAGAACACATCATTGTTGGGATGGTCTCTCAGAAGATATTGACAAGGGTGATTTGATTTCAAAGGACGATCTCAAGATTCATTAATTCTGTTTCAAGACTCGAGTGGCACTGCTTGCACTGCTGGTTGATGGATACGAATACTGTTCTCTTCGCAGATATGGAATATTCTTCCCCAGCAATTTGGGTGCCTTCAGTTGCAGAGTCATGGAATTCATATGTCTTGCGATTAGTGTTAAGCCAACCTGTTCTGTCCATTTCACCAGAGCAATCTCACCATGTAAGGATAATGGGACACTATCACTGATGATCTCTATAATGTTCTGTGTTTTATATCGAAGAAAACTATGAAAAAATCAAGTAAAATCTTTTTTTTTATGATCTATTATAAATAACTTTCGAGTGAGTAAACTCGCGAAAAACATCAGCTAATAAGAAAATGTAAACAAAAACCACCAATTTAATACAATTTAAACTGTTATAAACTAAAAAAAAAATTGACAACTGTCAACAGTTGTATCCTTGCACTGTTATAATTTTCATTCAATTTGCTTCAAGATTTTTATATGAATCCACTATCCAGTGTTTTAAAGAGATCAGTGGATACGAGTCGGTCCTCGAGTCGGGCTGCGCTCCTGAAGTGGAATCAAGTCGGTTGCTCATTTCAACTAGAGTTGGGCAGTTTCGTTCATTTGAGTGAGCGATCAATTTAGTTCAATTCACGCTACTGAACTAGTTCATTTTAGTTCAATATTCACTTAAGTATTATGTTAATTATTTTTCTGAACTATTTGGAACTATTTTTTATTCCTTACTTACTTTACTTTTGATGGCGCTTACAGCCCAGGATGGGCTTCGGCCTCAACTAACAAGCCCCTCCAGCCAGCTCTGTCCCTAGCTAGCCGCTTCCAGTTGCGCACACCGAGTGCTTTGATGTCGTCATTCACTTGATTGCGCCACCTGTTACGGGTTCTTCCTCTGCTGCGTACCCCATCGGGGTTGGATTCGAAGACTCGTCGGGCAGGTGCGTTGCTGTCCATACGCTCCACGTGCCCCAGCCATCTAAGCCGCTGTATTTTCAGCTTTTTGACCATGTCAACGTCGCTGTATAGCCCGTATAGCTCGTCGTTGAATCTTCTCCTCCATACTCCTTCGATACACACCGGACCGAAAATCACACGAAGAATCTTCCTCTCAAAGCACCCTAGCAGATTTTTATCCGAATCTTTCAGTGTCCATGCTTCTGACCCAT
Organism: Melangyna quadrimaculata; assembly: GCA_949320155.1. NCBI lineage: Eukaryota > Metazoa > Arthropoda > Insecta > Diptera > Syrphidae > Melangyna > Melangyna quadrimaculata. The sequence goes on along the minus strand of OX439483.1, from coordinate 244,499,607 downwards.
AAAGCAGGACCGGGATGATAAGGGTCTTGTATAAAGTCTCCTTGGTTCTCTGAGAGAGGGCCTTACTACTTAAATGCCTTCTTAGACCGAAGAAACAGCGGTTGGCAAGAGTAATTCTTCGCTTGATCTCTGCACTGATGTCATTCTGCGATGTAATAGTGGAGCCCAGGTAGACAAAGTCCTTGACAACTTCGGAGTTATATCTTTCCATCGTTATATTTTGCCCGAGTCGACGATGTTGAGATTCCTCTCTCGATGACAGCATATACTTCGGTTTGTCCTCATTAACCGCCAATCCCATTCTAGCCGCCTCCGATTCAATGCTCGCAAATGCCCCTGTCACAACTCACTTCGTTCTGCCGACAATGTCTATAAAATATAAAAATAAATCGGGTGGCACAACGGCTCATGAACCAGGGCCTAGTGACTAACAACTCGCAACCATTCCTGTGTGCGCCTTTCGACAGGAATGGAAGGGACCTACAATTGTATGCCGAATCCGAACGGCTAGACGAGAAGCACTTATTCGTGACAAGTGATACTCTTGGAGGATTTGTCAATTCCTCGCAAGAGGCAGCCGACAATGTCTATGTCATCCGCATATGCAAGCAATTGAACGGACTTTTGATAGATTGTACCGCTGGTGTTGACATGTGCGTTGCGTACAATGGCTTCAAGAACGATGTTGAATAGGTTGCATGATAACGCGTCGCCTTGCCTCAATCCTTTCTCAACATCAAAGGAATCGGTGGTGTTCTTACCAATTTTGACGGAGCAGCGAGATTTCTCCATCGTCATCCTGCACAGGCGGATGAGTTTGGCAGGGATGCCGAGACTCGACATGGCTCTGTATAATTCGTCCCTTTTCACGCTATCATACGCGACTTTAAAATCGATAAAAAGGTGGTGTGTATCGATCTGGAATTCCCGGGATTTTTCTAAAATCTGTCGGAGTGTGAACATTTGATCGACGGTTGACTTGCCTGGCCTAAGACCACACTAATAGGGGCCGATCAGATCGTTGATAAAAGGTTTTAGGCGGTCACACAGGATGGCCGACAAGATTTTATAAGCGACGTTTGGGAGACTAATTCCTCTGTAGTTGGTACATTTCAGATCATCTCCCTTTTTATGGATGGGGCACACTATACCGAGGTTCCATTCATCGGGCATACTTTCCTCCGACCAAATTTGCAGATGAGCTGGTGTATGCTCCTAGCCAATTCATCTCCCGCTGATTTAATTAGTTCGGCTTGTAAGCCATCCGCACATGCACATGTCCTGCTCTTTCACAGAGGCGCAGACTCCATCTGGGGGACTACTTTTTCAATGATCCAAGCGATCTGGCTAATACAGACATACACTGTCTCTTCCTCTCAAAGCACCCTAGCAGATTTTTATCCGAATCTTTCAGTGTCAATGCTTCTGACCCATAAAGCAGGACTGGGATTTTTTATTCCTTGGTTTGCTTTATTAAGTTTAATAAAAATGTTTTTTTTCTGATAATAATAGAATTTTTGTTTTTCATCATATTAAATTTTTTAAATAAAATTGATTTCATTGTAGTCAATTTTTTGTTATATAGTTATAGTTTGAATTACGTAAAAATATGATCACAATAACTTTTTAAATAAATAAAAAAAAGCACCTAAAAAAACTTCCGAACACTTCAGTGCCCATTCGACCATTAATAGTTTCGATAAAGATTGATATAACTTTTTGTGGGCTATAGGTCAATAAATTAAAGATGTTATTTGATGTGCAACGTTTCGAGCATGTTTATGCTCTTCATCAGGCAAACAATATTTAAAGAATTTACGTTAAGGGAATAAACAACTCATTATAGTTACATGATAATCTCATGAAATAAAATCTATTACAAAGAAACACATTAATTAAAAAGTTTAAACTTTAAATTTGAATTTGATAAATGGAGGTTTTTTTTTTTTCCTGTCCACCAGTAAATTCAAATTCAAATTTAAAGTTTAAACTTTTTAATTAATGTGTTTCTTTGTAATAGATTTTATTTCATGAGATTATCATGTAACTATAATGAGTTGTTTATTCCCTTAACGTAAATTCTTTAAATATTGTTTGCCTGATGAAGAGCATAAACATGCTCGAAACGTTGCACATCAAATAACATCTTTAATTTATTGACCTATAGCCCACAAAAAGTTATATCAATCTTTATCGATAAAAAGGTCACAAATATTATACAATTTATTAATAGTTTCGGCTTAAGCCAGATGCTTTCAAGTTTTTACTGGCCACGTTCAGCATTCAGCTTCAGGATAGTTTATCTAGGATTCTGAACACAATTTTTTTATTTTAAGTGCTTAGAACTGGCAATTTGTGTGGCGATGACGTATGACTTATGTGCGCCGCAGAAGACTGACAAATTGATGACAGTTGCGCTGACACGAGCGGTGACATGAACTTTAAAGTCAAAGTTGACCTTCATCAAAATCAAAAATTTTGGATTTTACACAAAAAAATACCTATAGAAATCGGAATTTAAAAAGGTTTTTTAATCCATCATCATCGTAACCATCATCCAATAGAATTTGACAAATAATGGCTTGACAGATAGGCAACAAACTATATTTTGGTGTAAAAGGGATATTTCGCCCAAATGTCAACCAAAAGCTCTAATACTACGTTTTCATTAGATCTGAAATGAGGTAATTTCAAAATTAGCTCATTTGGAACGGTATTTCCTTTATAAAAATTTGACTTTCCAAATGAGCTTATTTCGAAATTACCTCATTTCCGCTCTAATGAAAACGTAGTATAAAATTGCCTTTTTCCAGAACAAAAATAAAAATAACTTCTGTAAATAGATTCACAAATAGATGATTTTGACGTTAGTGAGTGAACAAGAGGGAAAATAATGGTTCATAAACATAAAGAGTCAAAACGCAGTTCAAACTCTTTTCGAATGAGGTTTAAAGATCTGTTAATAAACCATTAACTCCAAAGAAAATATAAAAAAGATATAAACTAATAAGACGGCTTTCACACAAGGAAACTGAGTTGCCAGATACTGGTTAGTTTGTCGGCGAGAAGGGTGTGAGGGGAGATTTTTTGTCTTCCTTTCACGCCCTTCTCGCCAAACAAAGTAAAAATCGCCAGCAACTCAGTTTCTTTGTATGAAAGGGGTCTAAGCTTTTCTCTTTCTTTGAAAAAAATTTCGCGAACTAAATGAACTAGTCACTGTGTGTGAACTAAATTCACTAGTTCACTTAACTGAATTAGTTCATTGAACTAGTTCGTTCGCGAACTACACAAGCCTAATTTCAACTCAATGCAGGTATACAAAGGGGTCAAGCGAGCTTGAAGCTCGCTCGAATACATCTTATAAACGGGGAAAAAAGTCGAAACGTAGTGCGATTAATCCAGCCCTCCTTTCACTGTAACACACCCCCTCACTTGTTACAAAAGGATTTACCACAGTTGAACGGTAGTTTAATCGCATAAGTTTCTTATTTTTAATATCAAATACATAATAGTCAACAAAATCAGGTTTAAAAGATGGCTCTTCGTTTGAGGCGTTTAATCCAAACCCCATTTATGGCTAGGGTAATTTTTATAATCAGCATATGTTATCATTACATAATAAATTTGCATCCTATGAACTCAATTCACTTCACATATTTTTGTATATGTTTAGGGCTACCCGCTTTTGGTCACCAAAGAAAAGACCGAGGAAGTTACTCACACAAAAAGTGCGTTACAGAAAAAGCAAACGGTGAGTTATTTTAAAAGTAAAGGCTTATTATATCTATATACAATAATTTTTCATACATTTTTAGGGGACCGATATTCCTAGAGCCCAATACGGAGGTCGTCATGCAGTAACCATGCTTCCAGGTGGTGGCATCGGCCCAGAATTAATGTCTTATATTCGTGAAATTTTTCACTTCTCGGGTGCCCCAATCGATTTTGAAGTAATAGAAATTGATCCTACAACCAAGGGTAATGACGATTTGGAGTATGCAATCACTTCAATAAAACGTAACGGAGTTGCGTTGAAGGGAAACATTGAAACAAAATCGGAAGATGTGCACGAAACCTCGCGAAATGTTGCGATTCGAAATGAATTAGATTTGTATGTTAATGTTGTTCATTGCAAATCCCTATCTGGAATCCCCGCCAGGCATAAGGACGTTGATATTGTACTAATTCGCCAAAACACCGATGGTGAATATGCTATGCTGGAACACGAATCCGTGAAAGGTGTGGTTGAAAGTATGAAGGTGGTGACTTTAGACAACGCTGAAAGAGTTGCCCGCCACGCGTTTGAATTTGCCAGAAATAACAATAGAAAAAAGGTTACAACAATTCACAAGGCTAACATCATGAAGCTTTCGGATGGTTTATTCTTAGAAGTCGCTAATAAAGTGGCGAGGGAGTACCCTGAATTGCAGCACAACAATATGATTATCGACAACACATGCATGCAACTTGTTTCGCACCCTCACCAAGTAATAAAAATTAATCCAATTTAATAAAACTTAAAAAACTTCAATTTCAGTTTGATGTTATGAACATGACTAATTTATATGGAACTATTGTGTCCAACGTTATTTGTGGACTCATTGGAGGTGCAGGCTTACTATCAGGAAGGAACTATGGCGATCACGTAAGTATTTAGTCTTATCACAAGTCCCGTCGTAATAGATTAGTACTACGACTTGCTATCATCGTATCAGATAAGGTCTGTTCCTTTACTTAAATTTCTGTGATTTTCTGTGCAATTGTGTGATTTTCAGTCCATAGCCCTCCCCGTACTCAAAAATGTTGGCAGTTTTTGACAAAGACAACGCCCACGAGAGTAAACAATTTCCATAATGGGGAGTGGAAAATATTTTTTTCCGTCGGCTGTTTTGGTCACAATAATTTTAGTAATGAAACAAGAATTGTAGCATTAAATTTTCCCAACGTTTCGACAGGGGTTGCTGTCTTCTTCAGGGGGAACTTTATTATATACAAAATACAAATAGTTTATCACAATGTAAGCAACGAAAATTACAATGAAAGTTGAACTTACACTTTAAGAAATATAAACGATAAATTTACATAATTTAAAAAAATTATTAATTTGACAACAAATTATTATTAATGAAAAACAATTTAAGCTCTTCTGATAAAGAAGTTTAGTCTGCAACTCAAAACTAATAAAGAAAGAAAGCGGCTAGCTGTTATGATGAAACCAGTGAGCAGTATACCGCTGAAATGTTCTGTGTGCCTTGCTTTCGATTCATATTGTTTTTGTTGTTTATAATATGAAGCGTTTCGAGAGTGTATCGCTTTGAGGTATGCTTTTCCGTTTGAAGAACTTTGACACCTTCGAAATCAGGAGAATGGCCACTTTCGATTGCATGACTAGCGAGTGCAGTTTTTGTAGGATTTTTGTGTTGATGTCGGACCTATGATTTGACATACGTTGACTCAGAAATTGTTTTGTCGTTTCAATATAGGACAAATTACACAGCATAATGTCATTTTTAGAGTAATGGTGTTTTCTATTAGTAAAATAAATCAATTTATTTTTGATTTGGATCTGTCAAAACGCAGATTTTGCATTCCTATGGGCAAATAAATCGATTTATTTTTTGATTTAAAATCAATTTTGCAAATCTAAATTTTTCGGCAGATTAACCCCTCCATGCATTTACTCCAATGCAATTTAAGTTGTCACTAGAAATTTCTTTTTTTATTGTTTGAATTTATTTCGATTAAATGAAAATTGTGTTCCAAATATAAAGAAAAGCGTTTCTGATATAAAATGGGAGCAGTTAAAATTTAATTGGTAAATTCATGAAGCTCATTTTGCTCTTCTGAAAGTGCATCAAGTGATGATGCTTTTTTTGAAATTATGAAATAGACATAAAATTACACAAATACAATTACAAAAATAAATTAATTTGAATTGTCGTTCCATTCACCACAAAATAAATCAATTTTAAGATTGAAATATGAATTTACCAATCGAAAATACCATAAAAGAATCGTGCCGTACTTTCTGGCACATTAGGTTATACGGAATTTTGTTCAATTCTCATTACCGTACTTTTGCACAGTTTTGATATTTTTGAAAATATTTCAACGTTGCTCTCCAAAATCTGTTAGTTTGTGATTTTCTGTGCACAAAGTAAAGAAACGGACCTTATGTGATTTTCTATGCATTTGTGTGATTTTCAGTTCTAAGTCGTTTCCGTACTCAAAAATTTCGTAGTTTTTGACAAAAGACAACGCTCACGAGAGAGTACAAAATTTCCCCTACCTGTGATTTTATGTCGAAGAAATTTTAACAACAGAAAATCACAGCACAGCCCAATGTCATTTTGAGAGCGAAAGAATGAAAGCCAAAAAGTTCCGTACTTGTTTGGTACATAAGATACTACGGAATTTGTGCGAATTTGCGATCCTGTACTTTTGCACAGTTTTGTAATTTTTGAGGAAATTTCGTCTTTGCTCTTCAAAATTTGACAAAGGATCAGACCTTATTGTCAAGAAATTTGGAGTTCATAAAAAGTTGTATTATTAGCTTGGAATTACTCACCAATGTTTTTATTACAATGGAGGCTACGTATAACCAATGCATTACGACGTGGCCTGTGGGGCGATTATTAATGTTTAACTCAAAAAACAGTACCGCTTCCATAATTTTCAACAAAAATAGTCGTGTATCACTCTGTAAAATCTGAGTGACCGCTCATTGTCAGATTATCGGAGTTCATGATTTTTTGGGATAAAAATATCCGCTAAAAAAACGTTCATTTCTGTACAACTTGTGGGAACAAAATTTCAACTAAGCTTAAAATATTTAATTTTTAAGGCACAAACATTTATTTTTATTAATAAAAATGAATAGCTAACTAAGACCCGTTTGCTGATACGATACGAGGCTTACCTCTTTTAGGAGGACAAGTTTATAATTGGATTTCTTAAAATCCACGTTTCTTTGGCAATCTATGTATTATGAAAATCCGCGAAATGTTTTCTTTTATCTTTCATAACACTGTTTTAAGTAGTATATAAATCAATACAAAATTAATGGTTAAATTTGTTCAAGTTGGTTGACTTAACGAAGCTATCATATCGTAGACTGGTCGGTTAATTTGTTTACTTTGTCATTGCCATAATATTGTTTTTTTAATCAGTACATCACACCATTGCGATGATGGAGAAATCGAAAAGAGTGTTGGTCATTGTCTTCAAATTCGAATTTTCGTTTTAGATTAGAGCAACGTACAGAAATTTCTTCTAGAATGCGGTCTTAACGATTTATATTGAACTTTATACCTGTAATGAGCAAAGTGATTGTAAAAAAACTGCGTTTAATGTTGTTGCCGAAAAGTTCCCATTACGGAAATAAGGTTTGATCTTTTTTGAAAAACTTGCCTTTGTGTTATTTCCATATGTAGTATCCCGTTAATGATATAGCTGATGTAGGTACTCCTATTTTGAATTTTTTTCAAAATATTGCAATGTTTGTATATCTTAACAAAAAAGTACATTTCTTCAAATAAATATTTTGTAAGATCACTTAAAAGAAAAACTAATAAAACTTGCCCAATTTCACTAGCGAAAAATAAAATTTTTCTTTCCGTCCTCTTTTTGAGGGTTAAAGATCTGGTCACCATAGAAACATTAATCTACATCATAACTTTCAACATAGCTTGCATGTTAAACTAAATTTAATTTTTCAATAAAACCTGGGGCCCTATTACGTAAAACGATTATCGTTCAATTTCTATCGTTATCGTTAAAATGCGATTATGTAAAACGATAATCGTTTTTGTTTAACGATACTCGTTTTTACTTTCGACTGACATTTGGCAGTCGTACAGAAGATTTCATAATCGTTTATAGACTTATAATGTGTTGCGGCCTGCCGGTGATTTTTTTGTTTGTCTGCTGAGGTGTACAAATTTAAATAGGAAGAACATATAAGTAAATTATGAGTGAAAATTAATATGGTGTTATTGCTTATATGGAAAGCAACGCGGGTGTTGCTAAAAGTTATCTGCCTTATAGCCAAGCCAAAGTAAAGTCCAAAATATTTCCCGGATACTTGTAGTTGCCCGCCTGCAAAAAACAGAAGGACGGAAAAATGAAGGTTCATTTTATCCGATAAGAAAGTCTTGGCCGGTTCCTCTTTGGTATCCACCTCCTAAAAAGCCAAGAGTCGCACAAAATGTTGTTATTATTTGATATATTATGTTGATCTTGCACTCGGAAGTTGCGAATTAATCCTTTTCATATGCATATAAATGCTTCTTTGGTTAAACGAAAAACGTTAAAATTGCTTCCTTTTCGGATTCACATTATCTAGCAAAAAACAAATCACAATGGAGCAACATTATTACAAAATAATGAAAAATTTTGTTGACTTAATATTTCAATTTTTGACAGTCATAAATAGGCGTGAAGTTGATTGTGCTTCAAAAGAAATAGATTTTTTCGTTTAAGATTGCCAACACCTTTATACCACCATTATCGTTTTACATAATAGGTCTCTGTCGTGACTATCGTTTACGTCAGTATCGTTTGCTTGCCGTTCGTTTCGTAATACACAATAGGGCAATTTATCAAATGCATTTGGAGCATCAGCATTTTTATAAGCGCCTTTAAGTATGTTGTCTTGTTCCGCCTCCATTTTTCTCCATACCTTATTTCGATAGACTACAATTCGCAGTACGTATCAAAGGGGGAGAGGTTGAAAGATCGGTAACGAACCAGACTATTAAGTTATTAATTGTTATTAATGTACTATTCGCACTAGAATGTCAGCTTGTAAGGCTTGACCATTCTTTATTCCGGAGCTGATGCTCCAAATGCATTTGATAAACAAATAACACATCTCGACCTGTGTCGTCAGTGGTCTAAAGCGGTGGAGTGCGTAGTGCACACGACTGCTAAGACTGAGCAAATCTGATATGCGTGGGATCGAATCCTATGGTGTGCATAAAAAGTTTTTCAAATAAAATTGGATTAAAGCTCAGCACCACAAAAAGGAGACTGATGAGTGCAAAAGTGACAAAGCACGAAATAGCTATATCTCCAGCCAAACAACTGGTGGTAGCGCCTTTAAGTTGTTGTTGTTGTTCAAAAATTCTATTAAGTATTTATGTTTCGTATCAGTAAACGGGCCTAATTCAATTAGTTTTAGTTCTCACAAACATTGTATTTATTTTCCACTTTCTGCTTTGCATACCACTGACAAATTGCAGTTTTGTTGTCAAACAAACAGTTTTTCGGGTTGAGAAAGGATATTGAGCAATCAATCCAGAAATCCCCGCAAAAAAGGTCATTGGTTAGGTCAGATTTTTTGTCCCACTATAAAAATTGCTAAGCGCTCAGATTTTATCTGGTGGAACACCCCTAATAATCATGCACTCGCTATTCGTGAATGTGATCGTCATCGTCACTGAAAATTAATTTAAAAAGATAATTAAAAAAAAGATCCATTCCACTTTTAGGCCGTGTGTCAATTGAGTTAAAAGTGCGTTAAATTTGATCCCATGGCTAAATTTTGACATTACTCAGGGGAATACAATCTTCAAAATTAATTCATTTAAAAAGATAATTAAAAAAAGATCCATTCCACTTTTAGGCCGTGTGTCAATTGAGTTTAAAGTGCGTTAAATTTGATCCCATGGCTAAATTTTGACATTACTCAGGTAAATACAGTCGTCAAAATTTAACATGCCCAGGAGCTCGTTTAAGGCCCTCATTATGAATAGCGAATCGAACTTAAAACTTTGCGAATTATCTAATTTCGTATTTAGAATAGCGATTCGCTAAAATCAAGTTCGCTTCAAATGTCAAAACTTTAGCGAATTTGATTATCACTGTATTACAAATAGCGGATTTTCGCTAATCTGTTCGCTAAAAGAGTCAAAACTTATCGAACTAAAATTCTATGTGATAGCAGTATCGAATTAAAAGTTAAAGACCTTTTAATTATTTGTTATTGTTTATTTTAGGCAAATATTAAAAAATAAATAAATTGATATGTATTTTATGACAAATGGTAGTCGATTTCCAACTTTGAAAGTCTTCCGCGGCGATTTGTAGGCAAGTTCAGAATCTCGAAGGTCTCACTGTAAAAATACTGAGCAAAAAAAAAAAAATTTTGCTCGCCTGCTCACATCCGTCTGTTCGAAGGTAAATTTGAGATCTCATTTTCCTCAACTTGCAAAAAGCCATTTGATTTGAGGAAGGGACACGGAATCACTCACTTATTTTGTAAGAATAATGAATATGAATGTGGAAATGTTATTATTCCAATTAAAAAACACAAATGCGTCCTTGCTATATGCAAAGATAGATAGTCCAGTCATTTGGTAGTTTTGCCTAAGTTTTGGAGTAGTTTTGAAAACTTTTCATTTTTATAGATTTTGGGGTGTTCTTTCCGAATTTTCATTTTGCTGCCTCGCACCTTTGCCGGTATAGCCACCATTCGAGGTTAAATGTCGAAAATATCAGGTTTTCTTATATAACTCCGAAACGGTAAATGCTATCGAAAAGTATTTCATGCATTGATTGTTGTAGATTTTGTTATCTCAAAGAAAAAAGGATTTGACAATTTTTTTTCTACGACTCACCGTTAATAAGATATCGACATTTCAGAAAACTTAAACTGTCAAAAATGTCACTTTATCACGTATAACTCCTCAATTTTGCAAATCTAAATTTTTCGGCAGATTTACCCCTCCATGCATTTACTCCAATGCAATTTAAGTTGTCACTAGAAATTTCTTTTTTTATTGTTTGAATTTATTTCGATTAAATGAAAATTGTGTTCCAAATATAAAGAAAAGCGTTTCTGATATAAAATGGGAGCAGTTAAAATTTAATTGGTAAATTCATGAAGCTCATTTTGCTCTTCTGAAAGTGCATCAAGTGATGATGCTTTTTTTGAAATTATGAAATAGACATAAAATTACACAAATACAATGACAAAAATAAATCAATTTGAATTGTCGTTCCATTCACCACAAAATAAATCAATTTTAAGATTGAAATATGAATTTACCAATCGAAAATAGCATAAAAGAATCGTGCCGTACTTTTCTGGCACATTAGGTTATACGGAATTTCGTTCAATTCTCATTACCGTACTTTTGCACAGTTTTGATATTTTTGAAAATATTTCAACGTTGCTCTCCAAAATCTGTTAGTTTGTGATTTTCTGTGCACAAAGTAAAGAAACGGACCTTATGTCGTTTCCGTACTCAAAAATTTCGTAGTTTTTGACAAAAGACAACGCTCACGAGAGAGTACAAAATTTCCCCTACCTGTGATTTTATGTCGAAGAAATTTTAACAACAGAAAATCACAGCACAGCCCAATGTCATTTTGAGAGCGAAAGAATGAAAGCCAAACAGTTCCGTACTTGTTTGGTACATAAGATACTACGGAATTTGTGCGAATTTGCGATCCTGTACTTTTGCACAGTTTTGTAATTTTTGAGAAAATTTCGTCTTTGCTCTTCAAAATTTGACAAAGGATCAGACCTTATTGTCAAGAAATTTGGAGTTCATAAAAAGTTGTATTATTAGCTTGGAATTACTCGCCAATGTTTTTATTACAATGGAGGCTACGTAGCACCAATGCATTACGACGGGGCCTGTGGGGCGATTATTAATGTTTAACTCAAAAAACAGTACCGCTTCCATAATTTTCAACAAAAATAGTCGTGTATCACTCTGTAAAATCTGAGTGACCGCTCATTGTCACATTATCGGAGTTCATGATTTTTTGGGACAAAAATATCCGCTAAAAAAACGTTCATTTCTGTACAACTTGTGGGAACAAAATTTCAACTAAGCTTAAAATATTTAATTTTTAAGGCACAAACATTTATTTTTATTAATAAAAATGAATAGCTAACTAAGACCCGTTTGCTGATACGATACGAGGCTTACCTCTTTTAGGAGGACAAGTTTATTATTGGATTTCTTAAAATCCACGTTTCTTTGGCAATCTATGTATTATGAAAATCCGCGAAATGTTTTCTTTTATCTTTCATAACACTGTTTTAAGTAGTATATAAATCAATACAAAATTAATGGTTAAATTTGTTCAAGTTGGTTGACTTAACGAAGCTATCATATCGTAGACTGGTCGGTTAATTTGTTTACTTCGTCATTGCCATAATATTGTTTTTTTAATCAGTACATCACACCATTGCGATGATGGAGAAATCGAAAAGAGTGTTGGTCATTGTCTACAAATTCGAATTTTCGTTTTAGATTAGAGCAACGTACAGAAATTTCTTCTAGAATGCGGTCTTAACAATTTATATTGAACTTTATACCTGTAATGAGCAAAGTGATTGTAAAAAAACTGCGTTTAATGTTGTTGCCGAAAAGTTCCCATTACGGAAATAAGGTTTGATCTTTTTTGAAAAACTTGCCTTTGTGTTATTTCCATATGTAGTATCCCGTTAATGATATAGCTGATGTAGATACTCCTATTTTGAATTTTTTTCAAAATATTGCAATGTTTGTATATCTTAACAAAAAAGTACATTTCTTCAAATAAATATTTTGTAAGATCACTTAAAAGAAAAACTAATAAAACTTGCCCAATTTCACTAGCGAAAAATAAAATTTTTCTTTCCGTCCTCTTTTTGAGGGTTAAAGATCTGGTCACCCTAGAAACATTAATCTACATCATAACTTTCAACATAGCTTGCATGTTAAACTAAATTTAATTTTTCAATAAAACCTGGGGCCCTATTACGTAAAACGATTATCGTTCAATTTCTATCGTTATCGTTAAAATGCGATTATGTAAAACGATAATCGTTTTTGTTTAACGATACTCGTTTTTACTTACGACTGACATTTGGCAGTCGTACAGAAGATTTCATAATCGTTTATAGATTTATAATGTGTTGCGGCCTGCCGGTGATTTTTTTGTTTGTCTGCTGAGGTGTACAAATTTAAATAGGAAGAACATATAAGTAAATTATGAGTGAAAATTAATATGGTGTTATTATTAATTTTATCAAAGCAATTGTGTTTGCTAAGTGCTTATATGGAAAGCAACGCGGGTGTTGCTAAAAGTTATCTGCCTTATAGCCAAGCCAAAGTAAAGTCCAAAATATTTCCCGGATACTTGTAGTTGCCCGCCTGCAAAAAACAGAAGGACGGAAAAATGAAGGTTCATTTTATCCGATAAGAAAGTCTTGGCCGGTTCCTCTTTGGTATCCACCTCCTAAAAAGCCAAGAGTCGCACACAATGTTGTTATTATTTGATATATTATGTTGATCTTGCACTCGGAAGTTGCGAATTAATCCTTTTCATATGCATATAAATGCTTCTTTGGTTAAACGAAAAACGTTAAAATTGCTTCCTTTTCGGATTCACATTATCTAGCAAAAAACAAATCACAATACTTACTTACTTACTTAGGTCCTCGGACCTATTACGTCCGTGATGTTTCCCTTACGGGACATAGGGCCTCCACTACACCTACGCGCCATCGTGTACGATTTCTTGAAATATATTTCAGCTCTCTCCAACTTTTCCCCAGTCGTGCCGATTCCTGTTCGACCGTTCTTCGCCATGTACTTCTAGGCCGGCCCACTTGCCTTCCCTCCTGTGTGAGCGGGTTCCACTGCATTGCTTGAGATGCAATGCACCGATCGCCTTTTCGAAGCGTATGGCCAATCCACTGCCACTTTCTTCTTCGTATAATGGAGTCTATGGGCTCCTGACCCGTTCTCGCATGAAGTTCGGCATTGGAGATACGGTTGGGCCAGAAAATCCTCAAGATGTTTCGTAGACATCTATTAACGAAGGTTTGCAGCTTCCTAGTGACAATTTCAGTGACTTTCCAAGTGCTGCAGCCGTAAAGCAGAACGGATTCATCATTGGAGCGGAACAGTCGTAGCTTGGTCTTTAAGCTAAAAAAGTTGTTTCTCCATATTTTGGACAGCATTCCGAACGCAGCCTTTGCTTTTCTGATTCGGCTGTTTACGTCCAGTTCAGTTCCGCCACCCGTAGAGATAATACTCCCAAGATATTGGAAATCCTCTACCATCTCTACCGGTTGTCCAGAAATATTTACTTGGATTGATGAGGAAGTTCCAAGGCTGATCCTTTTAGTTTTTGCCGAGTTGATCTTAAGCCCTACGATTTCTGCTTCTCTCTCCACCCTTGTTGTCATTTGATGGAGATCCATGATCCTATGAGAGAGTAAGCATACGTCGTCCGCGTAGTCCAGATGTTTGAGGTGAGATTGCAGAGTCCACTGAATTCCTCCATTTCCATTTGACAAAGCTGCGTGCAGTACGTCACTTATCACCAACAGGAACAGTATTGGTGACAGTATACAGCCTTGCCTAACTCCACTTCGGATTCCAAACTCCTCTGACAGCCTACCTTTGTGCAAAACGTGACACCTGGATCCATCATATGTAGCCTTGATAATAGCAATCAATTTATCTGGGATGCCCCTCCTGTGCAAAGCAAGCCAAATAAATTCTCTATTGACACTGTCGAACGCCTTTTCAAAATCGATGAACAGCAGGTGAAGTGGTGATCGATATTCAACGCACTGTTCGATGATGATCCTCAAGGTGTTGATGTGATCAACACAGGAAGATCCAGTGCGGAAACCTGCTTGTTCGGCGTCGAGTGTGTCTTCGAGGTGGTCTTTAATTCGGTCCAATATTATCCTTGCTATTATCTTGGCTACTGCAGGCAGAACGCATATTCCTCTCCAGTTTTCGCACTGTGTGAGATCTCCTTTCTTTGGGAGCTTGACAATCATTCCTTTTTTCCACTCTTCAGGAAAGCTCTCTGCTTCCCAAGCTCTCTTAATAAGTGGGTGCAGTAGCTCGCTCGATGTCGTTGGGGCTGCTCCTAAGAGCTCTGCAGGAATACCGTCAAGTCCAACCGCTTTGTTGTTCTTCAGTGCTTTGATGGCGGTGATAATTTCTTCTTTACTGGGGGGTACGGTGCGTATTCGGGAAATTGTTACTTCGGGTAGCTCAGTGGGAATAGGGTTCACTTCACTTGCGAAAACGCGGTTTAAAACCGCAGAAAAGTGTTCCCTCCACCTTATGAGCTGGTCCTCATCCGAAATTAGCAGGGATCCGTTTGTGTCTTTAACCAGGTGTTGTTTAGAGCTCTGGACACCAGTGAGCTCTTTGGTAATTCTGTAGACGGTCCTACTGTCACACCTACTAGCGGCTTCTTCTGCTTCTGTAGCCAATGCGTTGATGTAGCTACGCTTATCACGTCGCACACTACGGTGAACTTCCCTCATCTTCATGCGGTACGTAGACTCAAGCTCGTTTCTCCCTGCTGCTGGGGTAGCTGCGATGCGAGCTTTAAGGTGTTTCCTTTCTTCGATCCTTGCCCAAGTTTCGTCGGAAAGCCAAGCACTATTTCTTCCTTGCGCCCGGCCGACTATACTTTCAGCACCGGATATGAACACATTTTTCACAGCACACCAATGATTTTCGATGGATGTGGTTTCCGTGCTGCTGATTGCGTTCAATCCTTGTGAAAGGTGGTCCCCTAGTTGTTGGCGCACTGCAGGATCCTTTAGTCTATCTGTATTAAACTTGGGCATTCGAGTGTTTCCTTGGGATCTCCGAACTGCAGCTGTACGCAATCTTACGGTAGCAATTATCAGATGGTGGTCCCGGGCCATTCCCATGTCAGCACCTCTTCTGTTACGGACGTCCTGGAGACTGCTTCTAAAACGCCGGCTGATCGCGAAGTGGTCAATTTGGTTGGAAGTTGCTTGTCTGTCAGTCGACACCCAACTGACTTTGTGGCACGTCTTATGCTCGAACATGGTCCCTCCAATAACAAGGCCGTTGGCGTTGCAGAAATCGACAAATCGTTCGCCATTGTCGTTTCGGTTACCAACACCATGTTTTCCCATGACATGCCTTAGCCCAGTGTTGTCATTGCCAACCTTGGCATTTAAGTCTCCCATCACCATAACTATATCACCTCGTGGAACGCTATCATAAGCAGCACTCAGCCGGTTATAAAAGGCCTCCTTCTCCTCGTCAGAAGAGAGCAAAGTTGGGGCGTAACACTGTATGATGGTGACGCGACGTACTCTAGTCCGGAACCTGGCTTTCAGGATCCTGTCACCTAAAGGCTCCCAGGAAATTAGGCTTTTGAGAGCTGTTTTGGAAAGCAGCAATCCAACGCCAGATTCCCGAGCGCTTCCAGGTGTTTTTCCGGAATAGAATAGTACAGTGTTACGGGTTGGTGACTTGAACTTCCCCGAACCCAGCCATCTAACTTCACTTATCCCTAAGATGTCCATCCTATACCGCATGAATTCCTTCTCTAGTTGCAGGAATCTGGCATTCTGAGGACCTTCTTTTCCATTGTCAAGAAGCGTCTTCACATTCCAGAAACCAATCTTTGTCCGGGTACAATAGCCAAAAGTCGTCAACGAGTTATCATTAATTATCCGAGGCGTAGTGTTGGTTTCGGTAGCGGGTTGATTTCAGTTACGGAGAATGCTAACCTCCGTAACCTATCCTAGAAAGCTAGGCCTTTTCGCACTTGTAATTTTAGCCTATTTATGTATATTGGGATACATAAATAGTTGCCCGGGGACCACCACGAGGAGGTAAAACAAGCACTTCATCGTGACTGATTGTTGCGCTACTGGCCCAGACCAAGTTCTGAGCAATCAATAGTTTCCCGATCAGGCACGATGCAGGTCGCCCAAAAAAAACAAATCACAATGGAGCAACATTATTACAAAATAATGAAAAATTTTGTTGACTTAATATTTCAATTTTTGACAGTCATAAATAGGCGTGAAGTTGATTGTGCTTCAAAAGAAATAGATTTTTTCGTTTAAGATTGTCAACACCTTTATACCACCATTATCGTTTTACATAATAGGTCTCTGTCGTGACTATCGTTTACGTCAGTATCGTTTGCTTGCCGTTCGTTTCGTAATACACAATAGGGCAATTTATCAAATGCATTTGGAGCATCAGCATTTTTATAAGCGCCTTTAAGTATGTTGTCTTGTTCCGCCTCCATTTTTCTCCATACCTTATTTCGATAGACTACAATTCGCAGTACGTATCAAAGGGGGAGAGGTTGAAAGATCGCTAACGAACCAGACTATTAAGTTATTAATTGTTATTAATGTACTATTCGTACTAGAATGTCAGCTTATAAGGCTTGACCATTCTTTATTCCGGAGCTGATGCTCCAAATGCATTTGATAAACAAATAACACATCTCGACCTGTGTCGTCAGTGGTCTAAAGCGGTGGAGTGCGTAGTGCACACGACTGCTAAGACTGAGCAAATCTGATATGCGTGGGATCGAATTCTATGGTGTGCATAAAAAGTTTTACAAATAAAATTGGATTAAAGCTCAGCACCACAAAAAGGAGACTGATGAGTGCAAAAGTGACAAAGCACGAAATAGCTATATCTCCAGCCAAACAATTGGTGGTAGCGCCTTTAAGTTGTTGTTGTTGTTCAAAAATTCTATTAAGTATTTATGTTTCGTATCAGTAAACGGGCCTAATTCAATTAGTTTTAGTTCTCACAAACATTGTATTTATTTTCCACTTTCTGCTTTGCATACCACTGACAAATTGCAGTTTTGTTGTCAAACAAACAGTTTTTCGGGTTGAGAAAGGATATTGAGCAATCAATCCAGAAATCCCCGCAAAAAAGGTCATTGGTTAGGTCAGATTTTTTGTCTCACTATAAAAATTTCTAAGCGCTCAGATTTTATCTGGTGGAACACCCTAATAATCATGCACTCGCTATTCGTGAATGTGATCGTCATCGTCACTGAAAATTAATTTAAAAAGATAATTAAAAAAAAGATCCATTCCACTTTTAGGCCGTGTGTCAATTGAGTTAAAAGTGCGTTAAATTTGATCCCATGGCTAAATTTTGACATTACTCAGGTGAATACAATCGTCAAAATTAATTCATTTAAAAAGATAATTAAAAAAAGATCCATTCCACTTTTAGGCCGTGTGTCAATTGAGTTTAAAGTGCGTTAAATTTGATCCCATGGCTAAATTTTGACATTACTCAGGTAAATACAGTCGTCAAAATTTAACATGTCCAGGAGCTCGTTTAAGGCCCTCATTATGAATAGCGAATCGAACTTAAAACTTTGCGAATTATCTAATTTCGTATTTAGAATAGCGATTCGCTAAAATCAAGTTCGCTTCAAATGTCAAAACTTTAGCGAATTTGATTATCACTGTATTACAAATAGCGGATTTTCGCTAATCTGTTCGCTAAAAGAGTCAAAACTTATCGAACTAAAATTCTATGTGATAGCAGTATCGAATTAAAAGTTAAAGACCTTTTAATTATTTGTTATTGTTTATTTTAGGCAAATATTAAAAAATAAATAAATTGATATGTATTTTATGACAAATGGTAGTCGATTTCCAACTTTGAAAGTCTTCCGCGGCGATTTGTAGGCAAGTTCAGAATCTCGAAGGTCTCACTGTAAAAATACTGAGCAAAAAAAAAAATTTTGCTCGCCTGCTCACATCCGTCTGTTCGAAGGTAAATTTGAGATCTCATTTTCCTCAACTTGCAAAAAGCCATTTGATTTGAGGAAGGGACACGGAATCACTCACTTATTTTGTAAGAATAATGAATATGAATGTGGAAATGTTATTATTCCAATTAAAAAACACAAATGCGTCCTTGCTATATGCAAAGATAGATAGTCCAGTCATTTGGTAGTTTTGCCTGGAAAGTTTTGGAGTAGTTTTGAAAACTTTTCATTTTTATAGATTTTGGGGTGTTCTTTCCGAATTTTCATTTTGCTGCCTCGCACCTTTGCCGGTATAGCCACCATTCGAGGTTAAATGTCGAAAATATCAGGTTTTCTCATATAACTCCGAAACGGTAAATGCTATCGAAAAGTATTTCATGCATTGATTGTTGTAGATTTTGTTATCTCAAAGAAAAAAGGATTTGACAATATTTTTTCTACGACTCACCGTTAATAAGATATCGACATTTCAGAAAACTTAAACTGTCAAAAATGTCACTTTATCACGTATAACTCCTCAATTTTGCAAATCTAAATTTTTCGGCAGATTTACCCCTCCATGCATTTACTCCAATGCAATTTAAGTTGTCACTAGAAATTTCTTTTTTTATTGTTTGAATTTATTTCGATTAAATGAAAATTGTGTTCCAAATATAAAGAAAAGCGTTTCTGATATAAAATGGGAGCAGTTAAAATTTAATTGGTAAATTCATGAAGCTCATTTTGCTCTTCTGAAAGTGCATCAAGTGATGATGCTTTTTTTGAAATTATGAAATAGACATAAAATTACACAAATACAATGACAAAAATAAATCAATTTGAATTGTCGTTCCATTCACCACAAAATAAATCAATTTTAAGATTGAAATATGAATTTACCAATCGAAAATAGCATAAAAGAATCGTGCCGTACTTTTCTGGCACATTAGGTTATACGGAATTTCGTTCAATTCTCATTACCGTACTTTTGCACAGTTTTGATATTTTTGAAAATATTTCAACGTTGCTCTCCAAAATCTGTTAGTTTGTGATTTTCTGTGCACAAAGTAAAGAAACGGACCTTATGTGATTTTCTATGCATTTGTGTGATTTTCAGTTCTAAGTCGTTTCCGTACTCAAAAATTTCGTAGTTTTTGACAAAAGACAACGCTCACGAGAGAGTACAAAATTTCCCCTACCTGTGATTTTATGTCGAAGAAATTTTAACAACAGAAAATCACAGCACAGCCCAATGTCATTTTGAGAGCGAAAGAATGAAAGCCAAACAGTTCCGTACTTGTTTGGTACATAAGATACTACGGAATTTGTGCGAATTTGAGATCCTGTACTTTTGCACAGTTTTGTAATTTTTGAGAAAATTTCGTCTTTGCTCTTCAAAATTTGACAAAGGATCAGACCTTATTGTCAAGAAATTTGGAGTTCATAAAAAGTTGTATTATTAGCTTGGAATTACTCGCCAATGTTTTTATTACAATGGAGGCTACGTAGCACCAATGCATTACGACGGGGCCTGTGGGGCGATTATTAATGTTTAACGAAAAAAACAGTACCGCTTCCATAATTTTCAACAAAAATAGTCGTGTATCACTCTGTAAAATCTGAGTGACCGCTCATTGTCACATTATCGGAGTTCATGATTTTTTGGGACAAAAATATCCGCTAAAAAAACGTTCATTTCTGTACAACTTGTGGGAACAAAATTTCAACTAAGCTTAAAATATTTAATTTTTAAGGCACAAACATTTATTTTTATTAATAAAAATGAATAGCTAACTAAGACCCGTTTGCTGATACGATACGATTTTAGGAGGACAAGTTTATTATTGGATTTCTTAAAATCCACGTTTCTTTGGCAATCTATGTATTATGAAAATCCGCGAAATGTTTTCTTTTATCTTTCATAACACTGTTTTAAGTAGTATATAAATCAATACAAAATTAATGGTTAAATTTGTTCAAGTTGGTTGACTTAACGAAGCTATCATATCGTAGACTGGTCGGTTAATTTGTTTACTTCGTCATTGCCATAATATTGTTTTTTTAATCAGTACATCACACCATTGCGATGATGGAGAAATCGAAAAGAGTGTTGGTCATTGTCTACAAATTCGAATTTTCGTTTTAGATTAGAGCAACGTACAGAAATTTCTTCTAGAATGCGGTCTTAACAATTTATATTGAACTTTATACCTGTAATGAGCAAAGTGATTGTAAAAAAACTGCGTTTAATGTTGTTGCCGAAAAGTTCCCATTACGGAAATAAGGTTTGATCTTTTTTGAAAAACTTGCCTTTGTGTTATTTCCATATGTAGTATCCCGTTAATGATATAGCTGATGTAGATACTCCTATTTTGAATTTTTTTCAAAATATTGCAATGTTTGTATATCTTAACAAAAAAGTACATTTCTTCAAATAAATATTTTGTAAGATCACTTAAAAGAAAAACTAATAAAACTTGCCCAATTTCACTAGCGAAAAATAAAATTTTTCTTTCCGTCCTCTTTTTGAGGGTTAAAGATCTGGTCACCCTAGAAACATTAATCTACATCATAACTTTCAACATAGCTTGCATGTTAAACTAAATTTAATTTTTCAATAAAACCTGGGGCCCTATTACGTAAAACGATTATCGTTCAATTTCTATCGTTATCGTTAAAATGCGATTATGTAAAACGATAATCGTTTTTGTTTAACGATACTCGTTTTTACTTACGACTGACATTTGGCAGTCGTACAGAAGATTTCATAATCGTTTATAGATTTATAATGTGTTGCGGCCTGCCGGTGATTTTTTTGTTTGTCTGCTGAGGTGTACAAATTTAAATAGGAAGAACATATAAGTAAATTATGAGTGAAAATTAATATGGTGTTATTATTTATTTTATCAAAGCAATTGTGTTTGCTAAGTGCTTATATGGAAAGCAACGCGGGTGTTGCTAAAAGTTATCTGCCTTATAGCCAAGCCAAAGTAAAGTCCAAAATATTTCCCGGATACTTGTAGTTGCCCGCCTGCAAAAAACAGAAGGACGGAAAAATGAAGGTTCATTTTATCCGATAAGAAAGTCTTGGCCGGTTCCTCTTTGGTATCCACCTCCTAAAAAGCCAAGAGTCGCACACAATGTTGTTATTATTTGATATATTATGTTGATCTTGCACTCGGAAGTTGCGAATTAATCCTTTTCATATGCATATAAATGCTTCTTTGGTTAAACGAAAAACGTTAAAATTGCTTCCTTTTCGGATTCACATTATCTAGCAAAAAACAAATCACAATGGAGCAACATTATTACAAAATAATGAAAAATTTTGTTGACTTAATATTTCAATTTTTGACAGTCATAAATAGGCGTGAAGTTGATTGTGCTTCAAAAGAAATAGATTTTTTCGTTTAAGATTGTCAACACCTTTATACCACCATTATCGTTTTACATAATAGGTCTCTGTCGTGACTATCGTTTACGTCAGTATCGTTTGCTTGCCGTTCGTTTCGTAATACACAATAGGGCAATTTATCAAATGCATTTGGAGCATCAGCATTTTTATAAGCGCCTTTAAGTATGTTGTCTTGTTCCGCCTCCATTTTTCTCCATACCTTATTTCGATAGACTACAATTCGCAGTACGTATCAAAGGGGGAGAGGTTGAAAGATCGCTAACGAACCAGACTATTAAGTTATTAATTGTTATTAATGTACTATTCGTACTAGAATGTCAGCTTATAAGGCTTGACCATTCTTTATTCCGGAGCTGATGCTCCAAATGCATTTGATAAACAAATAACACATCTCGACCTGTGTCGTCAGTGGTCTAAAGCGGTGGAGTGCGTAGTGCACACGACTGCTAAGACTGAGCAAATCTGATATGCGTGGGATCGAATCCTATGGTGTGCATAAAAAGTTTTTCAAATAAAATTGGATTAAAGCTCAGCACCACAAAAAGGAGACTGATGAGTGCAAAAGTGACAAAGCACGAAATAGCTATATCTCCAGCCAAACAATTGGTGGTAGCGCCTTTAAGTTGTTGTTGTTGTTCAAAAATTCTATTAAGTATTTATGTTTCGTATCAGTAAACGGGCCTAATTCAATTAGTTTTAGTTCTCACAAACATTGTATTTATTTTAACAAACAGTTTTTCGGGTTGAGAAAGGATATTGAGCAATCAATCCAGAAATCCCCGCAAAAAAGGTCATTGGTTAGGTCAGATTTTTTGTCCCACTATAAAAATTTCTAAGCGCTCAGATTTTATCTGGTGGAACACCCCTAATAATCATGCACTCGCTATTCGTGAATGTGATCGTCATCGTCACTGAAAATTAATTTAAAAAGATAATTAAAAAAAAGATCCATTCCACTTTTAGGCCGTGTGTCAATTGAGTTAAAAGTGCGTTAAATTTGATCACATGGCTAAATTTTGACATTACTCAGGTGAATACAATCGTCAAAATTAATTCATTTAAAAAGATAATTAAAAAAAGATCCATTCCACTTTTAGGCCGTGTGTCAATTGAGTTTAAAGTGCGTTAAATTTGATCCCATGGCTAAATTTTGACATTACTCAGGTAAATACAGTCGTCAAAATTTAACATGCCCAGGAGCTCGTTTAAGGCCCTCATTATGAATAGCGAATCGAACTTAAAACTTTGCGAATTATCTAATTTCGTATTTAGAATAGCGATTCGCTAAAATCAAGTTCGCTTCAAATGTCAAAACTTTAGCGAATTTGATTATCACTGTATTACAAATAGCGGATTTTCGCTAATCTGTTCGCTAAAAGAGTCAAAACTTATCGAACTAAAATTCTATGTGATAGCAGTATCGAATTAAAAGTTAAAGACCTTTTAATTATTTGTTATTGTTTATTTTAGGCAAATATTAAAAAATAAATAAATTGATATGTATTTTATGACAAATGGTAGTCGATTTCCAACTTTGAAAGTCTTCCGCGGCGATTTGTAGGCAAGTTCAGAATCTCGAAGGTCTCACTGTAAAAATACTGAGCAAAAAAAAAAAATTTTGCTCGCCTGCTCACATCCGTCTGTTCGAAGGTAAATTTGAGATCTCATTTTCCTCAACTTGCAAAAAGCCATTTGATTTGAGGAAGGGACACGGAATCACTCACTTATTTTGTAAGAATAATGAATATGAATGTGGAAATGTTATTATTCCAATTAAAAAACACAAATGCGTCCTTGCTATATGCAAAGATAGATAGTCCAGTCATTTGGTAGTTTTGCCTGGAAAGTTTTGGAGTAGTTTTGAAAACTTTTCATTTTTATAGATTTTGGGGTGTTCTTTCCGAATTTTCATTTTGCTGCCTCGCACCTTTGCCGGTATAGCCACCATTCGAGGTTAAATGTCGAAAATATCAGGTTTTCTCATATAACTCCGAAACGGTAAATGCTATCGAAAAGTATTTCATGCATTGATTGTTGAAGATTTTGTTATCTCAAAGAAAAAAGGAGTTGACAATTTTTTTTCTACGACTCACCGTTAATAAGATATCGACATTTCAGAAAACTTAAACTGTCAAAAATGTCACTTTATCACGTATAACTCCTCAATTTTGCAAATCTAAATTTTTCGGCAGATTTACCCCTCCATGCATTTACTCCAATGCAATTTAAGTTGTCACTAGAAATTTCTTTTTTTATTGTTTGAATTTATTTCGATTAAATGAAAATTGTGTTCCAAATATAAAGAAAAGCGTTTCTGATATAAAATGGGAGCAGTTAAAATTTAATTGGTAAATTCATGAAGCTCATTTTGCTCTTCTGAAAGTGCATCAAGTGATGATGCTTTTTTTGAAATTATGAAATAGACATATAATTACACAAATACAATGACAAAAATAAATCAATTTGAATTGTCGTTCCATTCACCACAAAATAAATCAATTTTAAGATTGAAATATGAATTTACCAATCGAAAATAGCATAAAAGAATCGTGCCGTACTTTTCTGGCACATTAGGTTATACGGAATTTCGTTCAATTCTCATTACCGTACTTTTGCACAGTTTTGATATTTTTGAAAATATTTCAACGTTGCTCTCCAAAATCTGTTAGTTTGTGATTTTCTGTGCACAAAGTAAAGAAACGGACCTTATGTCGTTTCCGTACTCAAAAATTTCGTAGTTTTTGACAAAAGACAACGCTCACGAGAGAGTACAAAATTTCCCCTACCTGTGATTTTATGTCGAAGAAATTTTAACAACAGAAAATCACAGCACAGCCCAATGTCATTTTGAGAGCGAAAGAATGAAAGCCAAACAGTTCCGTACTTGTTTGGTACATAAGATACTACGGAATTTGTGCGAATTTGCGATCCTGTACTTTTGCACAGTTTTGTAATTTTTGAGAAAATTTCGTCTTTGCTCTTCAAAATTTGACAAAGGATCAGACCTTATTGTCAAGAAATTTGGAGTTCATAAAAAGTTGTATTATTAGCTTGGAATTACTCGCCAATGTTTTTATTACAATGGAGGCTACGTAGCACCAATGCATTACGACGGGGCCTGTGGGGCGATTATTAATGTTTAACGAAAAAAACAGTACCGCTTCCATAATTTTCAACAAAAATAGTCGTGTATCACTCTGTAAAATCTGAGTGACCGCTCATTGTCAGATTATCGGAGTTCATGATTTTTTGGGACAAAAATATCCGCTAAAAAAACGTTCATTTCTGTACAACTTGTGGGAACAGAATTTCAACTAAGCTTAAAATATTTAATTTTTAAGGCACAAACATTTATTTTTATTAATAAAAATGAATAGCTAACTAAGACCCGTTTGCTGATACGATACGAGGCTTACCTCTTTTAGGAGGACAAGTTTATTATTGGATTTCTTAAAATCCACGTTTCTTTGGCAATCTATGTATTATGAAAATCCGCGAAATGTTTTCTTTTATCTTTCATAACACTGTTTTAAGTAGTATATAAATCAATACAAAATTAATGGTTAAATTTGTTCAAGTTGGTTGACTTAAAGAAGCTATCATATCGTAGACTGGTCGGTTAATTTTTTTACTTCTTCATTGCCATAATATTGTTTTTTTAATCAGTACATCACACCATTGCGATGATGGAGAAATCGAAAAGAGTGTTGGTCATTGTCTACAAATTCGAATTTTCGTTTTAGATTAGAGCAACGTACAGAAATTTCTTCTAGAATGCGGTCTTAACAATTTATATTGAACTTTATACCTGTAATGAGCAAAGTGATTGTAAAAAAACTGCGTTTAATGTTGTTGCCGAAAAGTTCCCATTACGGAAATAAGGTTTGATCTTTTTTGAAAAACTTGCCTTTGTGTTATTTCCATATGTAGTATCCCGTTAATGATATAGCTGATGTAGATACTCCTATTTTGAATTTTTTTCAAAATATTGCAATGTTTGTATATCTTAACAAAAAAGTACATTTCTTCAAATAAATATTTTGTAAGATCACTTAAAAGAAAAACTAATAAAACTTGCCCAATTTCACTAGCGAAAAATAAAATTTTTCTTTCCGTCCTCTTTTTGAGGGTTAAAGATCTGGTCACCCTAGAAATATTAATCTACATCATAACTTTCAACATAGCTTGCATGTTAAACTAAATTTAATTTTTCAATAAAACCTGGGGCCCTATTACGTAAAACGATTATCGTTCAATTTCTATCGTTATCGTTAAAATGCGATTATGTAAAACGATAATCGTTTTTGTTTAACGATACTCGTTTTTACTTACGACTGACATTTGGCAGTCGTACAGAAGATTTCATAATCGTTTATAGATTTATAATGTGTTGCGGCCTGCCGGTGATTTTTTTGTTTGTCTGCTGAGGTGTACAAATTTAAATAGGAAGAACATATAAGTAAATTATGAGTGAAAATTAATATGGTGTTATTATTTATTTTATCAAAGCAATTGTGTTTGCTAAGTGCTTATATGGAAAGCAACGCGGGTGTTGCTAAAAGTTATCTGCCTTATAGCCAAGCCAAAGTAAAGTCCAAAATATTTCCCGGATACTTGTAGTTGCCCGCCTGCAAAAAACAGAAAGACGGAAAAATGTAGGTTCATTTTATCCGATAAGAAAGTCTTGGCCGGTTCCTCTTTGGTATCCACCTCCTAAAAAGCCAAGAGTCGCACACAATGTTGTTATATTTGATATATTATGTTGATCTTGCACTCGGAAGTTGCGAATTAATCCTTTTCATATGCATATAAATGCTTCTTTGGTTAAACGAAAAATGTTAAAATTGCTTCCTTTTCGGATTCACATTATCTAGCAAAACAAATCACAATGGAGCAACATTATTACAAAATAATGAAAAATTTTGTTGACTTAATATTTCAATTTTTGACAGTCATAAATAGGCGTGAAGTTGATTGTGCTTCAAAAGAAATAGATTTTTTCGTTTTAGATTGCCAACACCTTTATACCACCATTATCGTTTTACATAATCGGTCTCTGTCGTGACTATCGTTTACGTCAGTATCGTTTGCTTGCCATTCGTTTCGTAATACACAATAGGGCAATTTATCAAATGCATTTGGAGCATCAGCATTTTTATAAGCGCCTTTAAGTATGTTGTCTTGTTCCGCCTCCATTTTTCTCCATACCTTATTTCGATAGACTACAATTCGCAGTACGTATCAAAGGGGGAGAGGTTGAAAGATCGGTAACAAACCAGACTATTAAGTTATTAATTGTTATTAATGTACTATTCGTACTAGAATGTCAGCTTATAAGGCTTGACCATTCTTTATTCCGGAGCTGATGCTCCAAATGCATTTGATAAACAAATAACACATCTCGACCTGTGACGTCAGTGGTCTAAAGCGGTGGAGTGCGTAGTGCACACGACTAAAGACTGAGCAAATCTGATATGCGTGGGATCGAATCCTATGGTGTGCATAAAAAGTTTTTCAAATAAAATTGGATTAAAGCTCAGCACCACAAAAAGGAGACTGATGAGTGCAAAAGTGACAAAGCACGAAATAGCTATATCTCCAGCCAAACAATTGGTGGTAGCGCCTTTAAGTTGTTGTTGTTGTTCAAAAATTCTATTAAGTATTTATGTTTCGTATCAGTAAACGGGCCTAATTCAATTAGTTTTAGTTCTCACAAACATTGTATTTATTTTCCACTTTCTGCTTTGCATACCACTGACAAATTGCAGTTTTGTTGTCAAACAAACAGTTTTTCGGGTTGAGAAAGGATATTGAGCAATCAATCCAGAAATCCCCGCAAAAAAGGTCATTGGTTAGGTCAGATTTTTTGTCCCACTATAAAAATTTCTAAGCGCTCAGATTTTATCTGGTGGAACACCCCTAATAATCATGCACTCGCTATTCGTGAATGTGATCGTCATCGTCACTGAAAATTAATTTAAAAAGATAATTAAAAAAAAGATCCATTCCACTTTTAGGCCGTGTGTCAATTGAGTTAAAAGTGCGTTAAATTTGATCCCATGGCTAAATTTTGACATTACTCAGGTGAATACAATCGTCAAAATTAATTCATTTAAAAAGATAATTAAAAAAAGATCCATTCCACTTTTAGGCCGTGTGTCAATTGAGTTTAAAGTGCGTTAAATTTGATCCCATGGCTAAATTTTGACATTACTCAGGTAAATACAGTCGTCAAAATTTAACATGCCCAGGAGCCCGTTTAAGGCCCTCATTATGAATAGCGAATCGAACTTAAAACTTTGCGAATTATCTAATTTCGTATTTAGAATAGCGATTCGCTAAAATCAAGTTCGCTTCAAATGTCAAAACTTTAGCGAATTTGATTATCACTGTATTACAAATAGCGGATTTTCGCTAATCTGTTCGCTAAAAGAGTCAAAACTTATCGAACTAAAATTCTATGTGATAGCAGCATCGAATTAAAAGTTAAAGACCTTTTAATTATTTGTTATTGTTTATTTTAGGCAAATATTAAAAAATAAATAAATTGATATGTATTTTATGACAAATGGTAGTCGATTTCCAACTTTGAAAGTCTTCCGCGGCGATTTGTAGGCAAGTTCAGAATCTCGAAGGTCTCACTGTAAAAATACTGAGCAAAAAAAAAAATTTTGCTCGCCTGCTCACATCCGTCTGTTCGAAGGTAAATTTGAGATCTCATTTTCCTCAACTTGCAAAAAGCCATTTGATTTGAGGAAGGGACACGGAATCACTCACTTATTTTGTAAGAATAATGAATATGAATGTGGAAATGTTATTATTCCAATTAAAAAACACAAATGCGTCCTTGCTATATGCAAAGATAGATAGTCAAGTCATTTGGTAGTTTTGCCTGGAAAGTTTTGGAGTAGTTTTGAAAACTTTTCATTTTTATAGATTTTGGGGTGTTCTTTCCGAATTTTAATTTTGCTGCCTCGCACCTTTGCCGGTATAGCCACCATTCGAGGTTAAATGTCGAAAATATCAGGTTTTCTCATATAACTCCGAAACGGTAAATGCTATCGAAAAGTATTTCATGCATTGATTGTTGTAGATTTTGTTATCTCAAAGAAAAAAGGATTTGACAATTTTTTTTCTACGACTCACCGTTAATAAGATATCGACATTTCAGAAAACTTAAACTGTCAAAAATGTCACTTTATCACGTATAACTCCTCAATTTTGCAAATCTAAATTTTTCGGCAGATTTACCCCTCCATGCATTTACTCCAATGCAATTTAAGTTGTCACTAGAAATTTCTTTTTTTATTGTTTGAATTTATTTCGATTAAATGAAAATTGTGTTCCAAATATAAAGAAAAGCGTTTCTGATATAAAATGGGAGCAGTTAAAATTTAATTGGTAAATTCATGAAGCTCATTTTGCTCTTCTGAAAGTGCATCAAGTGATGATGCTTTTTTTGAAATTATGAAATAGACATATAATTACACAAATACAATGACAAAAATAAATCAATTTGAATTGTCGTTCCATTCACCACAAAATAAATCAATTTTAAGATTGAAATATGAATTTACCAATCGAAAATAGCATAAAAGAATCGTGCCGTACTTTTCTGGCACATTAGGTTATACGGAATTTCGTTCAATTCTCATTACCGTACTTTTGCACAGTTTTGATATTTTTGAAAATATTTCAACGTTGCTCTCCAAAATCTGTTAGTTTGTGATTTTCTGTGCACAAAGTAAAGAAACGGACCTTATGTGATTTTCTATGCATTTGTGTGATTTTCAGTTCTAAGTCGTTTCCGTACTCAAAAATTTCGTAGTTTTTGACAAAAGACAACGCTCACGAGAGAGTACAAAATTTCCCCTACCTGTGATTTTATGTCGAAGAAATTTGAACAACAGAAAATCACAGCACAGCCCAATGTCATTTTGAGAGCGAAAGAATGAAAGCCAAACAGTTCCGTACTTGTTTGGTACATAAGATACTACGGAATTTGTGCGAATTTGCGATCCTGTACTTTTTGCACAGTTTTGTAATTTTTGAGAAAATTTCGTCTTTGCTCTTCAAAATTTGACAAAGGATCAGACCTTATTGTCAAGAAATTTGGAGTTCATAAAAAGTTGTATTATTAGCTTGGAATTACTCGCCAATGTTTTTATTACAATGGAGGCTACGTAGCACCAATGCATTACGACGGGGCCTGTGGGGCGATTATTAATGTTTAACTCAAAAAACAGTACCGCTTCCATAATTTTCAACAAAAATAGTCGTGTATCACTCTGTAAAATCTGAGTGACCGCTCATTGTCAGATTATCGGAGTTCATGATTTTTTGGGACAAAAATATCCGCTAAAAAAACGTTCATTTCTGTACAACTTGTGGGAACAAAATTTCAACTAAGCTTAAAATATTTAATTTTTAAGGCACAAACATTTATTTTTATTAATAAAAATGAATAGCTAACTAAGACCCGTTTGCTGATACGATACGAGGCTTACCTCTTTTAGGAGGACAAGTTTATTATTGGATTTCTTAAAATCCACGTTTCTTTGGCAATCTATGTATTATGAAAATCCGCGAAATGTTTTCTTTTATCTTTCATAACACTGTTTTAAGTAGTATATAAATCAATACAAAATTAATGGTTAAATTTGTTCAAGTTGGTTGACTTAACGAAGCTATCATATCGTAGACTGGTCGGTTAATTTGTTTACTTTGTCATTGCCATAATATTGTTTTTTTAATCAGTACATCACACCATTGCGATGATGGAGAAATCGAAAAGAGTGTTGGTCATTGTCTTCAAATTCGAATTTTCGTTTTAGATTAGAGCAACGTACAGAAATTTCTTCTAGAATGCGGTCTTAACGATTTATATTGAACTTTATACCTGTAATGAGCAAAGTGATTGTAAAAAAAACTGCGTTTAATGTTGTTGCCGAAAAGTTCCCATTACGGAAATAAGGTTTGATCTTTTTTGTTATTTCCATATGTAGTATCCCGTTAATGATATAGCTGATGTAGGTACTCCTATTTTGAATTTTTTTCAAAATATTGCAATGTTTGTATATCTTAACAAAAAAGTACATTTCTTCAAATAAATATTTTGTAAGATCACTTAAAAGAAAAACTAATAAAACTTGCCCAATTTCACTAGCGAAAAATAAAATTTTTCTTTCCGTCCTCTTTTTGAGGGTTAAAGATCTGGTCACCATAGAAACATTAATCTACATCATAACTTTCAACATAGCTTGCATGTTAAACTAAATTTAATTTTTCAATAAAACCTGGGGCCCTATTACGTAAAACGATTATCGTTCAATTTCTATCGTTATCGTTAAAATGCGATTATGTAAAACGATAATCGTTTTTGTTTAACGATACTCGTTTTTACTTTCGACTGACATTTGGCAGTCGTACAGAAGATTTCATAATCGTTTATAGATTTATAATGTGTTGCGTCCTGCCGGTGATTTTTTTGTTTGTCTGCTGAGGTGTACAAATTTAAATAGGAAGAACATATAAGTAAATTATGAGTGAAAATTAATATGGTGTTATTATTTATTTTATCAAAGCAATTGTGTTTGCTAAGTGCTTATATGGAAAGCAACGCGGGTGTTGCTAAAAGTTATCTGCCTTATAGCCAAGCCAAAGTAAAGTCCAAAATATTTCCCGGATACTTGTAGTTGCCCGCCTGCAAAAAACAGAAGGACGGAAAAATGAAGGTTCATTTTATCCGATAAGAAAGTCTTGGCCGGTTCCTCTTTGGTATCCACCTCCTAAAAAGCCAAGAGTCGCACACAATGTTGTTATTATTTGATATATTATGTTGATCTTGCACTCGGAAGTTGCGAATTAATCCTTTTCATATGCATATAAATGCTTCTTTGGTTAAACGAAAAACGTTAAAATTGCTTCCTTTTCGGATTCACATTATCTAGCAAAAAACAAATCACAATGGAGCAACATTATTACAAAATAATGAAAAATTTTGTTGACTTAATATTTCAATTTTTGACAGTCATAAATAGGCGTGAAGTTGATTGTGCTTCAAAAGAAATAGATTTTTTCGTTTAAGATTGCCAACACCTTTATACCACCATTATCGTTTTACATAATAGGTCTCTGTCGTGACTATCGTTTACGTCAGTATCGTTTGCTTGCCGTTCGTTTCGTAATACACAATAGGGCAATTTATCAAATGCATTTGGAGCATCAGCATTTTTATAAGCGCCTTTAAGTATGTTGTCTTGTTCCGCCTCCATTTTTCTCCATACCTTATTTCGATAGACTACAATTCGCAGTACGTATCAAAGGGGGAGAGGTTGAAAGATCGGTAACGAACCAGACTATTAAGTTATTAATGTACTATTCGTACTAGAATGTCAGCTTATAAGGCTTGACCATTCTTTATTCCGGAGCTGATGCTCCAAATGCATTTGATAAACAAATAACACATCTCGACCTGTGTCGTCAGTGGTCTAAAGCGGTGGAGTGCGTAGTGCACACGACTGCTAAGACTGAGCAAATCTGATATGCGTGGGATCGAATCCTATGGTGTGCATAAAAAGTTTTTCAAATAAAATTGGATTAAAGCTCAGCACCAAAAAACGAGACTGATGAGTGCAAAAGTGACAAAGCACGAAATAGCTATATCTCCAGCCAAACAATTGGTGGTAGCGCCTTTAAGTTGTTGTTGTTGTTCAAAAATTCTATTAAGTATTTATGTTTCGTATCAGTAAACGGGCCTAATTCAATTAGTTTTAGTTCTCACAAACATTGTATTTATTTTCCACTTTCTGCTTTGCATACCACTGACAAATTGCAGTTTTGTTGTCAAACAAACAGTTTTTCGGGTTGAGAAAGGATATTGAGCAATCAATCCAGAAATCCCCGCAAAAAAGGTCATTGGTTAGGTCAGATTTTTTGTCCCACTATAAAAATTTCTAAGCGCTCAGATTTTATCTGGTGGAACACCCCTAATAATCATGCACTCGCTATTCGTGAATGTGATCGTCATCGTCACTGAAAATTAATTTAAAAAGATAATTAAAAAAAAGATCCATTCCACTTTTAGGCCGTGTGTCAATTGAGTTAAAAGTGCGTTAAATTTGATCCCATGGCTAAATTTTGACATTACTCAGGTGAATACAATCGTCAAAATTAATTCATTTAAAAAGATAATTAAAAAAAGATCCATTCCACTTTTAGGCCGTGTGTCAATTGAGTTTAAAGTGCGTTAAATTTGATCCCATGGCTAAATTTTGACATTACTCAGGTAAATACAGTCGTCAAAATTTAACATGCCCAGGAGCTCGTTTAAGGCCCTCATTATGAATAGCGAATCGAACTTAAAACTTTCCGAATTATCTAATTTCGTATTAAGAATAGCGATTCGCTAAAATCAAGTTCGCTTCAAATGTCAAAACTTTAGCGAATTTGATTATCACTGTATTACAAATAGCGGATTTTCGCTAATCTGTTCGCTAAAAGAGTCAAAACTTATCGAACTAAAATTCTATGTGATAGCAGTATCGAATTAAAAGTTAAAGACCTTTTAATTATTTGTTATTGTTTATTTTAGGCAAACATTAAAAAATAAATAAATTGATATGTATTTTATGACAAATGGTAGTCGATTTCCAACTTTGAAAGTCTTCCGCGGCGATTTGTAGGCAAGTTCAGAATCTCGAAGGTCTCACTGTAAAAATACTGAGCAAAAAAAAAAAATTTTGCTCGCCTGCTCACATCCGTCTGTTCGAAGGTAAATTTGAGATCTCATTTTCCTCAACTTGCAAAAAGCCATTTGATTTGAGGAAGGGACACGGAATCACTCACTTATTTTGTAAGAATAATGAATATGAATGTGGAAATGTTATTATTCCAATTAAAAAACACAAATGCGCCCTTGCTATATGCAAAGATAGATAGTCCAGTCATTTGGTAGTTTTGCCTGGAAAGTTTTGGAGTAGTTTTGAAAACTTTTCATTTTTATAGATTTTGGGGTGTTCTTTCCGAATTTTCATTTTGCTGCCTCGCACCTTTGCCGGTATAGCCACCATTCGAGGTTAAATGTCGAAAATATCAGGTTTTCTCATATAACTCCGAAACGGTAAATGCTATCGAAAAGTATTTCATGCATTGATTGTTGTAGATTTTGTTATCTCAAAGAAAAAAGGATTTGACAATTTTTTTTCTACGACTCACCGTTAATAAGATATCGACATTTCAGAAAACTTAAACTGTCAAAAATGTCACTTTATCACGTATAACTCCTCAATTTTGCAAATCTAAATTTTTCGGCAGATTTACCCCTCCATGCATTTACTCCAATGCAATTTAAGTTGTCACTAGAAATTTCTTTTTTTATTGTTTGAATTTATTTCGATTAAATGAAAATTGTGTTCCAAATATAAAGAAAAGCGTTTCTGATATAAAATGGGAGCAGTTAAAATTTAATTGGTAAATTCATGAAGCTCATTTTGCTCTTCTGAAAGTGCATCAAGTGATGATGCTTTTTTTGAAATTATGAAATAGACATAAAATTACACAAATACAATGACAAAAATAAATCAATTTGAATTGTCGTTCCATTCACCACAAAATAAATCAATTTTAAGATTGAAATATGAATTTACCAATCGAAAATAGCATAAAAGAATCGTGCCGTACTTTTCTGGCACATTAGGTTATACGGAATTTCGTTCAATTCTCATTACCGTACTTTTGCACAGTTTTGATATTTTTGAAAATATTTCAACGTTGCTCTCCAAAATCTGTTAGTTTGTGATTTTCTGTGCACAAAGTAAAGAAACGGACCTTATGTGATTTTCTATGCATTTGTGTGATTTTCAGTTCTAAGTCGTTTCCGTACTCAAAAATTTCGTAGTTTTTGACAAAAGACAACGCTCACGAGAGAGTACAAAATTTCCCCTACCTGTGATTTTATGTCGAAGAAATTTTAACAACAGAAAATCACAGCACAGCCCAATGTCATTTTGAGAGCGAAAGAATGAAAGCCAAACAGTTCCGTACTTGTTTGGTACATAAGATACTACGGAATTTGTGCGAATTTGCGATCCTGTACTTTTGCACAGTTTTGTAATTTTTGAGAAAATTTCGTCTTTGCTCTTCAAAATTTGACAAAGGATCAGACCTTATTGTCAAGAAATTTGGAGTTCATAAAAAGTTGTATTATTAGCTTGGAATTACTCGCCAATGTTTTTATTACAATGGAGGCTACGTAGCACCAATGCATTACGACGGGGCCTGTGGGGCGATTATTAATGTTTAACTCAAAAAACAGTACCGCTTCCATAATTTTCAACAAAAATAGTCGTGTATCACTCTGTAAAATCTGAGTGGCCGCTCATTGTCAGATTATCGGAGTTCATGATTTTTTGGGACAAAAATATCCGCTAAAAAAACGTTCATTTCTGTACAACTTGTGGGAACAAAATTTCAACTAAGCTTAAAATATTTAATTTTTAAGGCACAAACATTTATTTTTATTAATAAAAATGAATAGCTAACTAAGACCCGTTTGCTGATACGATACGAGGCTTACCTCTTTTAGGAGGACAAGTTTATTATTGGATTTCTTAAAATCCACGTTTCTTTGGCAATCTATGTATTATGAAAATCCGCGAAATGTTTTCTTTTATCTTTCATAACACTGTTTTAAGTAGTATATAAATCAATACAAAATTAATGGTTAAATTTGTTCAAGTTGGTTGACTTAACGAAGCTATCATATCGTAGACTGGTCGGTTAATTTGTTTACTTTGTCATTGCCATAATATTGTTTTTTTAATCAGTACATCACACCATTGCGATGATGGAGAAATCGAAAAGAGTGTTGGTCATTGTCTTCAAATTCGAATTTTCGTTTTAGATTAGAGCAACGTACAGAAATTTCTTCTAGAATGCGGTCTTAACGATTTATATTGAACTTTATACCTGTAATGAGCAAAGTGATTGTAAAAAAACTGCGTTTAATGTTGTTGCCGAAAAGTTCCCATTACGGAAATAAGGTTTGATCTTTTTTGTTATTTCCATATGTAGTATCCCGTTAATGATATAGCTGATGTAGGTACTCCTATTTTGAATTTTTTTCAAAATATTGCAATGTTTGTATATCTTAACAAAAAAGTACATTTCTTCAAATAAATATTTTGTAAGATCACTTAAAAGAAAAACTAATAAAACTTGCCCAATTTCACTAGCGAAAAATAAAATTTTTCTTTCCGTCCTCTTTTTGAGGGTTAAAGATCTGGTCACCATAGAAACATTAATCTACAACATAACTTTCAACATAGCTTGCATGTTAAACTAAATTTAATTTTTCAATAAAACCTGGGGCCCTATTACGTAAAACGATTATCGTTCAATTTCTATCGTTATCGTTAAAATGCGATTATGTAAAACGATAATCGTTTTTGTTTAACGATACTCGTTTTTACTTTCGACTGACATTTGGCAGTCGTACAGAAGATTTCATAATCGTTTATAGATTTATAATGTGTTGCGGCCTGCCGGTGATTTTTTTGTTTGTCTGCTGAGGTGTACAAATTTAAATAGGAAGAACATATAAGTAAATTATGAGTGAAAATTAATATGGTGTTATTATTTATTTTATCAAAGCAATTGTGTTTGCTAAGTGCTTATATGGAAAGCAACGCGGGTGTTGCTAAAAGTTATCTGCCTTATAGCCAAGCCAAAGTAAAGTCCAAAATATTTCCCGGATACTTGTAGTTGCCCGCCTGCAAAAAACAGAAGGACATAAAAATGAAGGTTCATTTTATCCGATAAGAAAGTCTTGGCCGGTTCCTCTTTGGTATCCACCTCCTAAAACGCCAAGAGTCGCACACAATGTTGTTATTATTTGATATATTATGTTGATCTTGCACTCGGAAGTTGCGAATTAATCCTTTTCATATGCATATAAATGCTTCTTTGGTTAAACGAAAAACGTTAAAATTGCTTCCTTTTCGGATTCACATTATCTAGCAAAAAACAAATCACAATGGAGCAACATTATTACAAAATAATGAAAAATTTTGTTGACTTAATATTTCAATTTTTGACAGTCATAAATAGGCGTGAAGTTGATTGTGCTTCAAAAGAAATAGATTTTTTCGTTTAAGATTGCCAACACCTTTATACCACCATTATCGTTTTACATAATAGGTCTCTGTCGTGACTATCGTTTACGTCAGTATCGTTTGCTTGCCGTTCGTTTCGTAATACACAATAGGGCAATTTATCAAATGCATTTGGAGCATCAGCATTTTTATAAGCGCCTTTAAGTATGTTGTCTTGTTCCGCCTCCATTTTTCTCCATACCTTATTTCGATAGACTACAATTCGCAGTACGTATCAAAGGGGGAGAGGTTGAAAGATCGGTAACGAACCAGACTATTAAGTTATTAATTGTTATTAATGTACTATTCGTACTAGAATGTCAGCTTATAAGGCTTGACCATTCTTTATTCCGGAGCTGATGCTCCAAATGCATTTGATAAACAAATAACACATCTCGACCTGTGTCGTCAGTGGTCTAAAGCGGTGGAGTGCGTAGTGCACACGACTGCTAAGACTGAGCAAATCTGATATGCGTGGGATCGAATCCTATGGTGTGCATAAAAAGTTTTTCAAATAAAATTGGATTAAAGCTCAGCACCACAAAAAGGAGACTGATGAGTGCAAAAGTGACAAAGCACGAAATAGCTATATCTCCAGCCAAACAATTGGTGGTAGCGCCTTTAAGTTGTTGTTGTTGTTCAAAAATTCTATTAAGTATTTATGTTTCGTATCAGTAAACGGGCCTAATTCAATTAGTTTTAGTTCTCACAAACATTGTATTTATTTTCCACTTTCTGCTTTGCATACCACTGACAAATTGCAGTTTTGTTGTCAAACAAACAGTTTTTCGGGTTGAGAAAGGATATTGAGCAATCAATCCAGAAATCCCCGCAAAAAAGGTTATTGGTTAGGTCAGATTTTTTGTCCCACTATAAAAATTTCTAAGCGCTCAGATTTTATCTGGTGGAACACCCCTAATAATCATGCACTCGCTATTCGTGAATGTGATCGTCATCGTCACTGAAAATTAATTTAAAAAGATAATTAAAAAAAAGATCCATTCCACTTTTAGGCCGTGTGTCAATTGAGTTAAAAGTGCGTTAAATTTGATCCCATGGCTAAATTTTGACATTACTCAGGTGAATACAATCGTCAAAATTAATTCATTTAAAAAGATAATTAAAAAAAGATCCATTCCACTTTTAGGCCGTGTGTCAATTGAGTTTAAAGTGCGTTAAATTTGATCCCATGGCTAAATTTTGACATTACTCAGGTAAATACAGTCGTCAAAATTTAACATGCCCAGGAGCTCGTTTAAGGCCCTCATTATGAATAGCGAATCGAACTTAAAACTTTGCGAATTATCTAATTTCGTATTTAGAATAGCGATTCGCTAAAATCAAGTTCGCTTCAAATGTCAAAACTTTAGCGAATTTGATTATCACTGTATTACAAATAGCGGATTTTCGCTAATCTGTTCGCTAAAAGAGTCAAAACTTATCGAACTAAAATTCTATGTGATAGCAGTATCGAATTAAAAGTTAAAGACCTTTTAATTATTTGTTATTGTTTATTTTAGGCAAACATTAAAAAATAAATAAATTGATATGTATTTTATGACAAATGGTAGTCGATTTCCAACTTTGAAAGTCTTCCGCGGCGATTTGTAGGCAAGTTCAGAATCTCGAAGGTCTCACTGTAAAAATACTGAGCAAAAAAAAAAAATTTTGCTCGCCTGCTCACATCCGTCTGTTCGAAGGTAAATTTGAGATCTCATTTTCCTCAACTTGCAAAAAGCCATTTGATTTGAGGAAGGGACACGGAATCACTCACTTATTTTGTAAGAATAATGAATATGAATGTGGAAATGTTATTATTCCAATTAAAAAACACAAATGCGTCCTTGCTATATGCAAAGATAGATAGTCCAGTCATTTGGTAGTTTTGCCTGGAAAGTTTTGGAGTAGTTTTGAAAACTTTTCATTTTTATAGATTTTGGGGTGTTCTTTCCGAATTTTCATTTTGCTGCCTCGCACCTTTGCCGGTATAGCCACCATTCGAGGTTAAATGTCGAAAATATCAGGTTTTCTCATATAACTCCGAAACGGTAAATGCTATCGAAAAGTATTTCATGCATTGATTGTTGTAGATTTTGTTATCTCAAAGAAAAAAGGATTTGACAATTTTTTTTCTACGACTCACCGTTAATAAGATATCGACATTTCAGAAAACTTAAACTGTCAAAAATGTCACTTTATCACGTATAACTCCTCAATTTTGCAAATCTAAATTTTTCGGCAGATTTACCCCTCCATGCATTTACTCCAATGCAATTTAAGTTGTCACTAGAAATTTCTTTTTTTATTGTTTGAATTTATTTCGATTAAATGAAAATTGTGTTCCAAATATAAAGAAAAGCGTTTCTGATATAAAATGGGAGCAGTTAAAATTTAATTGGTAAATTCATGAAGCTCATTTTGCTCTTCTGAAAGTGCATCAAGTGATGATGCTTTTTTTGAAATTATGAAATAGACATAAAATTACACAAATACAATGACAAAAATAAATCAATTTGAATTGTCGTTCCATTCACCACAAAATAAATCAATTTTAAGATTGAAATATGAATTTACCAATCGAAAATAGCATAAAAGAATCGTGCCGTACTTTTCTGGCACATTAGGTTATACGGAATTTCGTTCAATTCTCATTACCGTACTTTTGCACAGTTTTGATATTTTTGAAAATATTTCAACGTTGCTCTCCAAAATCTGTTAGTTTGTGATTTTCTGTGCACAAAGTAAAGAAACGGACCTTATGTGATTTTCTATGCATTTGTGTGATTTTCAGTTCTAAGTCGTTTCCGTACTCAAAAATTTCGTAGTTTTTGACAAAAGACAACGCTCACGAGAGAGTACAAAATTTCCCCTACCTGTGATTTTATGTCGAAGAAATTTTAACAACAGAAAATCACAGCACAGCCCAATGTCATTTTGAGAGCGAAAGAATGAAAGCCAAACAGTTCCGTACTTGTTTGGTACATAAGATACTACGGAATTTGTGCGAATTTGCGATCCTGTACTTTTGCACAGTTTTGTAATTTTTGAGAAAATTTCGTCTTTGCTCTTCAACATTTGACAAAGGATCAGACCTTATTGTAGAGAAATTTGGAGTTCATAAAAAGTTGTATTATTAGCTTGGAATTACTCGCCAATGTTTTTATTACAATGGAGGCTACGTAGCACCAATGCATTACGACGGGGCCTGTGGGGCGATTATTAATGTTTAACTCAAAAAACAGTACCGCTTCCATAATTTTCAACAAAAATAGTCGTGTATCACTCTGTAAAATCTGAGTGACCGCTCATTGTCAGATTATCGGAGTTCATGATTTTTTGGGACAAAAATATCCGCTAAAAAAACGTTCATTTCTGTACAACTTGTGGGAACAAAATTTCAACTAAGCTTAAAATATTTAATTTTTAAGGCACAAACATTTATTTTTATTAATAAAAATGAATAGCTAACTAAGACCCGTTTGCTGATACGATACGAGGCTTACCTCTTTTAGGAGGACAAGTTTATTATTGGATTTCTTAAAATCCACGTTTCTTTGGCAATCTATGTATTATGAAAATCCGCGAAATGTTTTCTTTTATCTTTCATAACACTGTTTTAAGTAGTATATAAATCAATACAAAATTAATGGTTAAATTTGTTCAAGTTGGTTGACTTAAAGAAGCTATCATATCGTAGACTGGTCGGTTAATTTTTTTACTTCTTCATTGCCATAATATTGTTTTTTTAATCAGTACATCACACCATTGCGATGATGGAGAAATCGAAAAGAGTGTTGGTCATTGTCTACAAATTCGAATTTTCGTTTTAGATTAGAGCAACGTACAGAAATTTCTTCTAGAATGCGGTCTTAACAATTTATATTGAACTTTATACCTGTAATGAGCAAAGTGATTGTAAAAAAACTGCGTTTAATGTTGTTGCCGAAAAGTTCCCATTACGGAAATAAGGTTTGATCTTTTTTGAAAAACTTGCCTTTGTGTTATTTCCATATGTAGTATCCCGTTAATGATATAGCTGATGTAGATACTCCTATTTTGAATTTTTTTCAAAATATTGCAATGTTTGTATATCTTAACAAAAAAGTACATTTCTTCAAATAAATATTTTGTAAGATCACTTAAAAGAAAAACTAATAAAACTTGCCCAATTTCACTAGCGAAAAATAAAATTTTTCTTTCCGTCCTCTTTTTGAGGGTTAAAGATCTGGTCACCCTAGAAACATTAATCTACATCATAACTTTCAACATAGCTTGCATGTTAAACTAAATTTAATTTTTCAATAAAACCTGGGGCCCTATTACGTAAAACGATTATCGTTCAATTTCTATCGTTATCGTTAAAATGCGATTATGTAAAACGATAGTGGTTTTTGTTTAACGATACTCGTTTTTACTTACGACTGACATTTGGCAGTCGTACAGAAGATTTCATAATCGTTTATAGATTTATAATGTGTTGCGGCCTGCCGGTGATTTTTTTGTTTGTCTGCTGAGGTGTACAAATTTAAATAGGAAGAACATATAAGTAAATTATGAGTGAAAATTAATATGGTGTTATTATTTATTTTATCAAAGCAATTGTGTTTGCTAAGTGCTTATATGGAAAGCAACGCGGGTGTTGCTAAAAGTTATCTGCCTTATAGCCAAGCCAAAGTAAAGTCCAAAATATTTCCCGGATACTTGTAGTTGCCCGCCTGCAAAAAACAGAAGGACGGAAAAATGAAGGTTCATTTTATCCGATAAGAAAGTCTTGGCCGGTTCCTCTTTGGTATCCACCTCCTAAAAAGCCAAGAGTCGCACACAATGTTTTTATTATTTGATATATTATGTTGATCTTGCACTCGGAAGTTGCGAATTAATCCTTTTCATATGCATATAAATGCTTCTTTGGTTAAACGAAAAACGTTAAAATTGCTTTCTTTTCGGATTCACATTATCTAGCAAAAAACAAATCACAATGGAGCAACATTATTACAAAATAATGAAAAATTTTGTTGACTTAATATTTCAATTTTTGACAGTCATAAATAGGCGTGAAGTTGATTGTGCTTCAAAAGAAATAGATTTTTTCGTTTAAGATTGCCAACACCTTTATACCACCATTATCGTTTTACATAATAGGTCTCTGTCGTGACTATCGTTTACGTCAGTATCGTTTGCTTGCCGTTCGTTTCGTAATACACAATAGGGCAATTTATCAAATGCATTTGGAGCATCAGCATTTTTATAAGCGCCTTTAAGTATGTTGTCTTGTTCCGCCTCCATTTTTCTCCATACCTTATTTCGATAGACTACAATTCGCAGTACGTATCAAAGGGGGAGAGGTTGAAAGATCGGTAACGAACCAGACTATTAAGTTATTAATTGTTATTAATGTACTATTCGTACTAGAATGTCAGCTTATAAGGCTTGACCATTCTTTATTCCGGAGCTGATGCTCCAAATGCATTTGATAAACAAATAACACATCTCGACCTGTGTCGTCAGTGGTCTAAAGCGGTGGAGTGCGTAGTGCACACGACTGCTAAGACTGAGCAAATCTGATATGCGTGGGATCGAATCCTATGGTGTGCATAAAAAGTTTTTCAAATAAAATTGGATTAAAGCTCAGCACCACAAAAAGGAGACTGATGAGTGCAAAAGTGACAAAGCACGAAATAGCTATATCTCCAGCCAAACAATTGGTGGTAGCGCCTTTAAGTTGTTGTTGTTGTTCAAAAATTCTATTAAGTATTTATGTTTCGTATCAGTAAACGGGCCTAATTCAATTAGTTTTAGTTCTCACAAACATTGTATTTATTTTCCACTTTCTGCTTTGCATACCACTGACAAATTGCAGTTTTGTTGTCAAACAAACAGTTTTTCGGGTTGAGAAAGGATATTGAGCAATCAATCCAGAAATCCCCGCAAAAAAGGTCATTGGTTAGGTCAGATTTTTTGTACCACTATAAAAATTTCTAAGCGCTCAGATTTTATCTGGTGGAACACCCCTAATAATCATGCACTCGCTATTCGTGAATGTGATCGTCATCGTCACTGAAAATTAATTTAAAAAGATAATTAAAAAAAAGATCCATTCCACTTTTAGGCCGTGTGTCAATTGAGTTAAAAGTGCGTTAAATTTGATCCCATGGCTAAATTTTGACATTACTCAGGTGAATACAATCGTCAAAATTAATTCATTTAAAAAGATAATTAAAAAAAGATCCATTCCACTTTTAGGCCGTGTGTCAATTGAGTTTAAAGTGCGTTAAATTTGATCCCATGGCTAAATTTTGACATTACTCAGGTAAATACAGTCGTCAAAATTTAACATGCCCAGGAGCTCGTTTAAGGCCCTCATTATGAATAGCGAATCGAACTTAAAACTTTGCGAATTATCTAATTTCGTATTAAGAATAGCGATTCGCTAAAATCAAGTTCGCTTCAAATGTCAAAACTTTAGCGAATTTGATTATCACTGTATTACAAATAGCGGATTTTCGCTAATCTGTTCGCTAAAAGAGTCAAAACTTATCGAACTAAAATTCTATGTGATAGCAGTATCGAATTAAAAGTTAAAGACCTTTTAATTATTTGTTATTGTTTATTTTAGGCAAACATTAAAAAATAAATAAATTGATATGTATTTTATGACAAATGGTAGTCGATTTCCAACTTTGAAAGTCTTCCGCGGCGATTTGTAGACAAGTTCAGAATCTCGAAGGTCTCACTGTAAAAATACTGAGCAAAAAAAAAAAATTTTGCTCGCCTGCTCACATCCGTCTGTTCGAAGGTAAATTTGAGATCTCATTTTCCTCAACTTGCAAAAAGACATTTGATTTGAGGAAGGGACACGGAATCACTCACTTATTTTGTAAGAATAATGAATATGAATGTGGAAATGTTATTATTCCAATTAAAAAACACAAATGCGTCCTTGCTATATGCAAAGATAGATAGTCCAGTCATTTGGTAGTTTTGCCTGGAAAGTTTTGGAGTAGTTTTGAAAACTTTTCATTTTTATAGATTTTGGGGTGTTCTTTCCGAATTTTCATTTTGCTGCCTCGCACCTTTGCCGGTATAGCCACCATTCGAGGTTAAATGTCGAAAATATCAGGTTTTCTCATATAACTCCGAAACGGTAAATGCTATCGAAAAGTATTTCATGCATTGATTGTTGTAG
Source organism: Melangyna quadrimaculata (assembly GCA_949320155.1). Lineage (NCBI taxonomy): Eukaryota > Metazoa > Arthropoda > Insecta > Diptera > Syrphidae > Melangyna > Melangyna quadrimaculata. Next base: position 244,455,314 of record OX439483.1, on the reverse strand, counting down.
ATTTTGTTATCTCAAAGAAAAAAGGATTTGACAATTTTTTTTCTACGACTCACCGTTAATAAGATATCGACATTTCAGAAAACTTAAACTGTCAAAAATGTCACTTTATCACGTATAACTCCTCAATTTTGCAAATCTAAATTTTTCGGCAGATTTACCCCTCCATGCATTTACTCCAATGCAATTTAAGTTGTCACTAGAAATTTCTTTTTTTATTGTTTGAATTTATTTCGATTAAATGAAAATTGTGTTCCAAATATAAAGAAAAGCGTTTCTGATATAAAATGGGAGCAGTTAAAATTTAATTGGTAAATTCATGAAGCTCATTTTGCTCTTCTGAAAGTGCATCAAGTGATGATGCTTTTTTTGAAATTATGAAATAGACATAAAATTACACAAATACAATGACAAAAATAAATCAATTTGAATTGTCGTTCCATTCACCACAAAATAAATCAATTTTAAGATTGAAATATGAATTTACCAATCGAAAATAGCATAAAAGAATCGTGCCGTACTTTTCTGGCACATTAGGTTATACGGAATTTCGTTCAATTCTCATTACCGTACTTTTGCACAGTTTTGATATTTTTGAAAATATTTCAACGTTGCTCTCCAAAATCTGTTAGTTTGTGATTTTCTGTGCACAAAGTAAAGAAACGGACCTTATGTGATTTTCTATGCATTTGTGTGATTTTCAGTTCTAAGTCGTTTCCGTACTCAAAAATTTCGTAGTTTTTGACAAAAGACAACGCTCACGAGAGAGTACAAAATTTCCCCTACCTGTGATTTTATGTCGAAGAAATTTTAACAACAGAAAATCACAGCACAGCCCAATGTCATTTTGAGAGCGAAAGAATGAAAGCCAAACAGTTCCGTACTTGTTTGGTACATAAGATACTACGGAATTTGTGCGAATTTGCGATCCTGTACTTTTGCACAGTTTTGTAATTTTTGAGAAAATTTCGTCTTTGCTCTTCAACATTTGACAAAGGATCAGACCTTATTGTAGAGAAATTTGGAGTTCATAAAAAGTTGTATTATTAGCTTGGAATTACTCGCCAATGTTTTTATTACAATGGAGGCTACGTAGCACCAATGCATTACGACGGGGCCTGTGGGGCGATTATTAATGTTTAACTCAAAAAACAGTACCGCTTCCATAATTTTCAACAAAAATAGTCGTGTATCACTCTGTAAAATCTGAGTGACCGCTCATTGTCAGATTATCGGAGTTCATGATTTTTTGGGACAAAAATATCCGCTAAAAAAACGTTCATTTCTGTACAACTTGTGGGAACAAAATTTCAACTAAGCTTAAAATATTTAATTTTTAAGGCACAAACATTTATTTTTATTAATAAAAATGAATAGCTAACTAAGACCCGTTTGCTGATACGATACGAGGCTTACCTCTTTTAGGAGGACAAGTTTATTATTGGATTTCTTAAAATCCACGTTTCTTTGGCAATCTATGTATTATGAAAATCCGCGAAATGTTTTCTTTTATCTTTCATAACACTGTTTTAAGTAGTATATAAATCAATACAAAATTAATGGTTAAATTTGTTCAAGTTGGTTGACTTAAAGAAGCTATCATATCGTAGACTGGTCGGTTAATTTTTTTACTTCTTCATTGCCATAATATTGTTTTTTTAATCAGTACATCACACCATTGCGATGATGGAGAAATCGAAAAGAGTGTTGGTCATTGTCTACAAATTCGAATTTTCGTTTTAGATTAGAGCAACGTACAGAAATTTCTTCTAGAATGCGGTCTTAACAATTTATATTGAACTTTATACCTGTAATGAGCAAAGTGATTGTAAAAAAACTGCGTTTAATGTTGTTGCCGAAAAGTTCCCATTACGGAAATAAGGTTTGATCTTTTTTGAAAAACTTGCCTTTGTGTTATTTCCATATGTAGTATCCCGTTAATGATATAGCTGATGTAGATACTCCTATTTTGAATTTTTTTCAAAATATTGCAATGTTTGTATATCTTAACAAAAAAGTACATTTCTTCAAATAAATATTTTGTAAGATCACTTAAAAGAAAAACTAATAAAACTTGCCCAATTTCACTAGCGAAAAATAAAATTTTTCTTTCCGTCCTCTTTTTGAGGGTTAAAGATCTGGTCACCCTAGAAACATTAATCTACATCATAACTTTCAACATAGCTTGCATGTTAAACTAAATTTAATTTTTCAATAAAACCTGGGGCCCTATTACGTAAAACGATTATCGTTCAATTTCTATCGTTATCGTTAAAATGCGATTATGTAAAACGATAGTGGTTTTTGTTTAACGATACTCGTTTTTACTTACGACTGACATTTGGCAGTCGTACAGAAGATTTCATAATCGTTTATAGATTTATAATGTGTTGCGGCCTGCCGGTGATTTTTTTGTTTGTCTGCTGAGGTGTACAAATTTAAATAGGAAGAACATATAAGTAAATTATGAGTGAAAATTAATATGGTGTTATTATTTATTTTATCAAAGCAATTGTGTTTGCTAAGTGCTTATATGGAAAGCAACGCGGGTGTTGCTAAAAGTTATCTGCCTTATAGCCAAGCCAAAGTAAAGTCCAAAATATTTCCCGGATACTTGTAGTTGCCCGCCTGCAAAAAACAGAAGGACGGAAAAATGAAGGTTCATTTTATCCGATAAGAAAGTCTTGGCCGGTTCCTCTTTGGTATCCACCTCCTAAAAAGCCAAGAGTCGCACACAATGTTTTTATTATTTGATATATTATGTTGATCTTGCACTCGGAAGTTGCGAATTAATCCTTTTCATATGCATATAAATGCTTCTTTGGTTAAACGAAAAACGTTAAAATTGCTTTCTTTTCGGATTCACATTATCTAGCAAAAAACAAATCACAATGGAGCAACATTATTACAAAATAATGAAAAATTTTGTTGACTTAATATTTCAATTTTTGACAGTCATAAATAGGCGTGAAGTTGATTGTGCTTCAAAAGAAATAGATTTTTTCGTTTAAGATTGCCAACACCTTTATACCACCATTATCGTTTTACATAATAGGTCTCTGTCGTGACTATCGTTTACGTCAGTATCGTTTGCTTGCCGTTCGTTTCGTAATACACAATAGGGCAATTTATCAAATGCATTTGGAGCATCAGCATTTTTATAAGCGCCTTTAAGTATGTTGTCTTGTTCCGCCTCCATTTTTCTCCATACCTTATTTCGATAGACTACAATTCGCAGTACGTATCAAAGGGGGAGAGGTTGAAAGATCGGTAACGAACCAGACTATTAAGTTATTAATTGTTATTAATGTACTATTCGTACTAGAATGTCAGCTTATAAGGCTTGACCATTCTTTATTCCGGAGCTGATGCTCCAAATGCATTTGATAAACAAATAACACATCTCGACCTGTGTCGTCAGTGGTCTAAAGCGGTGGAGTGCGTAGTGCACACGACTGCTAAGACTGAGCAAATCTGATATGCGTGGGATCGAATCCTATGGTGTGCATAAAAAGTTTTTCAAATAAAATTGGATTAAAGCTCAGCACCACAAAAAGGAGACTGATGAGTGCAAAAGTGACAAAGCACGAAATAGCTATATCTCCAGCCAAACAATTGGTGGTAGCGCCTTTAAGTTGTTGTTGTTGTTCAAAAATTCTATTAAGTATTTATGTTTCGTATCAGTAAACGGGCCTAATTCAATTAGTTTTAGTTCTCACAAACATTGTATTTATTTTCCACTTTCTGCTTTGCATACCACTGACAAATTGCAGTTTTGTTGTCAAACAAACAGTTTTTCGGGTTGAGAAAGGATATTGAGCAATCAATCCAGAAATCCCCGCAAAAAAGGTCATTGGTTAGGTCAGATTTTTTGTACCACTATAAAAATTTCTAAGCGCTCAGATTTTATCTGGTGGAACACCCCTAATAATCATGCACTCGCTATTCGTGAATGTGATCGTCATCGTCACTGAAAATTAATTTAAAAAGATAATTAAAAAAAAGATCCATTCCACTTTTAGGCCGTGTGTCAATTGAGTTAAAAGTGCGTTAAATTTGATCCCATGGCTAAATTTTGACATTACTCAGGTGAATACAATCGTCAAAATTAATTCATTTAAAAAGATAATTAAAAAAAGATCCATTCCACTTTTAGGCCGTGTGTCAATTGAGTTTAAAGTGCGTTAAATTTGATCCCATGGCTAAATTTTGACATTACTCAGGTAAATACAGTCGTCAAAATTTAACATGCCCAGGAGCTCGTTTAAGGCCCTCATTATGAATAGCGAATCGAACTTAAAACTTTGCGAATTATCTAATTTCGTATTAAGAATAGCGATTCGCTAAAATCAAGTTCGCTTCAAATGTCAAAACTTTAGCGAATTTGATTATCACTGTATTACAAATAGCGGATTTTCGCTAATCTGTTCGCTAAAAGAGTCAAAACTTATCGAACTAAAATTCTATGTGATAGCAGTATCGAATTAAAAGTTAAAGACCTTTTAATTATTTGTTATTGTTTATTTTAGGCAAACATTAAAAAATAAATAAATTGATATGTATTTTATGACAAATGGTAGTCGATTTCCAACTTTGAAAGTCTTCCGCGGCGATTTGTAGACAAGTTCAGAATCTCGAAGGTCTCACTGTAAAAATACTGAGCAAAAAAAAAAAATTTTGCTCGCCTGCTCACATCCGTCTGTTCGAAGGTAAATTTGAGATCTCATTTTCCTCAACTTGCAAAAAGACATTTGATTTGAGGAAGGGACACGGAATCACTCACTTATTTTGTAAGAATAATGAATATGAATGTGGAAATGTTATTATTCCAATTAAAAAACACAAATGCGTCCTTGCTATATGCAAAGATAGATAGTCCAGTCATTTGGTAGTTTTGCCTGGAAAGTTTTGGAGTAGTTTTGAAAACTTTTCATTTTTATAGATTTTGGGGTGTTCTTTCCGAATTTTCATTTTGCTGCCTCGCACCTTTGCCGGTATAGCCACCATTCGAGGTTAAATGTCGAAAATATCAGGTTTTCTCATATAACTCCGAAACGGTAAATTAATTTTTTTTCTACGACTCACCGTTAATAAGATATCGACATTTCAGAAAACTTAAACTGTCAAAAATGTCACTTTATCACGTATAACTCCTCAATTTTGCAAATCTAAATTTTTCGGCAGATTTACCCCTCCATGCATTTACTCCAATGCAATTTAAGTTGTCACTAGAAATTTCTTTTTTTATTGTTTGAATTTATATCGATTAAATGAAAATTGTGTTCCAAATATAAAGAAAAGCGTTTCTGATATAAAATGGGAGCAGTTAAAATTTAATTGGTAAATTCATGAAGCTCATTTTGCTCTTCTGAAAGTGCATCAAGTGATGATGCTTTTTTTGAAATTATGAAATAGACATAAAATTACACAAATACAATGACAAAAATAAATCAATTTGAATTGTCGTTCCATTCACCACAAAATAAATCAATTTTAAGATTGAAATATGAATTTACCAATCGAAAATAGCATAAAAGAATCGTGCCGTACTTTTCTGGCACATTAGGTTATACGGAATTTCGTTCAATTCTCATTACCGTACTTTTGCACAGTTTTGATATTTTTGAAAATATTTCAACGTTGCTCTCCAAAATCTGTTAGTTTGTGATTTTCTGTGCACAAAGTAAAGAAACGGACCTTATGTGATTTTCTATGCATTTGTGTGATTTTCAGTTCTAAGTCGTTTCCGTACTCAAAAATTTCGTAGTTTTTGACAAAAGACAACGCTCACGAGAGAGTACAAAATTTCCCCTACCTGTGATTTTATGTCGAAGAAATTTTAACAACAGAAAATCACAGCACAGCCCAATGTCATTTTGAGAGCGAAAGAATGAAAGCCAAACAGTTCCGTACTTGTTTGGTACATAAGATACTACGGAATTTGTGCGAATTTGCGATCCTGTACTTTTGCACAGTTTTGTAATTTTTGAGAAAATTTCGTCTTTGCTCTTCAAAATTTGACAAAGGATCAGACCTTATTGTCAAGAAATTTGGAGTTCATAAAAAGTTGTATTATTAGCTTGGAATTACTCGCCAATGTTTTTATTACAATGGAGGCTACGTAGCACCAATGCATTACGACGGGGCCTGTGGGGCGATTATTAATGTTTAACTCAAAAAACAGTACCGCTTCCATAATTTTCAACAAAAATAGTCGTGTATCACTCTGTAAAATCTGAGTGACCGCTCATTGTCAGATTATCGGAGTTCATGATTTTTTGGGACAAAAATATCCGCTAAAAAAACGTTCATTTCTGTACAACTTGTGGGAACAAAATTTCAACTAAGCTTAAAATATTTAATTTTTAAGGCACAAACATTTATTTTTATTAATAAAAATGAATAGCTAACTAAGACCCGTTTGCTGATACGATACGAGGCTTACCTCTTTTAGGAGGACAAGTTTATTATTGGATTTCTTAAAATCCACGTTTCTTTGGCAATCTATGTATTATGAAAATCCGCGAAATGTTTTCTTTTATCTTTCATAACACTGTTTTAAGTAGTATATAAATCAATACAAAATTAATGGTTAAATTTGTTCAAGTTGGTTGACTTAACGAAGCTATCATATCGTAGACTGGTCGGTTAATTTGTTTACTTCGTCATTGCCATAATATTGTTTTTTTAATCAGTACATCACACCATTGCGATGATGGAGAAATCGAAAAGAGTGTTGGTCATTGTCTACAAATTCGAATTTTCGTTTTAGATTAGAGCAACGTACAGAAATTTCTTCTAGAATGCGGTCTTAACAATTTATATTGAACTTTATACCTGTAATGAGCAAAGTGATTGTAAAAAAACTGCGTTTAATGTTGTTGCCGAAAAGTTCCCATTACGGAAATAAGGTTTGATCTTTTTTGAAAAACTTGCCTTTGTGTTATTTCCATATGTAGTATCCCGTTAATGATATAGCTGATGTAGATACTCCTATTTTGAATTTTTTTCAAAATATTGCAATGTTTGTATATCTTAACAAAAAAGTACATTTCTTCAAATAAATATTTTGTAAGATCACTTAAAAGAAAAACTAATAAAACTTGCCCAATTTCACTAGCGAAAAATAAAATTTTTCTTTCCGTCCTCTTTTTGAGGGTTAAAGATCTGGTCACCCTAGAAACATTAATCTACATCATAACTTTCAACATAGCTTGCATGTTAAACTAAATTTAATTTTTCAATAAAACCTGGGGCCCTATTACGTAAAACGATTATCGTTCAATTTCTATCGTTATCGTTAAAATGCGATTATGTAAAACGATAATCGTTTTTGTTTAACGATACTCGTTTTTACTTACGACTGACATTTGGCAGTCGTACAGAAGATTTCATAATCGTTTATAGATTTATAATGTGTTGCGGCCTGCCGGTGATTTTTTTGTTTGTCTGCTGAGGTGTACAAATTTAAATAGGAAGAACATATAAGTAAATTATGAGTGAAAATTAATATGGTGTTATTATTTATTTTATCAAAGCAATTGTGTTTGCTAAGTGCTTATATGGAAAGCAACGCGGGTGTTGCTAAAAGTTATCTGCCTTATAGCCAAGCCAAAGTAAAGTCCAAAATATTTCCCGGATACTTGTAGTTGCCCGCCTGCAAAAAACAGAAGGACGGAAAAATGAAGGTTCATTTTATCCTATAAGAAAGTCTTGGCCGGTTCCTCTTTGGTATCCACCTCCTAAAAAGCCAAGAGTCGCACACAATGTTTTTATTATTTGATATATTATGTTGATCTTGCACTCGGAAGTTGCGAATTAATCCTTTTCATATGCATATAAATGCTTCTTTGGTTAAACGAAAAACGTTAAAATTGCTTCCTTTTCGGATTCACATTATCTAGCAAAAAACAAATCACAATGGAGCAACATTATTACAAAATAATGAAAAATTTTGTTGACTTAATATTTCAATTTTTGACAGTCATAAATAGGCGTGAAGTTGATTGTGCTTCAAAAGAAATAGATTTTTTCGTTTAAGATTGCCAACACCTTTTTACCACCATTATCGTTTTACATAATAGGTCTCTGTCGTGACTATCGTTTACGTCAGTATCGTTTGCTTGCCGTTCGTTTCGTAATACACAATAGGGCAATTTATCAAATGCATTTGGAGCATCAGCATTTTTATAAGCGCCTTTAAGTATGTTGTCTTGTTCCGCCTCCATTTTTCTCCATACCTTATTTCGATAGACTACAATTCGCAGTACGTATCAAAGGGGGAGAGGTTGAAAGATCGGTAACGAACCAGACTATTAAGTTATTAATTGTTATTAATGTACTATTCGTACTAGAATGTCAGCTTATAAGGCTTGACCATTCTTTATTCCGGAGCTGATGCTCCAAATGCATTTGATAAACAAATAACACATCTCGACCTGTGTCGTCAGTGGTCTAAAGCGGTGGAGTGCGTAGTGCACACGACTGCTAAGACTGAGCAAATCTGATATGCGTGGGATCGAATCCTATGGTGTGCATAAAAAGTTTTTCAAATAAAATTGGATTAAAGCTCAGCACCACAAAAACGAGACTGATGAGTGCAAAAGTGACAAAGCACGAAATAGCTATATCTCCAGCCAAACAATTGGTGGTAGCGCCTTTAAGTTGTTGTTGTTGTTCAAAAATTCTATTAAGTATTTATGTTTCGTATCAGTAAACGGGCCTAATTCAATTAGTTTTAGTTCTCACAAACATTGTATTTATTTTCCACTTTCTGCTTTGCATACCACTGACAAATTGCAGTTTTGTTGTCAAACAAACAGTTTTTCGGGTTGAGAAAGGATATTGAGCAATCAATCCAGAAATCCCCGCAAAAAAGGTCATTGGTTAGGTCAGATTTTTTGTCCCACTATAAAAATTTCTAAGCGCTCAGATTTTATCTGGTGGAACACCCCTAATAATCATGCACTCGCTATTCGTGAATGTGATCGTCATCGTCACTGAAAATTAATTTAAAAAGATAATTAAAAAAAAGATCCATTCCACTTTTAGGCCGTGTGTCAATTGAGTTAAAAGTGCGTTAAATTTGATCCCATGGCTAAATTTTGACATTACTCAGGTGAATACAATCGTCAAAATTAATTCATTTAAAAAGATAATTAAAAAAAGATCCATTCCACTTTTAGGCCGTGTGTCAATTGAGTTTAAAGTGCGTTAAATTTGATCCCATGGCTAAATTTTGACATTACTCAGGTAAATACAGTCGTCAAAATTTAACATGCCCAGGAGCCCGTTTAAGGCCCTCATTATGAATAGCGAATCGAACTTAAAACTTTGCGAATTATCTAATTTCGTATTTAGAATAGCGATTCGCTAAAATCAAGTTCGCTTCAAATGTCAAAACTTTAGCGAATTTGATTATCACTGTATTACAAATAGCGGATTTTCGCTAATCTGTTCGCTAAAAGAGTCAAAACTTATCGAACTAAAATTCTATGTGATAGCAGTATCGAATTAAAAGTTAAAGACCTTTTAATTATTTGTTATTGTTTATTTTAGGCAAACATTAAAAAATAAATAAATTGATATGTATTTTATGACAAATGGTAGTCGATTTCCAACTTTGAAAGTCTTCCGCGGCGATTTGTAGACAAGTTCAGAATCTCGAAGGTCTCACTGTAAAAATACTGAGCAAAAAAAAAAAATTTTGCTCGCCTGCTCACATCCGTCTGTTCGAAGGTAAATTTGAGATCTCATTTTCCTCAACTTGCAAAAAGACATTTGATTTGAGGAAGGGACACGGAATCACTCACTTATTTTGTAAGAATAATGAATATGAATGTGGAAATGTTATTATTCCAATTAAAAAACACAAATGCGTCCTTGCTATATGCAAAGATAGATAGTCCAGTCATTTGGTAGTTTTGCCTGGAAAGTTTTGGAGTAGTTTTGAAAACTTTTCATTTTTATAGATTTTGGGGTGTTCTTTCCGAATTTTCATTTTGCTGCCTCGCACCTTTGCCGGTATAGCCACCATTCGAGGTTAAATGTCGAAAATATCAGGTTTTCTCATATAACTCCGAAACGGTAAATGCTATCGAAAAGTATTTCATGCATTGATTGTTGTAGATTTTGTTATCTCAAAGAAAAAAGGATTTGACAATTTTTTTTCTACGACTCACCGTTAATAAGATATCGACATTTCAGAAAACTTAAACTGTCAAAAATGTCACTTTATCACGTATAACTCCTCAATTTTGCAAATCTAAATTTTTCGGCAGATTTACCCCTCCATGCATTTACTCCAATGCAATTTAAGTTGTCACTAGAAATTTCTTTTTTTATTGTTTGAATTTATTTCGATTAAATGAAAATTGTGTTCCAAATATAAAGAAAAGCGTTTCTGATATAAAATGGGAGCAGTTAAAATTTAATTGGTAAATTCATGAAGCTCATTTTGCTCTTCTAAAAGTGCATCAAGTGATGATGCTTTTTTTGAAATTATGAAATAGACATAAAATTACACAAATACAATGACAAAAATAAATCAATTTGAATTGTCGTTCCATTCACCACAAAATAAATCAATTTTAAGATTGAAATATGAATTTACCAATCGAAAATAGCATAAAAGAATCGTGCCGTACTTTTCTGGCACATTAGGTTATACGGAATTTCGTTCAATTCTCATTACCGTACTTTTGCACAGTTTTGATATTTTTGAAAATATTTCAACGTTGCTCTCCAAAATCTGTTAGATTGTGATTTTCTGTGCACAAAGTAAAGAAACGGACCTTATGTGATTTTCTATGCATTTGTGTGATTTTCAGTTCTAAGTCGTTTCCGTACTCAAAAATTTCGTAGTTTTTGACAAAAGACAACGCTCACGAGAGAGTACAAAATTTCCCCTACCTGTGATTTTATGTCGAAGAAATTTTAACAACAGAAAATCACAGCACAGCCCAATGTCATTTTGAGAGCGAAAGAATGAAAGCCAAACAGTTCCGTACTTGTTTGGTACATAAGATACTACGGAATTTGTGCGAATTTGCGATCCTGTACTTTTGCACAGTTTTGTAATTTTTGAGAAAATTTCGTCTTTGCTCTTCAAAATTTGACAAAGGATCAGACCTTATTGTCAAGAAATTTGGAGTTCATAAAAAGTTGTATTATTAGCTTGGAATTACTCGCCAATGTTTTTATTACAATGGAGGCTACGTAGCACCAATGCATTACGACGGGGCCTGTGGGGCGATTATTAATGTTTAACGAAAAAAACAGTACCGCTTCCATAATTTTCAACAAAAATAGTCGTGTATCACTCTGTAAAATCTGAGTGACCGCTCATTGTCAGATTATCGGAGTTCATGATTTTTTGGGACAAAAATATCCGCTAAAAAAACGTTCATTTCTGTACAACTTGTGGGAACAAAATTTCAACTAAGCTTAAAATATTTAATTTTTAAGGCACAAACATTTATTTTTATTAATAAAAATGAATAGCTAACTAAGACCCGTTTGCTGATACGATACGATTTTAGGAGGACAAGTTTATTATTGGATTTCTTAAAATCCACGTTTCTTTGGCAATCTATGTATTATGAAAATCCGCGAAATGTTTTCTTTTATCTTTCATAACACTGTTTTAAGTAGTATATAAATCAATACAAAATTAATGGTTAAATTTGTTCAAGTTGGTTGACTTAACGAAGCTAACATATCGTAGACTGGTCGGTTAATTTGTTTACTTCGTCATTGCCATAATATTGTTTTTTTAATCAGTACATCACACCATTGCGATGATGGAGAAATCGAAAAGAGTGTTGGTCATTGTCTACAAATTCGAATTTTCGTTTTAGATTAGAGCAACGTACAGAAATTTCTTCTAGAATGCGGTCTTAACAATTTATATTGAACTTTATACCTGTAATGAGCAAAGTGATTGTAAAAAAACTGCGTTTAATGTTGTTGCCGAAAAGTTCCCATTACGGAAATAAGGTTTGATCTTTTTTGAAAAACTTGCCTTTGTGTTATTTCCATATGTAGTATCCCGTTAATGATATAGCTGATGTAGATACTCCTATTTTGAATTTTTTTCAAAATATTGCAATGTTTGTATATCTTAACAAAAAAGTACATTTCTTCAAATAAATATTTTGTAAGATCACTTAAAAGAAAAACTAATAAAACTTGCCCAATTTCACTAGCGAAAAATAAAATTTTTCTTTCCGTCCTCTTTTTGAGGGTTAAAGATCTGGTCACCCTAGAAACATTAATCTACATCATAACTTTCAACATAGCTTGCATGTTAAACTAAATTTAATTTTTCAATAAAACCTGGGGCCCTATTACGTAAAACGATTATCGTTCAATTTCTATCGTTATCGTTAAAATGCGATTATGTAAAACGATAATCGTTTTTGTTTAACGATACTCGTTTTTACTTACGACTGACATTTGGCAGTCGTACAGAAGATTTCATAATCGTTTATAGATTTATAATGTGTTGCGGCCTGCCGGTGATTTTTTTGTTTGTCTGCTGAGGTGTACAAATTTAAATAGGAAGAACATATAAGTAAATTATGAGTGAAAATTAATATGGTGTTATTATTTATTTTATCAAAGCAATTGTGTTTGCTAAGTGCTTATATGGAAAGCAACGCGGGTGTTGCTAAAAGTTATCTGCCTTATAGCCAAGCCAAAGTAAAGTCCAAAATATTTCCCGGATACTTGTAGTTGCCCGCCTGCAAAAAACAGAAGGACGGAAAAATGAAGGTTCATTTTATCCTATAAGAAAGTCTTGGCCGGTTCCTCTTTGGTATCCACCTCCTAAAAAGCCAAGAGTCGCACACAATGTTTTTATTATTTGATATATTATGTTGATCTTGCACTCGGAAGTTGCGAATTAATCCTTTTCATATGCATATAAATGCTTCTTTGGTTAAACGAAAAACGTTAAAATTGCTTCCTTTTCGGATTCACATTATCTAGCAAAAAACAAATCACAATGGAGCAACATTATTACAAAATAATGAAAAATTTTGTTGACTTAATATTTCAATTTTTGACAGTCATAAATAGGCGTGAAGTTGATTGTGCTTCAAAAGAAATAGATTTTTTCGTTTAAGATTGCCAACACCTTTATACCACCATTATCGTTTTACATAATAGGTCTCTGTCGTGACTATCGTTTACGTCAGTATCGTTTGCTTGCCGTTCGTTTCGTAATACACAATAGGGCAATTTATCAAATGCATTTGGAGCATCAGCATTTTTATAAGCGCCTTTAAGTATGTTGTCTTGTTCCGCCTCCATTTTTCTCCATACCTTATTTCGATAGACTACAATTCGCAGTACGTATCAAAGGGGGAGAGGTTGAAAGATCGGTAACGAACCAGACTATTAAGTTATTAATTGTTATTAATGTACTATTCGTACTAGAATGTCAGCTTATAAGGCTTGACCATTCTTTATTCCGGAGCTGATGCTCCAAATGCATTTGATAAACAAATAACACATCTCGACCTGTGTCGTCAGTGGTCTAAAGCGGTGGAGTGCGTAGTGCACACGACTGCTAAGACTGAGCAAATCTGATATGCGTGGGATCGAATCCTATGGTGTGCATAAAAAGTTTTTCAAATAAAATTGGATTAAAGCTCAGCACCACAAAAAGGAGACTGATGAGTGCAAAAGTGACAAAGCACGAAATAGCTATATCTCCAGCCAAACAATTGGTGGTAGCGCCTTTAAGTTGTTGTTGTTGTTCAAAAATTCTATTAAGTATTTATGTTTCGTATCAGTAAACGGGCCTAATTCAATTAGTTTTAGTTCTCACAAACATTGTATTTATTTTCCACTTTCTGCTTTGCATACCACTGACAAATTGCAGTTTTGTTGTCAAACAAACAGTTTTTCGGGTTGAGAAAGGATATTGAGCAATCAATCCAGAAATCCCCGCAAAAAAGGTCATTGGTTAGGTCAGATTTTTTGTCCCACTATAAAAATTTCTAAGCGCTCAGATTTTATCTGGTGGAACACCCCTAATAATCATGCGCTCGCTATTCGTGAATGTGATCGTCATCGTCACTGAAAATTAATTTAAAAAGATAATTAAAAAAAAGATCCATTCCACTTTTAGGCCGTGTGTCAATTGAGTTAAAAGTGCGTTAAATTTGATCCCATGGCTAAATTTTGACATTACTCAGGTGAATACAATCGTCAAAATTAATTCATTTAAAAAGATAATTAAAAAAAGATCCATTCCACTTTTAGGCCGTGTGTCAATTGAGTTTAAAGTGCGTTAAATTTGATCGTCAAAATTTAACATGCCCAGGAGCTCGTTTAAGGCCCTCATTATGAATAGCGAATCGAACTTAAAACTTTGCGAATTATCTAATTTCGTATTTAGAATAGCGATTCGCTAAAATCAAGTTCGCTTCAAATGTCAAAACTTTAGCGAATTTGATTATCACTGTATTACAAATAGCGGATTTTCGCTAATCTGTTCGCTAAAAGAGTCAAAACTTATCGAACTAAAATTCTATGTGATAGCAGCATCGAATTAAAAGTTAAAGACCTTTTAATTATTTGTTATTGTTTATTTTAGGCAAATATTAAAAAATAAATAAATTGATATGTATTTTATGACAAATGGTAGTCGATTTCCAACTTTGAAAGTCTTCCGCGGCGATTTGTAGGCAAGTTCAGAATCTCGAAGGTCTCACTGTAAAAATACTGAGCAAAAAAAAAAAAATTTTGCTCGCCTGCTCACATCCGTCTGTTCGAAGGTAAATTTGAGATCTCATTTTCCTCAACTTGCAAAAAGCCATTTGATTTGAGGAAGGGACACGGAATCACTCACTTATTTTGTAAGAATAATGAATATGAATGTGGAAATGTTATTATTCCAATTAAAAAACACAAATGCGTCCTTGCTATATGCAAAGATAGATAGTCCAGTCATTTGGTAGTTTTGCCTGGAAAGTTTTGGAGTAGTTTTGAAAACTTTTCATTTTTATAGATTTTGGGGTGTTCTTTCCGAATTTTCATTTTGCTGCCTCGCACCTTTGCCGGTATAGCCACCATTCGAGGTTAAATGTCGAAAATATCAGGTTTTCTCATATAACTCCGAAACGGTAAATGCTATCGAAAAGTATTTCATGCATTGATTGTTGTAGATTTTGTTATCTCAAAGAAAAAATGATTTGACAATTTTTTTTCTACGACTCACCGTTAATAAGATATCGACATTTCAGAAAACTTAAACTGTCAAAAATGTCACTTTATCACGTATAACTCCTCAATTTTGCAAATCTAAATTTTTCGGCAGATTTACCCCTCCATGCATTTACTCCAATGCAATTTAAGTTGTCACTAGAAATTTCTTTTTTTATTGTTTGAATTTATTTCGATTAAATGAAAATTGTGTTCCAAATATAAAGAAAAGCGTTTCTGATATAAAATGGGAGCAGTTAAAATTTAATTGGTAAATTCATGAAGCTCATTTTGCTCTTCTGAAAGTGCATCAAGTGATGATGCTTTTTTTGAAATTATGAAATAGACATAAAATTACACAAATACAATGACAAAAATAAATCAATTTGAATTGTCGTTCCATTCACCACAAAATAAATCAATTTTAAGATTGAAATATGAATTTACCAATCGAAAATAGCATAAAAGAATCGTGCCGTACTTTTCTGGCACATTAGGTTATACGGAATTTCGTTCAATTCTCATTACCGTACTTTTGCACAGTTTTGATATTTTTGAAAATATTTCAACGTTGCTCTCCAAAATCTGTTAGTTTGTGATTTTCTGTGCACAAAGTAAAGAAACGGACCTTATGTGATTTTCTATGCATTTGTGTGATTTTCAGTTCTAAGTCGTTTCCGTACTCAAAAATTTCGTAGTTTTTGACAAAAGACAACGCTCACGAGAGAGTACAAAATTTCCCCTACCTGTGATTTTATGTCGAAGAAATTTTAACAACAGAAAATCACAGCACAGCCCAATGTCATTTTGAGAGCGAAAGAATGAAAGCCAAACAGTTCCGTACTTGTTTGGTACATAAGATACTACGGAATTTGTGCGAATTTGCGATCCTGTACTTTTGCACAGTTTTGTAATTTTTGAGAAAATTTCGTCTTTGCTCTTCAAAATTTGACAAAGGATCAGACCTTATTGTCAAGAAATTTGGAGTTCATAAAAAGTTGTATTATTAGCTTGGAATTACTCGCCAATGTTTTTATTACAATGGAGGCTACGTAGCACCAATGCATTACGACGGGGCCTGTGGGGCGATTATTAATGTTTAACTCAAAAAACAGTACCGCTTCCATAATTTTCAACAAAAATAGTCGTGTATCACTCTGTAAAATCTGAGTGACCGCTCATTGTCAGATTATCGGAGTTCATGATTTTTTGGGACAAAAATATCCGCTAAAAAAACGTTCATTTCTGTACAACTTGTGGGAACAAAATTTCAACTAAGCTTAAAATATTTAATTTTTAAGGCACAAACATTTATTTTTATTAATAAAAATGAATAGCTAACTAAGACCCGTTTGCTGATACGATACGATTTTAGGAGGACAAGTTTATTATTGGATTTCTTAAAATCCACGTTTCTTTGGCAATCTATGTATTATGAAAATCCGCGAAATGTTTTCTTTTATCTTTCATAACACTGTTTAAAGTAGTATATAAATCAATACAAAATTAATGGTTAAATTTGTTCAAGTTGGTTGACTTAACGAAGCTATCATATCGTAGACTGGTCGGTTAATTTGTTTACTTCGTCATTGCCATAATATTGTTTTTTTAATCAGTACATCACACCATTGCGATGATGGAGAAATCGAAAAGAGTGTTGGTCATTGTCTACAAATTCGAATTTTCGTTTTAGATTAGAGCAACGTACAGAAATTTCTTCTAGAATGCGGTCTTAACAATTTATATTGAACTTTATACCTGTAATGAGCAAAGTGATTGTAAAAAAACTGCGTTTAATGTTGTTGCCGAAAAGTTCCCATTACGGAAATAAGGTTTGATCTTCTTTGAAAAACTTGCCTTTGTGTTATTTCCATATGTAGTATCCCGTTAATGATATAGCTGATGTAGATACTCCTATTTTGAATTTTTTTCAAAATATTGCAATGTTTGTATATCTTAACAAAAAAGTACATTTCTTCAAATAAATATTTTGTAAGATCACTTAAAAGAAAAACTAATAAAACTTGCCCAATTTCACTAGCGAAAAATAAAATTTTTCTTTCCGTCCTCTTTTTGAGGGTTAAAGATCTGGTCACCCTAGAAACATTAATCTACATCATAACTTTCAACATAGCTTGCATGTTAAACTAAATTTAATTTTTCAATAAAACCTGGGGCCCTATTACGTAAAACGATTATCGTTCAATTTCTATCGTTATCGTTAAAATGCGATTATGTAAAACGATAGTCGTTTTTGTTTAACGATACTCGTTTTTACTTACGACTGACATTTGGCAGTCGTACAGAAGATTTCATAATCGTTTATAGATTTATAATGTGTTGCGGCCTGCCGGTGATTTTTTTGTTTGTCTGCTGAGGTGTACAAATTTAAATAGGAAGAACATATAAGTAAATTATGAGTGAAAATTAATATGGTGTTATTATTTATTTTATCAAAGCAATTGTGTTTGCTAAGTGCTTATATGGAAAGCAACGCGGGTGTTGCTAAAAGTTATCTGCCTTATAGCCAAGCCAAAGTAAAGTCCAAAATATTTCCCGGATACTTGTAGTTGCCCGCCTGCAAAAAACAGAAGGACGGAAAAATGTAGGTTCATTTTATCCGATAAGAAAGTCTTGGCCGGTTCCTCTTTGGTATCCACCTCCTAAAAAGCCAAGAGTCGCACACAATGTTGTTATATTTGATATATTATGTTGATCTTGCACTCGGAAGTTGCGAATTAATCCTTTTCATATGCATATAAATGCTTCTTTGGTTAAACGAAAAACGTTAAAATTGCTTCCTTTTCGGATTCACATTATCTAGCAAAACAAATCACAATGGAGCAACATTATTACAAAATAATGAAAAATTTTGTTGACTTAATATTTCAATTTTTGACAGTCATAAATAGGCGTGAAGTTGATTGTGCTTCAAAAGAAATAGATTTTTTCGTTTTAAATTGCCAACACCTTTATACCACCATTATCGTTTTACATAATCGGTCTCTGTCGTGACTATCGTTTACGTCAGTATCGTTTGCTTGCCATTCGTTTCGTAATACACAATAGGGCAATTTATCAAATGCATTTGGAGCATCAGCATTTTTATAAGCGCCTTTAAGTATGTTGTCTTGTTCCGCCTCCATTTTTCTCCATACCTTATTTCGATAGACTACAATTCGCAGTACGTATCAAAGGGGGAGAGGTTGGAAGATCGGTAACGAACCAGACTATTAAGTTATTAATTGTTATTAATGTACTATTCGTACTAGAATGTCAGCTTATAAGGCTTGACCATTCTTTATTCCGGAGCTGATGCTCCAAATGCATTTGATAAACAAATAACACATCTCGACCTGTGACGTCAGTGGTCTAAAGCGGTGGAGTGCGTAGTGCACACGACTGCTAAGACTGAGCAAATCTGATATGCGTGGGATCGAATCCTATGGTGTGCATAAAAAGTTTTTCAAATAAAATTGGATTAAAGCTCAGCACCACAAAAAGGAGACTGATGAGTGCAAAAGTGACAAAGCACGAAATAGCTATATCTCCAGCCAAACAATTGGTGGTAGCGCCTTTAAGTTGTTGTTGTTGTTCAAAAATTCTATTAAGTATTTATGTTTCGTATCAGTAAACGGGCCTAATTCAATTAGTTTTAGTTCTCACAAACATTGTATTTATTTTCCACTTTCTGCTTTGCATACCACTGACAAATTGCAGTTTTGTTGTCAAACAAACAGTTTTTCGGGTTGAGAAAGGATATTGAGCAATCAATCCAGAAATCCCCGCAAAAAAGGTCATTGGTTAGGTCAGATTTTTTGTCCCACTATAAAAATTTCTAAGCGCTCAGATTTTATCTGGTGGAACACCCCTAATAATCATGCACTCGCTATTCGTGAATGTGATCGTCATCGTCACTGAAAATTAATTTAAAAAGATAATTAAAAAAAAGATCCATTCCACTTTTAGGCCGTGTGTCAATTGAGTTAAAAGTGCGTTAAATTTGATCCCATGGCTAAATTTTGACATTACTCAGGTGAATACAATCGTCAAAATTAATTCATTTAAAAAGATAATTAAAAAAAGATCCATTCCACTTTTAGGCCGTGTGTCAATTGAGTTTAAAGTGCGTTAAATTTGATCCCATGGCTAAATTTTGACATTACTCAGGTAAATACAGTCGTCAAAATTTAACATGCCCAGGAGCTCGTTTAAGGCCCTCATTATGAATAGCGAATCGAACTTAAAACTTTGCGAATTATCTAATTTCGTATTAAGAATAGCGATTCGCTAAAATCAAGTTCGCTTCAAATGTCAAAACTTTAGCGAATTTGATTATCACTGTATTACAAATAGCGGATTTTCGCTAATCTGTTCGCTAAAAGAGTCAAAACTTATCGAACTAAAATTCTATGTGATAGCAGTATCGAATTAAAAGTTAAAGACCTTTTAATTATTTGTTATTGTTTATTTTAGGCAAACATTAAAAAATAAATAAATTGATATGTATTTTATGACAAATGGTAGTCGATTTCCAACTTTGAAAGTCAGTGGCGATTTGTAGGCAAGTTCAGAATCTCGAAGGTCTCACTGTAAAAATACTGAGCAAAAAAAAAAATTTTGCTCGCCTGCTCACATCCGTCTGTTCGAAGGTAAATTTGAGATCTCATTTTCCTCAACTTGCAAAAAGCCATTTGATTTGAGGAAGGGACACGGAATCACTCACTTATTTTGTAAGAATAATGAATATGAATGTGGAAATGTTATTATTCCAATTAAAAAACACAAATGCGTCCTTGCTATATGCAAAGATAGATAGTCCAGTCATTTGGTAGTTTTGCCTGGAAAGTTTTGGAGTAGTTTTGAAAACTTTTCATTTTTATAGATTTTGGGGTGTTCTTTCCGAATTTTCATTTTGCTGCCTCGCACCTTTGCCGGTATAGCCAGCATTCGAGGTTAAATGTCGAAAATATCAGGTTTTCTCATATAACTCCGAAACGGTAAATGCTATCGAAAAGTATTTCATGCATTGATTGTTGTAGATTTTGTTATCTCAAAGAAAAAAGGATTTGACAATTTTTTTTCTACGACTCACCGTTAATAAGATATCGACATTTCAGAAAACTTAAACTGTCAAAAATGTCACTTTATCACGTATAACTCCTCAATTTTGCAAATCTAAATTTTTCGGCAGATTTACCCCTCCATGCATTTACTCCAATGCAATTTAAGTTGTCACTAGAAATTTCTTTTTTTATTGTTTGAATTTATTTCGATTAAATGAAAATTGTGTTCCAAATATAAAGAAAAGCGTTTCTGATATAAAATGGGAGCAGTTAAAATTAAATTGGTAAATTCATGAAGCTCATTTTGCTCTTCTGAAAGTGCATCAAGTGATGATGCTTTTTTTGAAATTATGAAATAGACATAAAATTACACAAATACAATGACAAAAATAAATCAATTTGAATTGTCGTTCCATTCACCACAAAATAAATCAATTTTAAGATTGAAATATGAATTTACCAATCGAAAATAGCATAAAAGAATCGTGCCGTACTTTTCTGGCACATTAGGTTATACGGAATTTCGTTCAATTCTCATTACCGTACTTTTGCACAGTTTTGATATTTTTGAAAATATTTCAACGTTGCTCTCCAAAATCTGTTAGTTTGTGATTTACTGTGCACAAAGTAAAGAAACGGACCTTATGTGATTTTCTATGCATTTGTGTGATTTTCAGTTCTAAGTCGTTTCCGTACTCAAAAATTTCGTAGTTTTTGACAAAAGACAACGCTCACGAGAGAGTACAAAATTTCCCCTACCTGTGATTTTATGTCGCAGAAATTTTAACAACAGAAAATTACAGCACAGCCCAATGTCATTTTGAGAGCGAAAGAATGAAAGCCAAACAGTTCCGTACTTGTTTGGTACATAAGATACTACGGAATTTGTGCGAATTTGCGATCCTGTACTTTTGCACAGTTTTGTAATTTTTGAGAAAATTTCGTCTTTGCTCTTCAAAATTTGACAAAGGATCAGACCTTATTGTCAAGAAATTTGGAGTTCATAAAAAGTTGTATTATTAGCTTGGAATTACTCGCCAATGTTTTTATTACAATGGAGGCTACGTAGCACCAATGCATTACGACGGGGCCTGTGGGGCGATTATTAATGTTTAACGAAAAAAACAGTACCGCTTCCATAATTTTCAACAAAAATAGTCGTGTATCACTTTGTAAAATCTGAGTGACCGCTCATTGTCAGATTATCGGAGTTCATGATTTTTTGGGACAAAAATATCCGCTAAAAAAACGTTCATTTCTGTACAACTTGTGGGAACAAAATTTCAACTAAGCTTAAAATATTTAATTTTTAAGGCACAAACATTTATTTTTATTAATAAAAATGAATAGCTAACTAAGACCCGTTTGCTGATACGATACGAGGCTTACCTCTTTTAGGAGGACAAGTTTATTATTGGATTTCTTAAAATCCACGTTTCTTTGGCAATCTATGTATTATGAAAATCCGCGAAATGTTTTCTTTTATCTTTCATAACACTGTTTTAAGTAGTATATAAATCAATACAAAATTAATGGATAAATTTGTTCAAGTTGGTTGACTTAAAGAAGCTATCATATCGTAGACTGGTCGGTTAATTTGTTAACTTCGTCATTGCCATAATATTGTTTTTTTAATCAGTACATCACACCATTGCGATGATGGAGAAATCGAAAAGAGTGTTGGTCATTGTCTACAAATTCGAATTTTCGTTTTAGATTAGAGCAACGTACAGAAATTTCTTCTAGAATGCGGTCTTAACAATTTATATTGAACTTTATACCTGTAATGAGCAAAGTGATTGTAAAAAAACTGCGTTTAATGTTGTTGCCGAAAAGTTCCCATTACGGAAATAAGGTTTGATCTTTTTTGAAAAACTTGCCTTTGTGTTATTTCCATATGTAGTATCCCGTTAATGATATAGCTGATGTAGGTACTCCTATTTTGAATTTTTTTCAAAATATTGCAATGTTTGTATATCTTAACAAAAAAGTACATTTCTTCAAATAAATATTTTGTAAGATCACTTAAAAGAAAAACTAATAAAACTTGCCCAATTTCACTAGCGAAAAATAAAATTTTTCTTTCCGTCCTCTTTTTGAGGGTTAAAGATCTGGTCACCCTAGAAATATTAATCTACATCATAACTTTCAACATAGCTTGCATGTTAAACTAAATTTAATTTTTCAATAAAACCTGGGGCCCTATTACGTAAAACGATTATCGTTCAATTTCTATCGTTATCGTTAAAATGCGATTATGTAAAACGATAATCGTTTTTGTTTAACGATACTCGTTTTTACTTACGACTGACATTTGGCAGTCGTACAGAAGATTTCATAATCGCTTATAGATTTATAATGTGTTGCGGCCTGCCGGTGATTTTTTTGTTTGTCTGCTGAGGTGTACAAATTTAAATAGGAAGAACATATAAGTAAATTATGAGTGAAAATTAATATGGTGTTATTATTTATTTTATCAAAGCAATTGTGTTTGCTAAGTGCTTATATGGAAAGCAACGCGGGTGTTGCTAAAAGTTATCTGCCTTATAGCCAAGCCAAAGTAAAGTCCAAAATATTTCCCGGATACTTGTAGTTGCCCACCTGCAAAAAACAGAAGGACGGAAAAATGTAGGTTCATTTTATCCGATAGAAAGTCTTGGCCGGTTCCTCTTTGGTATCCACCTCCTAAAAAGCCAAGAGTCGCACACAATGTTGTTATATTTGATATATTATGTTGATCTTGCACTCGGAAGTTGCGAATTAATCCTTTTCATATGCATATAAATGCTTCTTTGGTTAAACGAAAAACGTTAAAATTGCTTCCTTTTCGGATTCACATTATCTAGCAAAACAAATCACAATGGAGCAACATTATTACAAAATAATGAAAAATTTTGTTGACTTAATATTTCAATTTTTGACAGTCATAAATAGGCGTGAAGTTGATTGTGCTTCAAAAGAAATAGATTTTTTCGTTTTAGATTGCCAACACCTTTATACCACCATTATCGTTTTACATAATCGGTCTCTGTCGTGACTATCGTTTACGTCAGTATCGTTTGCTTGCCATTCGTTTCGTAATACACAATAGGGCAATTTATCAAATGCATTTGGAGCATCAGCATTTTTATAAGCGCCTTTAAGTATGTTGTCTTGTTCCGCCTCCATTTTTCTCCATACCTTATTTCGATAGACTACAATTCGCAGTACGTATCAAAGGGGGAGAGGTTGGAAGATCGGTAACGAACCAGACTATTAAGTTATTAATTGTTATTAATGTACTATTCGTACTAGAATGTCAGCTTATAAGGCTTGACCATTCTTTATTCCGGAGCTGATGCTCCAAATGCATTTGATAAACAAATAACACATCTCGACCTGTGACGTCAGTGGTCTAAAGCGGTGGAGTGCGTAGTGCACACGACTGCTAAGACTGAGCAAATCTGATATGCGTGGGATCGAATCCTATGGTGTGCATAAAAAGTTTTTCAAATAAAATTGGATTAAAGCTCAGCACCACAAAAAGGAGACTGATGAGTGCAAAAGTGACAAAGCCAAACAATTGGTGGTAGCGCCTTTAAGTTGTTGTTGTTGTTCAAAAATTCTATTAAGTATTTATGTTTCGTATCAGTAAACGGGCCTAATTCAATTAGTTTTAGTTCTCACAAACATTGTATTTATTTTCCACTTTCTGCTTTGCATACCACTGACAAATTGCAGTTTTGTTGTCAAACAAACAGTTTTTCGGGTTGAGAAAGGATATTGAGCAACAATCCAGAAATCCCCGCAAAAAAGGTCATTGGTTAGGTCAGATTTTTTGTCCCACTATAAAAATTTCTAAGCGCTCAGATTTTATCTGGTGGAACAGCCCTAATAATCATGCACTCGCTATTCGTGAATGTGATCGTCATCGTCACTGAAAATTAATTTAAAAAGATAATTAAAAAAAAGATCCATTCCACTTTTAGGCCGTGTGTCAATTGAGTTAAAAGTGCGTTAAATTTGATCCCATGGCTAAATTTTGACATTACTCAGGTGAATACAATCGTCAAAATTAATTCATTTAAAAAGATAATTAAAAAAAGATCCATTCCACTTTTAGGCCGTGTGTCAATTGAGTTTAAAGTGCGTTAAATTTGATCCCATGGCTAAATTTTGACATTACTCAGGTAAATACAGTCGTCAAAATTTAACATGCCCAGGAGCTCGTTTAAGGCCCTCATTATGAATAGCGAATCGAACTTAAAACTTTGCGAATTATCTAATTTCGTATTAAGAATAGCGATTCGCTAAAATCAAGTTCGCTTCAAATGTCAAAACTTTAGCGAATTTGATTATCACTGTATTACAAATAGCGGATTTTCGCTAATCTGTCCGCTAAAAAAGTCAAAACTTATCGAACTAAAATTCTATGTGATAGCAGTATCGAATTAAAAGTTAAAGACCTTTTAATTATTTGTTATTGTTTATTTTAGACAAACATTAAAAAATAAATATATTGATATGTATTTTATGACAAATGGTAGTCGATTTCCAACTTTGAAAGTCTTCCGCGGCGATTTGTAGGCAAGTTCAGAATCTCGAAGGTCTCACTGTAAAAATACTGAGCAAAAAAAAAAATTTTGCTCGCCTGCTCACATCCGTCTGTTCGAAGGTAAATTTGAGATCTCATTTTCCTCAACTTGCAAAAAGCCATTTGATTTGAGGAAGGGACACGGAATCACTCACTTATTTTGTAAGAATAATGAATATGAATGTGGAAATGTTATTATTCCAATTAAAAAACACAAATGCGTCCTTGCTATATGCAAAGATAGATAGTCCAGTCATTTGGTAGTTTTGCCTGGAAAGTTTTGGAGTAGTTTTGAAAACTTTTCATTTTTATAGATTTTGGGGTGTTCTTTCCGAATTTTCATTTTGCTGCCTCGCACCTTTGCCGGTATAGCCACCATTCGAGGTTAAATGTCGAAAATATCAGGTTTTCTCATATAACTCCGAAACGGTAAATGCTATCGAAAAGTATTTCATGCATTGATTGTTGAAGATTTTGTTATCTCAAAGAAAAAAGGAGTTGACAATTTTTTTTCTACGACTCACCGTTAATAAGATATCGACATTTCAGAAAACTTAAACTGTCAAAAATGTCACTTTATCACGTATAACTCCTCAATTTTGCAAATCTAAATTTTTCGGCAGATTTACCTCTCCATGCATTTACTCCAATGCAATTTAAGTTGTCACTAGAAATTTCTTTTTTTATTGTTTGAATTTATTTCGATTAAATGAAAATTGTGTTCCAAATATAAAGAAAAGCGTTTCTGATATAAAATGGGAGCAGTTAAAATTTAATTGGTAAATTCATGAAGCTCATTTTGCTCTTCTGAAAGTGCATCAAGTGATGATGCTTTTTTTGAAATTTTGAAATAGACATAAAATTACACAAATACAATGACAAAAATAAATCAATTTGAATTGTCGTTCCATTCACCACAAAATAAATCAATTCTAAGATTGAAATATGAATTTACCAATCGAAAATAGCATAAAAGAATCGTGCCGTACTTTTCTGGCACATTAGGTTATACGGAATTTCGTTCAATTCTCATTACCGTACTTTTGCACAGTTTTGATATTTTTGAAAATATTTCAACGTTGCTCTCCAAAATCTGTTAGTTTGTGATTTTCTGTGCACAAAGTAAAGAAACGGACCTTATGTGATTTTCTATGCATTTGTGTGATTTTCAGTTCTAAGTCGTTTCCGTACTCAAAAATTTCGTAGTTTTTGACAAAAGACAACGCTCACGAGAGAGTACAAAATTTCCCATACCTGTGATTTTATGTCGAAGAAATTTTAACAACAGAAAATCACAGCACAGCCCAATGTCATTTTGAGAGCGAAAGAATGAAAGCCAAACAGTTCCGTACTTGTTTGGTACATAAGATACTACGGAATTTGTGCGAATTTGCGATCCTGTACTTTTGCACAGTTTTGTAATTTTTGAGAAAATTTCGTCTTTGCTCTTCAAAATTTGACAAAGGATCAGACCTTATTGTCAAGAAATTTGGAGTTCATAAAAAGTTGTATTATTAGCTTGGAATTACTCGTCAATGTTTTTATTACAATGGAGGCTACGTAGCACCAATGCATTACGACGGGGCCTGTGGGGCGATTATTAATGTTTAACGAAAAAAACAGTACCGCTTCCATAATTTTCAACAAAAATAGTCGTGTATCACTCTGTAAAATCTGAGTGACCGCTCATTGTCAGATTATCGGAGTTCATGATTTTTTGGGACAAAAATATCCGCTAAAAAAACGTTCATTTCTGTACAACTTGTGGGAACAAAATTTCAACTAAGCTTAAAATATTTAATTTTTAAGGCACAAACATTTATTTTTATTAATAAAAATGAATAGCTAACTAAGACCCGTTTGCTGATACGATACGAGGCTTACCTCTTTTAGGAGGACAAGTTTATTATTGGATTTCTTAAAATCCACGTTTCTTTGGCAATCTATGTATTATGAAAATCCGCGAAATGTTTTCTTTTATCTTTCATAACACTGTTTTAAGTAGTATATAAATCAATACAAAATGAATGGTTAAATTTGTTCAAGTTGGTTGACTTAACGAAGCTATCATATCGTAGACTGGTCGGTTAATTTGTTAACTTCGTCATTGCCATAATATTGTTTTTTTAATCAGTACATCACACCATTGCGATGATGGAGAAATCGAAAAGAGTGTTGGTCATTGTCTTCAAATTCGAATTTTCGTTTTAGATTAGAGCAACGTACAGAAATTTCTTCTAGAATGCGGTCTTAACGATTTATATTGAACTTTATACCTGTAATGAGCAAAGTGATTGTAAAAAAACTGCGTTTAATGTTGTTGCCGAAAAGTTCCCATTACGGAAATAAGGTTTGATCTTTTTTGTTATTTCCATATGTAGTATCCCGTTAATGATATAGCTGATGTAGGTACTCCTATTTTGAATTTTTTTCAAAATATTGCAATGTTTGTATATCTTAACAAAAAAGTACATTTCTTCAAATAAATATTTTGTAAGATCACTTAAAAGAAAAACTAATAAAACTTGCCCAATTTCACTAGCGAAAAATAAAATTTTTCTTTCCGTCCTCTTTTTGAGGGTTAAAGATCTGGTCACCCTAGAAACATTAATCTACATCATAACTTTCAACATAGCTTGCATGTTAAACTAAATTTAATTTTTCAATAAAACCTGGGGCCCTATTACGTAAAACGATTATCGTTCAATTTCTATCGTTATCGTTAAAATGCGATTATGTAAAACGATAATCGTTTTTGTTTAACGATACTCGTTTTTACTTACGACTGACATTTGGCAGTCGTACAGAAGATTTCATAATCGTTTATAGATTTATAATGTGTTGCGGCCTGCCGGTGATTTTTTTGTTTGTCTGCTGAGGTGTACAAATTTAAATAGGAAGAACATATAAGTAAATTATGAGTGAAAATTAATATGGTGTTATTATTTATTTTATCAAAGCAATTGTGTTTGCTAAGTGCTTATATGGAAAGCAACGTGGGTGTTGCTAAAAGTTATCTGCCTTATACCCAAGCCAAAGTAAAGTCCAAAATATTTCCCGGATACTTGTAGTTGCCCGCCTGCAAAAAACAGAAGGACGGAAAAATGTAGGTTCATTTTATCCGATAAGAAAGTCTTGGCCGGTTCCTCTTTGGTATCCACCTCCTAAAAAGCCAAGAGTCGCACACAATGTTGTTATATTTGATATATTATGTTGATCTTGCACTCGGAAGTTGCGAATTAATCCTTTTCATATGCATATAAATGCTTCTTTGGTTAAACGAAAAACGTTAAAATTGCTTCCTTTTCGGATTCACATTATCTAGCAAAAAACAAATCACAATGGAGCAACATTATTACAAAATAATGAAAAATTTTGTTGACTTAATATTTCAATTTTTGACAGTCATAAATAGGCGTGAAGTTGATTGTGCTTCAAAAGAAATAGATTTTTTCGTTTTAGATTGCCAACACCTTTATACCACCATTATCGTTTTACATAATCGGTCTCTGTCGTGACTATCGTTTACGTCAGTATCGTTTGCTTGCCATTCGTTTCGTAATACACAATAGGGCAATTTATCAAATGCATTTGGAGCATCGGCATTTTTATAAGCGCCTTTAAGTATGTTGTCTTGTTCCGCCTCCATTTTTCTCCATACCTTATTTCGATAGACTACAATTCGCAGTACGTATCAAAGGGGGAGAGGTTGGAAGATCGGTAACGAACCAGACTATTAAGTTATTAATTGTTATTAATGTACTATTCGTACTAGAATGTCAGCTTATAAGGCTTGACCATTCTTTATTCCGGAGCTGACGCTCCAAATGCATTTGATAAACAAATAACACATCTCGACCTGTGACGTCAGTGGTCTAAAGCGGTGGAGTGCGTAGTGCACACGACTGCTAAGACTGAGCAAATCTGATATGCGTGGGATCGAATCCTATGGTGTGCATAAAAAGTTTTTCAAATAAAATTGGATTAAAGCTCAGCACCACAAAAAGGAGACTGATGAGTGCAAAAGTGACAAAGCACGAAATAGCTATATCTCCAGCCAAACAATTGGTGGTAGCGCCTTTAAGTTGTTGTTGTTGTTCAAAAATTCTATTAAGTATTTATGTTTCGTATCAGCAAACGGGCCTAATTCAATTAGTTTTAGTTCTCACAAACATTGTATTTATTTTCCACTTTCTGCTTTGCATACCACTGACAAATTGCAGTTTTGTTGTCAAACAAACAGTTTTTCGGGTTGAGAAAGGATATTGAGCAATCAATCCAGAAATCCCCGCAAAAAAGGTCATTGGTTAGGTCAGATTTTTTGTCCCACTATAAAAATTTCTAAGCGCTCAGATTTTATCTGGTGGAACACCCCTAATAATCATGCACTCGCTATTCGTGAATGTGATCGTCATCGTCACTGAAAATTAATTTAAAAAGATAATTAAAAAAAAAGATCCATTCCACTTTTAGGCCGTGTGTCAATTGAGTTAAAAGTGCGTTAAATTTGATCCCATGGCTAAATTTTGACATTACTCAGGTGAATACAATCGTCAAAATTAATTCATTTAAAAAGATAATTAAAAAAAGATCCATTCCACTTTTAGGCCGTGTGTCAATTGAGTTTAAAGTGCGTTAAATTTGATCCCATGGCTAAATTTTGACATTACTCAGGTAAATACAGTCGTCAAAATTTAACATGCCCAAGAGCTCGTTTAAGGCCCTCATTATGAATAGCGAATCGAACTTAAAACTTTGCGAATTATCTAATTTCGTATTAAGAATAGCGATTCGCTAAAATCAAGTTCGCTTCAAATGTCAAAACTTTAGCGAATTTGATTATCACTGTATTACAAATAGCGGATTTTCGCTAATCTGTTCGCTAAAAGAGTCAAAACTTATCGAACTAAAATTCTATGTGATAGCAGTATCGAATTAAAAGTTAAAGACCTTTTAATTATTTGTTATTGTTTATTTTAGGCAAACCTTAAAAAATAAATAAATTGATATGTATTTTATGACAAATGGTAGTCGATTTCCAACTTTGAAAGTCTTCCGCGGCGATTTGTAGGCAAGTTCAGAATCTCGAAGGTCTCACTGTAAAAATACTGAGCAAAAAAAAAAAATTTTGCTCGCCTGCTCACATCCGTCTGTTCGAAGGTAAATTTGAGATCTCATTTTCCTCAACTTGCAAAAAGCCATTTGATTTGAGGAAGGGACACGGAATCACTCACTTATTTTGTAAGAATAATGAATATGAATGTGGAAATGTTATTATTCCAATTAAAAAACACAAATGCGTCCTTGCTATATGCAAAGATAGATAGTCCAGTCATTTGGTAGTTTTGCCTGGAAAGTTTTGGAGTAGTTTTGAAAACTTTTCATTTTTATAGATTTTGGGGTGTTCTTTCCGAATTTTCATTTTGCTGCCTCGCACCTTTGCCGGTATAGCCACCATTCGAGGTTAAATGTCGAAAATATCAGGTTTTCTCATATAACTCCGAAACGGTAAATGCTATCGAAAAGTATTTCATGCATTGATTGTTGTAGATTTTGTTATCTCAAAGAAAAAAGGATTTGACAATTTTTTTCCTACGACTCACCGTTAATAAGATATCGACATTTCAGAAAACTTAAACTGTCAAAAATGTCACTTTATCACGTATAACTCCTAAATGGTGGATATTTTTGAAAACATCTGAATGCAAGGTTTGTACATTATGTTACCACCTACAGGAAAAAACTATTATTTTTTTCTTAAAAACAACCGTTTTAAAAATATAATTATTTTAAAAGTTTGACAAAAATTCAAAATTTCCAGTTTTTCGCTTTTTCCTCTTAAATGACGAAGTTGTCGAAAAAAAACTTAGACTCAATTTGTAGACCATAATATTCTCTAGAAAATAGTGTTGACAATTTTTTGCATGCAAGTCATAAGTCGCAAGATATTGGTACTTAAATAGCGTCAAATGTCGAAGAAATAGGTTTTTTGCAAATGTCTTTTAAACGGCACGTTTTATCGAAAAATTATCTAAACAAAATGTATACATAATGTAACCTTTTATAAGCTTGCATTAATATTTATTTTCTAGCAGCCATAATTTTGATTATATTATTATTTCAAGAAATCACAAAAACTCAAAAATACCGGTTTTTAGCCATTTACACTTAAATGATGAACTTGACGGAAAATATTTTGAACCTGTTTGTTAGATTTTAATATTCTCTAATTTAGATTTTTTTCAAACTTTTAAAATAATTATATCTTTAAAACGGTTGTTTTTAAGAAATAAATAATAGTTTTTTCCTGTAGGAGGTAACATAATGTAAAAACCTTGAATACAGATGTTTTCAAAAATATGAACCGAAGAGGAGTTATACGTGATAAAGTGACATTTTTGACATATTACGTTTTTTGAAATGTCGATATCTTCTTAACGGTGAGTCTTAGGAACAAAATTGTCTAAACCTTTTTTCCTCGGGATCACAAAATCTACAAGTTTTGCATGAAATACTTTTCGATAGCATTTACCGTTTTGGAGTTTTATGAGAAAACCTCATATTTTCGACAATTACCTTGAATGGCGGCGCGAGTTAGCGGCAAAAGTATGAGGTGGCAAAATGAAAATTCGGAAAGAGCACCCCTAAATCTATAAAAATGAAAAGTTTTCAAAACTACTCCAAAACTTTCCAGGCAAACCACTTTTTTTCGCCCAAATGACTGGACATAAACTAAGAAAAAGAAGAAATATGAACCGGCATAGATAATTAAATTGGTCAAACAATTTCAAAATGAAAAAAATCTGGGAGCTGAAACTAAAACCACACTAATTAACCACATCGTTTTGGAAACATTTAAGGACAAGAAATTTTATTGTGCAATCTTCACTGTACACACACACATTATACAAGTAGTACCGAATAATAAAATTATTTTATAATAAAATTTATTGGTAAGTTTAGCCATACATTTTATACAAAACTAGCGGAAACACCCGGCGTTGTCCGGGTCCCTTTTGTTAAAGGATAGTTTGTTAACAAATCTTGGAAAAAAAAATTCCCGTGCAAAATAGTTTTCCTTGAAAATATTTCTGCTATCGTGAATATCTCTGAAATAAATTCGATGAATTGACCGCCCAATTCCCCAGGAAAACTTATTCCCGACATCAATAAATTTTCAACATCATTCATGTTCTCAATTTTCAAAGGATAGAAATATTGTGCAAGTGTTAATAATTATTAATATAAAAGCTTAACTATATATTCACGTACTTCTAAATATCTATGCTAAAGACACCTACTTGTAAGAAAATATTTGAAAATTCTGTTATCTCGCCCCAACTATCAACTGTCAAAGCAAAAGGTGTGATTTTTCGGATTTTTGACATTTCACAACCATCACTGTCAACTGTCAAGGGAGATTTTTTTGATTTCCACTGGACTTAGAGTGCAAAATCCACCTCCTAAATCGATTGGCGCTCTCAGATCTTCACATTTCGACACCTGTCAAATTGAAAAGTGAAATTTCTTATTTTCTGTTGGTGCTAAAGTGCTGGCCTAACCATTAGGTAATAACAACCTCCTTAATCGATTGGTGCCCTTAGATTTTGACATTTCGACACACGACCTGCAACGCACAGAAGAGAGGAGCTGTAATACGGCAGTTTTTGCTCTTATAGCATTGCGGTTACCATTTTTGTTATCATTGTGAATGATTTACTCTACGTAGCGAATATTTCTCACTGATTTAAGAGATTGTGAAAGTATTCGCCGTGTTGATTTCAACATAACTAAATTTTCACCAACCATGTAAATCAAACATGATTGGTTAAGGTTTTACCCTCCACCACAATCCAATCAACAACCAGCGCATTTTTACTTGAGAATTATATCATGCCATTCATTAGCCTTTCATCACTACTTATTATATTTTCCAACATTCTAACATTCACTTACACATTCAACAAAAACCAGGCAAAAAACTCATACGCACTTGAAACCTCAAATCTCATAGCTAAGCTTTGTACAACGCTCATGTCTTGTTCAAAAAGTTATATTTTTCGCCATGTCGGTCGCTGCATGTGGACATAGATTTTTTTGGACTCCATTGGATTTTTTCTGGACATGCTCATAATCCTGCCATCTGTTTTATCTAATTAGTCTTTAAAATTGTATGGTTGTCTATTAATATTTTGTATTTATTTAAATAGTGAGACAACGACCTTCCCAAAGACATCTAAATTTTGAAATTCGGATAAGTACTTTTCGATTTATATCCCATTTTATGCAGATAAATTGACAATTTTAAAATTTTTTCTGGATTTTATCTGTAAAAAATATTTCTAATGTAAAATTTTAATATTTGAAATTATTTTGTGAAGCTTGTGAGCAATGCGCAGTTATGTTTTATATATCAAAATTTTTATCACATTTTCAGGATTTATAATTTTTAAATTTGAAAATATTTTATGGGCGTGGTGAAATTATAAAAATAAAATTCGTTGAAAGCATGATTTTTTTGGGAAATAAATCAATAAAACTAATTTTAGAGTGGTTTTTGTTAAAATAATCAGTAAACATTTATTAGAAATATTTTAGAAGAGGATTAGAGCAGTTTTGTTTTTCAAAATGTATCAATTTTTTATTAACTTTTGCATTTAAAGTACCAAAAATTGAATTGATTTTTCACAAAATCACATTTTTAGTATGATTTTTTTTAAGATTTTGCAAAAATTTTAACACAGAACTTTATATTATAAATTTTTACCTCAAATTCATGTATCATTTTTTATGAACTATTAAGTATTACTCAAGTTTGAAACCTCTCAATTTGGATAAATGGAGCTTTTTTGTGATTTATTTTATTAAATTGCCCCTACTTTTTGCCCGTTAGATTTACAAATACAAAATTATCACATATTTATAGAAGAAAGTTATTTACCCCCATAAATGTGCATCCTTTTTTTTTTAAATATATTTATTTATGTTTATAGAAGAAGGTTACACCTATAAACGTGCATCAATAGCTTTTTAAAATTAAAAAAATTTCATCAAGTTTTGAATTTAATATATGTAATATAAATTTGACGGGTCATTTACACACCCTTTTAGTATGAAATTTTTCACCCCCCCTCAATAATTTTTATACACAAATTTAGCCACATCTCACAGCTAAATTCTGAGATCAAAACTTAAATAATCGTCTGAGTAGAAATGAAGTTATGATTTTTTATATTAAAATAACTCCAATTAGAAATTCAATTGAGATAACGGTTGCTCTCCACTGTAGACGATTGTTGACAATGAACAAAACGGAGCATTTCTATGGATTTTATTCGATTTTTTATGAAGTTAACAAAATCAATTGTGACCTAATATAGGAGGTAGATTAAAAAGTGAGGTATCAAATTAATGGCTATTCTAAATATTAAGATTAAATATAAGAAAAAACTAAATCAATCCAGGCTCCGATCTGCAATCCACTGTGAGTGGACGTGTGCGGGAGTGGTGATTTACATAATTAAATATCCCCAGTTCTTAATAATTGTCTACACTAATTAAACATTACAATAGTCCCATATAAGAAACAAAAAAAAAAAAAAAGTGCAAGTGCCACAGTACTAGTGCAAAACAACAACAAAAAGTGTAACTTCAAGTAGCGCCGCGTGAAACAATACAAAAATCAATAGCCCATATTCCCTAAAAAAAAAATACCCAAATCAAAGTTCAAGTGCCAGTGCCAGTGCATAAAAGAAACAACAAAAAGTGCACCCATGCATCAAAGAAGATGATGCTAAATTACAACGATCCATAACACAGCGGTAAATTCCTATCTCTCCTTCCCACATCACTCACAGTGCTTTGGTTTAGTCATTATATGCAGTGTGTGTATGAATCATACCATACAATGCTTATAATTGATTGAGCCAAAGCATATCAGATAAATTGTTGTTATTGATTTTGTGTATCCAGGGGCGGATCAGTGCATTTGCTATTTAGGCATAACACTAGTAGCATTTGTACTGGGAAGTTTTTTGGGGCCCAAAATTGATAACAGCATAGTTAACTGTCTGATTTGGTTTCTTGTGTCTGTTTTTTCGTAATGGGGGGTGAATTTAGGGTTGACTACAGCAACATTCGGGGACTTAGGCAGAATTTTTGTGCTGCATATGTCCATACTGTGAAAAACAGGCCAGCTGTTTTGGCACTTAGTGAAACGCAGGTAGGGGAAAATACCGATCACTCGGAATTCAGCCTACATGGTTATAGCTTAGTGCCTTTATTTTTTTCTCATCATGGTCTCGCCGTGTATGTTCGAAACGATGTTGCTTATCAGCTTCAACCACAATATGGGTCTTGTTTGAATACCTACTTTAATTTCATGTGGTTTAAATTCACCATCCATAAGCGCATCATCCATACTTGTTTTGTTTATCGTAGTCCTAGTTTGGATGGTAATTCGACTTCCAATGAACTCGATGCACTATCTGACTCCATCCAGAGAATTATTTCCCATTTTCCGCACAGTGAATCGTTGTTACGGGCGATTTCAATGTACATAATTCTTCGTGGCTACGCTATTCGGGTCAGACAACACCCGAAAGAAGGTACGCCGAGATTTTTGCTGAGTTAAACAACTTAACTCAGCTTGTTGACGAGCCTTCTCGGATTCCTGACGTTGCAGGTCAATCCGCTAACACTCTAGACTTGTTCCTTACCTCTGACCCTGATAAATACACCATTAGTATATTATCGCCTCTAGGCACATCAGACCATTGTGTCATATCTGCTAATTTCTCATGCCAACAAAATCCAGTTAGAGAAAAAACTCCCAAGAGAACCGTTTGGCAATATGAGAAAGCCAACTGGGACGGTCTCAATGATTTTTTCAGGAGCTTTAACTGGTCACTATGCTTCCTCGATAGTGACGTAGATGCCAGTACAGATATGATCACAAATTTAATTCATTGTGGAATGAGAAATTTTATCCCGAATAGGGTAAAATCTATCAAACCCAAAGAAAACTCATGGTTTGATTCGAGCTGTAAAGAGGTTATCAGGATCAGAGAAGTAAGCTTCCGTTGTTATAAAGCCAACCCTACTGAGGAAAACCGGAAAAAGTTTCAACAAGCTAGAAAGACCTGTAACGTTCATATTCGACGAACCAAATTTTTACATGATCAAAAGTTACGGCAAAAAATACTACAATGTCCCAAAGGTAGTAAAAATTTTTGGTCATTTGTAAAAAACATACGAAACACCACCTCGTCCTCGGTTCCAACGCTCGTCTTCAAAGATACTCCTTTTGTCAGCTCGCAAGATAAAGCCAATTTGCTTGCAGCACAGTTTGCTGTTAATTCGACGCTGCCAGAAAGTGTTATGACTCCTCCTGTACTTGAGAGCGTAAATGATTTTATGGGACAAATCTTCTTTCGCACTCGCGCAGTTGCTAGAGTTCTAAAAGATCTCGACGTTCACAAATCCGCTGGCCCGGATAGTATCCCTCCCATTGTTCTGAAGAGGTGTTCTTCAACGCTGGCAAAACCACTGCGTAAGCTTTTCCATCTGTATGCATGTTTATATTATTATTATTTTTTTTTTTGCTGATTTAATTAATTTACTTTAATATTTTCTTAAAATTTTGTTTTTTCTTTGTAATTTCCAATTAATTATTTCAATTCAGTCTTCTGTAGTTCAATTTAATTTAATTATTCAAATCAAAGCTTCACTAGTTATAAGATTATTTTAGTTTTAATGTGTAAGCATTTATATATAAATAAAAACTAAACTAAAACTAAACTAAATCTGTCCTACTCTACTGGTCTCTTTCCGAGTGGATGGAAAACAGCATTTGTCCAGCCTGTCCCTAAAAAAGGCGTGTCTTCTTCCTCCTCCAACTATCGACCAATTGCGCTTACGTCCCTTCTTTCCAAGGTCATGGAAACGCTGATAAATTTTCAGCTAAAGAAATATCTCGAAGAACGAAAGCTTCTTAATGACCGGCAGTACGGCTTTCGTAGCAATAGGTCCACTGGTGATCTGATGGTATATCTCACCGAACAGTGGCACAAATCTTTACATCGTTTTGGAGAAAGTAAGATTATTGCGCTTGATATTTCAAAAGCATTTGATAGAGTTTGGCATCAAGCTCTCTTATCGAAAATGCGTGCATTTGGTATCGATGAATCTCTTCTTCGTTGGATTAGAAATTACCTTTCTGACCGCTCAATACAAGTTGTATTGGACGGTTTTAAATCTGAAATCCACAATATAAATGCTGGTGTGCCCCAGGGCTGCGTTTTGTCTCCGACTCTCTTCCTAATATTCATAAACGATCTCTTATCTGAAACTTCTAATCCATTAAACTGTTTTGCTGACGACAGTACCCTCAGCTTTTCATATTCGTTTCTTGATTCACATCCATGTCCTTCGGATGTGGAACTTGAACGGCAGCGTATGATAAGCTCATTAAATTCTGATCTTGACAGTATTGTCCACTGGGGAATAAAAAACCGTGTAGAATTTAATGCTTCTAAAACTCAATGCTGTTTCCTGTCGTTAAAGCGGAACCCACCCCCAATGCTGCTATCCATGAGCGGCACTTGCATAGAGGAAACTGAACAGCTTTCAGTCCTCGGTATGTGTGTCACAGACCACCTTTTGTGGAACGACCACATATTTGACATCGCCAAAAATGCTGCTAGGTGTTTAGGTTTTCTCCGTCGATGCAAGAAATTTTTCTCCCCCTCCGATCTGGCTGTGATCTACAAAGCCTTTATTCGTCCAAAACTTGAGTACAACTCCCATATTTGGGCAGGTGCTCCAATAACCCACTTGAGTCTATTGGATAGAATTCAAAAGAGAGCTCTTAAAATGATAGGTGAAAGAACTATAACGGAAACGTTTACATCTCTGGAGCACCGTCGAAATGTTTCATGCCTTTCGTTATTTTACCGTTATTTTAACAAAAATTGCTCTAGCGAAATAGCCAGTTGCATTCCTCCCCTTAAACAATTCAACCGTAATACTCGCGCTTGCCCATCAGTTTACCCTTGAGCCCAACTTCGGACGTACAGTTAAGTACAGAGATTCTTTCTTTAGTCGCACTACACGAATGTGGAATGCTCTACCCAGCGCTATCTTCCCCTCCCATTGTGATCTACAGACATTCAAAACCAATGTACATCGGTTTCTCCTTTCAAATCCCCTCCAACCTACCTAATCGCTCGTGCTGTGTTTATCACTTTAAGGGTATTCATAACCCCTTTAGCGCGCGCTAAATATAAAAAAAAAAAAAAAAAAAAATGCACACACCCACATGTTATTAAGTAATATGTGTGAACAATATTATATTGTGAATTTCTCAGCTCAACGGTACAATAGGAATAGAATGTCCTAGAAGTTCTTAGGACATATAGCTATAATTCATTAGTACATTGCAAACCTCTATGACTGTTAATGAAAAAGATATAAATAAAAAACCAAAAAAACAAATTTCATATAGGCAACATTTTTTTATTATTGTTAAAGATTTCTATAAAAATTTGAATTTATTTTTTTTAGAAGCTATCTTTCGGATAGCAGGGGGATAGACATTGTTGATGCCATAAAAAAAAGTTAGTATTTTGATTGTTTTGTTGTTAGTTTGGACACCCATACAGCCAAACTGACAAGAAAACAAAAAAAAGACTTTTATATATTAGTTAAGATAAATATGTAAGTGATGCTCGATTCGAATATTATTTTCTTTTTTACAAACAAATAATCACAATTCACAAACAGAAATAAAAAGTCTAGCCATTTGATGTTTAACAATTGTAAATTCATATGAAAACTGTTGGCAGCATTGATTTCTGAAGCGAATCTGCAAGTTCGCAAACGATAATACCGTGATAAGTGAAATTCGCTAAATCGTACGACTTTAAGCGAACGTTCGATTCGCTATTCATAATGAGGGCCTAAATTTTAAGACTGATTTCACACAAGGAAACTGAGTTGCCGGCAACTGGGAGTTTGTAGGCGAGAAAATCGTAAGGGAAAGTCGACCTGAACTGCTTATACCTGGACTGCAGTCCCTTTATTAAAAAAAAATCGACACACTAGCGGCAATTTGAAAACGATTTACAATTGTTAACATAGGGTTAAATTTAGTATGTGACTTTCACACGGTCTAATTTACTAACACTTATCAACAAGAATTGGCTTATTAGCGATATGCATGATTAGGAACTCATACTTTGGATTTTTCGAAAACAGTTTGATCAATAATAAATACATTCGACGATTTCCCAGTTTCAATAATCATGGATTAAAGTGGGGTACACATTATCAAACAAAGAACGTGTTTGTCAAACAGAGAGTACACGCTATCAAACGTGAACAGATTTGTCAAACAGGTTTGATAATGTGTATCCCGCTTAAGGCTCATCCAAACCAACGCGAAACATTCGGCGTGGTGGGGAAAAATATTCGCCGTTGGCTTTGCCACTCATTTATCTCCATGCAAATAAATTTTGACTAGCGAGTGTTTCAAAATTTATTTACTTGGTGATAAATGATAGTGCGGCGGAGGAACATTCGGCTGTCAAAATTGATTTACATGGTGATAAATGAGTGTGCCCACACTGCTGTCGCTTTGTCCCGATCTACATTGCCTGATTTTTCCACGAAGATTTTTCCAGAAATCGTGTGAAATGTACACACAGAACTATTTTTTCCATAAGATTTTTTCCTTTTCTTCTTCCTTGTTTTATTGCTGCGCTCCTCATTTTTCATTGACATTCACTCACACCATCAAACGAACGGCACACTGACACCGAACACACACAAAAAACTGGAAAGGAGAAAAGACAGAACAGACTGGAAAAATCGTTCGAGTTTTCTGGTACAAACGATTTGATCCCTACCCCTCACTTTTCACTCCCTTCACCAACGAACAAAAGATCGGCACTGGAAAAATCGTTATATGTAGACCGGGACTTTTAATCGGTGAAACCATCTGCAATGCAACTTTTGTATGTCATTGACTGCCACTTTCGAAATGCAATTTCCGCGTTAAAGATCGTATCCACAGCGATTTGGATAGATTAGTGTTCTAATTCTTTCTGAATAAAGCTAATGCAACAACAAATCAAGGTATATGAATATTTTTGGATAGGGTGACACCGTCTCGGATGTTCAAAAGGGTAGTTATGTGCATTCAAGAGGACACAAGCGTCCACAGGTTTTTCTCAAATCCCACCTCTGTCTACCAACTCCTACTCTCACCTTCTAGTGGTGAACATCGGGTGTCTATTGCCTCAGCTGGAGACGGGGTTTTAATCCCCGTGGATAGCTCTTGTTGACAGTCAACGAGAGAGGGAGGAGGGGTGTTCCCACTTAGGCATTTCTCCTTTCATCGAGGCGGCAGCGGACGAATTCTCCAGATGAAACCAACGGTAGCGTCTACAGTTCCAGTTAGGTTGAACTACTTAGTGAAGACCTTATATGGGCTTCTACGACATATTCGTAGCTCAGGCAAATAAGGAACGGTTTATCCGGCTCCCTACCCTTGGAGTTATACTAAGGGTCTGGTCCTCCAGGTGGGGGGTTGTGCGTCGGGGTAACTGCCCTACCACGTAAGATAACACTTCCGAAGCAACAACAAGCCTCGGATATGGATGTTTTTGAAGTTGACGACCCGACAAACGAAACAAGGACAATGAATTTCGGATCTGAACGTGGACATGGACATGCTTCCAGTATCTTGGACGTCCGAACGTTCCGAGGGGCCAACATAGACTCGGATCACTACCTGGTGGTATCTAGACTACCTATGCGGATATCCCTTACGCCACATGGCAGAGCAGATGCTGTGAAAAGGTACGATGTCGAGAAACTTAAATCGCAAGGGACCGCCAGAACGTTTGCAGACCACGTAAATCTTAATCTCTCAGGAAGTCCGCCACCAGCATCAAGTGCAGAGGACCAGTGGAAACACTGTCAACAAGCTATCAGAAGTGCCGCCTCTGATGTGCTGGGTTTCACTAGGCGACCACAACGAAACCCCTGGTTCGATGAAAAGTGCCGGCTGGTGCATGCAGGTAAGGAAGAGGCCGACCAGGCCATGCTGCAGACTCGAACAAGAGCTGCTGAGAGAGTTGCCCGGGAGCTCTACAGGCTGAAACGAAAAGAGGAACGCCGACTTCTCAGGAGGAAAAAGAGAGCACGAGAAGCGTGCAGTTGATTCGATATTCTTAGCAAATAATACAAAAAAAAAACTATAACTGCCTAACATAAATCTCTTAAGGGTACTTTTTCTGCCACCTAAGTTATGTTGAACTTAAGGATTTTAATGTTCAAGTTAACATTTGGGCAAAGCAATATGTGTTTCTTAAGCGTTTATGTTGAACTTAAGTATTTATGTTACGTATCAGCAAACCGGCCTAATTCAATAAGTTTAAGTTCTCACAAACATTTGTATTTATTTTCCAATTTCTGCTTTGCATACCACCGACAAATTGCATTTTTGTTGTCAAACAAACAGTTTTTTGGTTGTCAAAATTTAACCTGATCAGGAGCTCGTTTAAATTTTAAGACTGCTTTCACACAAAGAAACCGAATTGCCGGCAACTGGGAGTTTGTGGGCGAGAATGGCGTAAGGAAAAGAAAACAAATCTCCACTCCCACCCTTCTCGCCTACAAACTAGCTAGTTTCCGGCAA
Source organism: Melangyna quadrimaculata (assembly GCA_949320155.1). NCBI lineage: Eukaryota > Metazoa > Arthropoda > Insecta > Diptera > Syrphidae > Melangyna > Melangyna quadrimaculata. The sequence goes on along the minus strand of OX439483.1, from coordinate 244,413,763 downwards.
CTCAGTTTCTTTGTGTGAAAGGGGTCTAACAGGTGGATAAATTTTGACGCTTGTATTAAACTTCTTGCACATTACTTATACCGTCGACCTGGACTGCTTATACCTAGACTGCTAGGAGCCAACATTACGATGGTTCCCTTTATTTAAAAAAAAATGTATACACTAGCGGCAATTTGAAAACAATTTACGTTTGTTAACAGTGGGTTAAATTTAGTATGTGACTTTCACACGGTCTCATTTACTAACGCTTATCAACCAGAATTGGCTTATTAGAGATATCCATGATTAGGAACTCATACTGTGGATTTTTCGAAAACAATTTGATCAATAATAAATACATTCGACGATTTCCCAGTTTCAATAATCATGGATTAAAGTGGGAAACACAATCAGCCCTATCGGAATTTTATAGTTCCCGGGAACGCATTCCTCCTATCGGGAATTCCCCACGGAATGCTTTTCCCTGGGAACAATTTTTACCAACATGAAAAAAAATATTCGAATATTGTTTTCGAAGACATCTGATTTTGCAGTAAAGAAAAATAAAAGTTTATTTATTCTGTGCAGTGTTTAAATTATAAACAAATTGATAGGTAATGCAAAGAATATGGTGTTTATTATTAATTGACGAGATAGAGCAAAGAGGAACAATAAGGTGGGCTTAAAGGGATCATTCAAATCCTTTAGAGCTACCAGAACCATTGTAAATTGAAACATTTAATTGACTTATTCAATTTTGATATCGTTTTGATCTACAGATTCCATCGTTATTATAGACTTAATAAGCTATTGATTATTGTTGGTGATTAAACATTTGATTGATACCCTGTACGATTTCTTGCCTTGCGTTTCTTTGCAGAAGGTGGGTATCAGACAGGAGTGGGAAAAGACCATGAGGTTGGGTTGGCTTAATCTTCATTTTCAGATGTCTTTTCAAATGTATTGGATTTCTTTGAGAACAAAATTTGCCCGTTATGGATCAAGATGCAAATGAACAAATAAACCAAAAGAAGAAACATTTGGAAATCCTTGCACTGATTCGCCCATTGCACAAATCCAAATGATGGTTTCTTCCAATGAGCTGAACTTAAAGCCTTAGGGCAAATTCCTAAATGCAAAACTTGGGCAAATTATGCTAAGCAAACCAGATTGTCATGTGATGTTCAAATGGGTAGTTATGTGCATTCAAGAAGAAACAAGCGTCCACAGGTTTTTCTCAAAACCCACCTCTGTCTACCAACTCCTACTCTCACCTCCTAGTGGTGAACATCGGGTGTCTAGTACCTCATCTGGAGACGGGGTTTAAATCCCCGTGGAAAGCTGTTGGGGACAGCCAACGAGAGAGGGGGGGAGGAGTGTTCCCACTAAGGCACTTCTCCTTTCAACGAGGCGGCAGCGGACGAATTTTCTAGATGGAATCAACGGTGGTGTCTACAGTTCCAGTTAGGTTGAACTACTTAGTGAACACCTTATATGGGCTACTACGACATATTTGTAGCTCAGGCCTATAGGGAGCGGTTTATCCTGCTCCCTACCCTTGGAGTTATACGAAGGGTCTGGTCCTCCGGGTCGGGGGTTGTGCGTCGGGGTAACTTCCCTACCACGTAAAAAAAAGTTGTTCCGGAACAACAACAAGCCTCGGATATGGATGATTTTAAAGTTGACGACCCCAGCAAACGAAACAAGGACAATGAATTTCGGATCTGCACGTGGAACGTCCTGTCCTTATACAGAACACGTGCAGCCGAACAATTAGTGGAGAACCTGGACAGGCTAAAGGCTGACGTAACAGCCATCCAGGAAGTGCGATGGGATGGAGAGGGCATACGGAGGATGAAATCGTGTGACATCTAGTACGGCGGGTGCTTGAAGGAACAGGGTCGGCGGCTCTTTGGTTGTGGTTTTGTGATAAGGGGAAGACTTAGGCAAGAAGTCTTGGGCTTTCGAAGTGTAAGCGAGCGCCTGGTCACAATCCGCATCAAAGGCAAATTTAAGAACATTTCGCTGATCTGTGTTCACGCCCCCCATGAAAGGAGAGAGGACTCAACCAAAGAAGCATTCTACGATCTCCTGGAGACAACGTATGATATGTGTCCGAAGTACGAAGTGAAGATCATTCTTGGTGACTTCAACGCAAGATTCGGAAAGGAGGGCATCTTTGGTTCGATAGTCGGAGGACACAGCCTATACGACGAAACATCCGGCAACGGACACAGGCTGGCAGACTTTGCGGTGGGACGAAATGTCATCATCTCAAGCACCTACTTCCCACACCTCAATATACACAAGGGGACTTGGCGGTGGCGTGATCTACTAACCGTCAACCAAATCGACCACTTTGCGATAGACGCGAGACATGCTTCCAGTATCTTGGACGTCCGAACGTTCCGAGGGGCCAACATTGACTCGGATCACAACCTGGTGGTAGCTAGACTACGTATGCGGATATCCATATCGCGACAACGCCGAGCAGATGCTGTGAAAAGATTCGATGTCGAGAAGCTTAAATCGCAAGAGACCGCCAGAGCTTTTGCAGACCACGTAACTCTTAATCTCTCAGGAAGTCCGCCAACAGCATCAAGTGCAGAGGACTAGTGGGAACACTGTCAATAAGCCATCAGAAGTGCCGCCTCTGATGTGCTGGGTTTCACTAGGCGAATACAACGAAAACCCTGGTTCGATGAAGAGTGCCGGCTAGCGCATGCAGCGAAGGACGAGGCCTACCAGGCAATGCTGCAGACTCGAACAAGAGCTGCTGAAAGAGTGGCCCGGGAGCTCTACGGGCTGAAACGAAAAGAGAAACGCCGACTTCTCAGGAGGAAAAAGAGAGAGCACGAGAAGTGGGCGGTAGAGTCTATTGAGGGTTGTAGCGGTAGGGGAGATTTTCGAAAATTTTATCAGAGGGTGAAGCGATCCACCCAGGGATTCAAGGCTAGAACGGAAGCCTGCCGAGATGAGAGTGGGAATATGGTAGTAGACACACAGTCAGCGCTGAGGATCTGGAAAGAACACTTCTCTAGACTGCTTAATGGCGAAGACAGCGAAGATGCCGCTAATAGGCAGAACGCTCCATTCAACTCGGACGATGATGGCCAAGAGTTCCGTCCACCCGACCTAACCGAAGTGCGGCTAGCGATTTCCAAACTAAAGTCGTACAAGGCTGCTGGTGCGGATGGCTAAGGTTAGGTTAGGTTAAAGTGGCTGTCAGGAAAACGGCTGACACACTCAGACCATAATTAGGTCCGTTGTGATACCACATGATAGGAATGAGGAGATTATCCTCATTACGAAAACCATTCGGAGCTTTTTATGAAGCGAGAGAGACACTGTATGTCTGTATTAGCCAGATCGCTTGGATCATTGAAAAAGTAGTCCCCCAGATGGAGTCTGCGCCTCTGTGAAAGAGCAGGACATGTGCATGTGCGGATGGCTTACAAGCCGAAATATTTAAATCAGCGGGAGATGAATTGGCTAGGAGCATACACCAGCTCATCTGCAAAATTTGGTCGGAGGAAAGTATGCCCGATGAATGGAACCTCGGTATAGTGTGCCCCATCCATAAAAAGGGAGATGTTCTGAAATGTACCAACTACAGAGGAATTAGTCTCCTAAACGTCGCTTATAAAATCTTGTCGGCCATCCTGTGTGACCGCCTAAAACCTTTTATCAACGATCTGATCGGCCCCTATCAGTGTGGTTTTAGGCCAGGCAAGTCAACCGTCGATCAAATGTTCACACTCCGACAGATTTTAGAAAAATCCCGGGAATTCCAGATCGATACACACCACCTTTTTATCGATTTTAAAGTCGCGTATGATAGCGTGAAAAGGGACGAATTATACAGAGCCATGTCGAGTCTCGGCATCCCTGCCAAACTCGTCCGCCTGTGCAGGATGACGATGGCGAAATCTCGCTGCTCCGTCAAAATTGGTAAGAACACCACCGATTCCTTTGATGTTGAGAAAGGATTGAGGCAAGGCGACGCGTTATCATGCAACCTATTCAACATCGTTCTTGAAGCCATTGTACGCAACGCACATGTCAACACCAGCGGTACAATCTATCAAAAGTCCGTTCAATTGCTTGCATATGCGGATGACATAGACATTGTCGGCTAAAAAACTAAAAAGTTTTTTTCAGGGCTACTGCCTCTTGCGAGGAATTGACAAATCCTCCAAGAGTATCACTTGTCACGAATAAGTGCTTCTCGTCTAGCCGTTCGGATTCGGCATAAAATTGTAGGTCCCTTCCATTCCTGTCGAAAGGCGCACACAGGAATGGTTGCGAGTTGTTAGTCACTAGGCCCTGGTTCTTCATGAGCCGTTGTGCCGCCCGATTTATTTTTATATTTTATAGACATTGTCGGCAGAACGAAGCGAGTTGTGGCAGGGGCATTTGCGAGCATTGAATCGGAGGCGGCTAGAATGGGATTGGCGGTTAATGAGGACAAGACGAAGTATATGCTGTCATCGAGAGAGGAATCTCAACATTGTCGACTCGGGCAAAATATCACGATGGAAAGATATAACTCCGAAGTTGTCAAGGACTTTGTCTACCTGGGCTCCACTATTACATCGCAGAATGACATCAGTGCAGAGATCAAGCGAAGAATTACTCTTGCCAACCGCTGTTTCTTCGGTCTAAGAAGGCATTTAAGTAGTAAGGCCCTCTCTCAGAGAACCAAGGAGACTTTATACAAGACCCTTATCATCCCGGTCCTGCTTTATGGGTCAGAAGCATGGACACTGAAAGATTCGGATAAAAATCTGCTAGGGTGCTTTGAGAGGAAGATTCTTCGTGTGATTTTCGGTCCGGTGTGTATCGAAGGAGTATGGAGGAGAAGATTCAACGACGAGCTATACGGGCTATACAGCGACGTTGACCTGGTCAAAAAACTGAAAATATAGCGGCTTAGATGGCTGGGGCACGTGGAGCGTATGGACAGCAACGCACCTGCCCGACGAGTCTTCGAATCTAACCCCGATGGGGTACGCAGCAGAGGAAGAACCCGTAACAGGTGGCGCAATCAAGTGAATGACGACATCAAAGCACTCGGTGTGCCCAACTGGAAGCGGCTAGCTAGGGACAGAGCTGGCTGGAGGGGCTTGTTAGTTGCGGCCGAAGCCCATCCTGGGCTGTGAGCGCCATCAAAAGTAAAGTAAGTAAAGCAGATTGTCCCAAAACACAGCCGACTTTTTTACTTGCGCAAATATTTGAGCAAATATAAAAAAATATCTTGCACACTTCACTTGCATTTGAATTTGTTTGGCGTTAGTTGTGTCTGAAATTTTGCTACACTTAATTTATTTGTTTTTTTGAAGAAAAGTAATTTTTATTTACTAAAAGACAAAAAATAACTATTTTATGACTAATTTTAAAAGTATGGAAAACTGAAAACTGAAGGCTAAAAAAGCTTCTGGGTCAAGTTCTTAACGAAATATTAGAAAACAGTCCTCAATTTTCTTTTACAAAAGAAGAAATGCTTCGTAAATAGAGCAACCTTCTTCTTACATATAAAACAATAAAACAAAGGAATGGTGAAACTGGAGGAGGTGCAACAAGATGGGAGTACCTACTATGACTTGTTTGTTTTATGAAGTGTAGATATGGAATAAAAACTAAAATGTTTTTTTTTCAGGGCTACTGCCTCTTGCGAGGAATTGACAAATCCTCCAAGAGTATCACTTGTCACGAATAAGTTCTTCTTGTCCAGCCGTTCGGATTCGGCATAAAATTGTAGGTCCCTTCCATTCCTGTCGAAAGGCGCACACAGGAATGGTTGCGAGTTGTTAGTCAGTAGGCCCTGGTTCTTCATGAGCCGTTGTGCCACCCGATTTTTTTTGTATTTATTTAGATATGGAACAAAGCAACATCAATTTAGTAAAATCTTTATTAAAATAATTTTTGTTTGGGGGTCCATAATTATTCCAGCAAAAATCAACAACGGAAATGTCCGTTCCGAAACGTCATATACATGCTATGCAAACATGCTTTTAACATTTCAACTTGCTTTTTACATATGCTTTGCATGCATTTTGCTTCGCAAATGTTGCGTTTAGGAATTTGGCGTACTCTTTGCGAAGGCCTCCGCCAGTCGCTGTTTTGTTTCTTAAATTTTCTGACATGTTTTTCCTCACTTATTTTTTATCAAGCCAAACCTTAAATTATTTTTTTCAATGCAAAACACTATTTAAATAATTAAACACTTTTTTCCACTCGGCAACTGATTTTACTGGAGGGCCAATGGAGTTGAGATCACTTTCAACATTTTTCCAAAATTTTTAGACAGTTTTCTTGAGTCTATTTGTAGTAAATCCATTGGCAACAGCGCTTTTTTTCCATTAAGTTAATTAAAATTCTATTTGCTTCAAATTTGAAAAAATTGATCTTAAAAAAATTCTTTTTTTTTTAGTTTTATTAATTTTTTTTCTAGAGAATTGTTGTTTATTGTTTTGAATTCCCACGTTAAATGACAGGGGAACATTCCAAGGGAAAAAGCAAAAAATTTCCCATAAAAAAATTGTTCACGAGTATGAACATTTTTAGATAGAGTGACACCGTCAAAAGGGTGTTCAAAAGGGTAGTTATGTGCATTCAAGAGGACACAAGCGTCCACAGGTTTTTCTTTTTCTCAAATCCCACCTCTGTCTACCAGCTCCTACTCTCACCTCTTAGTGGTGAACATCGGGTGTCTAGTGCCTCAGCTGGGGACGGGGTTTTAATCCCCGTGGATAGCTGTTGGTGACAGCCAACGAGAGGGGGGGGGGGGAGTGTTCCCACTAAGGCATTTCTCCTTTCATCGAGGCGGCAGGGGACGAATTCTCCAGATGAAACCAACGGTGGCGTCTACAGTTCCAGTTAGGTTGAACTACTTAATGAACACCTTATATGGGCTACTACGACATATTAGTAGCTCAGGCAAATAAGGAGCGGTTTATCCGGCTCCCTTCCCTTGGAGTTATACGAAGGGTCTCGTCCTCCAGGTGGGGGGTTGTGCGTCGGGGTAACTGCCCTACCACGTAAGAAAACACTTCCGAAGCAACAACAAGCCTCGGATATGGATGGTTTTAAAGTTGACGACCACGGCAAACGAAAGAAGGACAGTGAATTTCGGATCATGCAGGTAAGGAGGAGGCCTACCAGGCCATGCTGCAGACTCGAACAAGGGCTGTTGAGAGAGTTGCCCGGGAGCTCTACGGGCGGAAACGAAAAGAGGAACGCTGACTTCTCAGGAGGAAAAAGAGAGCACGAGAAGCGGGCAGTTGATTCGATATTCTTAGCAAACAATACAACAATACAATATAAAAACAATACCTGCCTAACATAAATCTCTTAAGGGTACTTTTTCTGCCACCTAAGTTATGTTGAACTTAAGGATTTTAATGTTCAAGTTAACATTTGGGCATATCAATATGTGTTACCTAAGCGTTTATGTTAAACTTAAGTATTTATGTTTCGTATCAGTAAACGGGCCTAATTCAATTAATATTAGTTCTCACAAACATTTGTATTTATTTTCCACTTTCTGCTTTTCATACCACCGACAAATTGCATTTTTATTGTCAAACAAACAGTTTTTTGGGTTGAGAAAGGATATTGAGCAATCAATCCAAAAATCCCCGCAAAAAATGTCATTGGCTAGGTCAGATTTTTTGTCAAACTATAAAAATTTCTAAGCGCTCAGATTTTATTGGGTGGAACACCCCTAATAATCATGCAATCGCTATTCGTGAATGTGATCGTCATCGTCACTGTAAATTAATTTAAAAAGATAATTAAAAAAAAGATCCATTCCACTTTTAGGCCGTGTGTCAATTGCGTTAAAAGTGCGTTAAATTTTATCCTACGGCTAAATGTTGACATTACTCAGGTGAATACAGTCGTCAAAATTTATCCTGCTCAGGAGCTCGTTTAAATTTTAAGACTGCTTTCACACAAGGAAACTGAGTTGCCGGCAACTGGGAGTTTGTGGGCGAGAAGGGCGTAAGGGAAAGGAAAAAAATCTCCCCTATCACCCTTCTCGCCTACAAACTAGCTAGTTTCGGGCAACTCAGTGTCCTTGTGTGAAAGGGGTCTAACAAGTGGATAAATTTTGACGTTTGTATTAAACTTCTTGCACATTACTTATACCGTCGACCTGGACTGCTTATACCTAAACTGCTTATACCTAGACTGCTAGGAGCCAACATCACGATGGTTCCCTTGATTAAAAAAAAATCGATACACTAGCGGCAATTTGTAAACGATTTACGTTTGTTAACAGTGGGTTTAATTTAGTGTGTGACTTTCACACGGTCTAATTTACTAACGCTTATCAACCAGAATTGGCTTATTAGTGATATCCATGATTAGGAACTCTTACTTTGGATTTTTCGAAAACAATTTGATCAATAATAAATGCATTCGACGATTATCCAGTTTCAATAATCATGGATTAAAGTGGGGTACACAGTCAGCACTGTCCGGAATTCCTTGGGAAATAATTTTCCCACGGAATTTTATAGTTCCCGGGAACGCATTCCTCCTATCGGAAATTCCCCACGGAATGCTTTTCCCTAAGAACAACTTTTACCAACATGAAAATGAAAAAAAAATATTCGAATACTGTTTTCGAAGAGTTTGACATTTGATTTTGCAGTAAAGAAAAATAAAAGTTTATTTATTCTGTGCAGTGTTTAAATTATAAACAAATTGATAGGTAATGCAAAGAATATGGTGTTTATTATTAATTGACGAGATAGAGCAAAGAGGACGAAATGAGCAGAGAACAATAAGGTGGGATTAAAAAGATCATTCAAATCCTTTAGAGCTACCAGAACCACTGTGAATTGAAACATTTAATTGACTTATTCAATTTTGATATCGTTTTGATCTACAGATTCCATCGTCATTATAGACTTAATAAGCTATTGATTAAACATTTGATTGATACCCTGTACGATTTCTTGCCTTGCGTTTCTTTGCAGAAGGTGGGTATCAAACAGGAGTGGGAAAAGACCATGAGGTTGGGTTGGCTTAATCTTCATTTTCAGATGTCTTTTCAAATGTATTGGATTTCTTTGAGAACAAAATTTGCCCGTTATGGATCAAGATGCAAATGAACAAATACACCAAAAGAAGAAACATTTGGAAATCCTTGCACTGATTCGCCCATTGCACAAATCCTAATGATGGTTTCTTCCAATGAGCTGAACTCAAAGCCTTAGGGCAAATCCCTAAACGCAAAACTTGCGCAAATTATGCTAAGCAAATAATTCTTTAATGCAAACATTAAAATCCTTGCAAAGCAGATTGTCCCAAAACGCAGTTGACTTTTTTACTTGCGCAAATGTAAAAGCATTTTAGCAAATATAAAAAAAATATCTTGCACACTTCACTTGCATTTGAATTTGTTTGGTGTTAGTTGTGTCTGGAATTTTGCTACACTTAATTTATTTGTTTTTTGAAGAAAAGTAATTTTTATTTAATAAAAGACAAAAAATAACTATTTTATGACTAATTTTAAAAGTATGAAAAACTGAAGGCTAAGAAAGCGTCTGGGGTCAAGTTCTTAAGGAAATATTAGAAAACAGTCCTCAATTTTCTTTTACAAAAGAAGAAATGCTTCTTAAATGGAGGAACCTTCTTCTTACATATAAAACAATAAAACTAAGGAATGGGGAAACTGGAGGAGGTGCAACAAGATGGGAGTACCTACTATGACTTGTTTGTTTCATGAAGTGTAGATATGGAACAAAGCAACATCATCTCAGTAAAATCTTTATTAAAATAATTTTTGTTTGGGGGTCCATAATTAATTCCAGCAAAAATCAACAAACAACGGAAATGTCCGTTCCGAAACGTCATATACATGCTATGCAAACATGCTTTTAACATTTCAACTTGCTTTTTACATATGCTTTGCATGCATTTTGCTTCGCAAATGTTGCGTTTAGGAATTTGGCGTACTCTTTGCGAAGGCCTCCGCTAGTCGCTGTTTTGTTTCTTAAATTTTCTGACATGTTTTTCCTCACTTTTTTTTTATCAAGCCATACCTTAAATTATTTTTTTTCAATGCAAAACACTATTAAAATAATTAAACACTTTTTTCCTATCGGCAACTGATTTTACTTGAGGGCCAATGGAGTTGAGATCACTTTCGACGTTTTTCCAAAATTTGTAGACATTTTTCTTGAGTCCATTTGCAGTAAATCCAGTGGCAACATCGCTTTTTTTCCATTAAGCTAATTAAAATTTCTATTGGCTTCAAATTTGAAGAAATTGACCTTAAAACAATTCTTTTTTTTTTTTTTTAATTTTATTTTTTTCTAGAGAATTGTTGTTTACTGTTTTGAATTCCTACGTTAAATGACAGGGGAATATTCCGCGGGAAAAAGCAAAAAATTTCCTATACAAAAATTGTTCACGACAGGTAGTTTTTTCTCGGAATTTTTCCCTAGTTTCGAAAAAGGATCACGATACCTATTTTTCGAAAATGGGAAACATTTCGTGGGAAACACAATTCCCGATAGCCCTTATTATCAAACCCGTTTGACAAACCTGTTTGATGTCAAAAACTCAACAGCATCAAACCAAAATTGTGAACAAAGAACGTGTTTGTCAAACAGAGAGTACACGCTATCAAACGTGAACAGATTTGTCAAACAGGTTTGATAATGTGAAACATTCGGCGTGGCGGAGAAACATTCGCCGTTGGCTTTGCCACTCATTTATCTCCATGCAAATAAATTTTGACTAGCGAGTGTTTCAAAATTTATTTACTTGGTGATAAATGATAGTGCGGCGGAGGAACGTTCGGCCGTCAAAATTGATTTACATGGTTATAAAGGAGTGTGCCCACACTGTTGTCGCTTTGTCCCGATCTACATTGCCCGATTTTTCCACGAAGATTTTTCCAGAAATCGTGTGAAATGTACACACAGAACGATTTTTTCCATAAGATTTTTTCCTTTTCTTCTTCCTTGTTTTATTGCTGCGCTCCTCATTTTTCATTGACATTCACTCACACCATCAAACGAACGGCACACTGACACCGAACACACACAAAAAACTGGAAAGGAGAAGAGAGAGAACATAAACAGACTGGAAAAATCGTTCGAGTTTTCTGGTACAAATGATTTGATCCCTACCCCTCACTTTTCACTCCCTTCACCAACGAACAAAAGATCGGCACTGGAAAAATCGTTATATGTAGACCGGGACTTCTAATCGGTGAAACCGTCTTCAATGCAACTTTTGTATGAGAATGACGATCGACTAGCAGTCCAGGTATACTAGGTCATTGACTGCCACTTTCGAAATGCAATTTCCGCGTTAAAGATCGTATCCAAAGCGATTTGGATAGATTCGTGTTCTAATTCTTTCTGAATAAAGCTAATGCAACAACAAATCAAGGTATATGAATATTTTTGGATAGGGTGACACCGTCTCGGATGTTCAAAAGGGTAGTTATGTGCATTCAAGAGGACACAAGCGTCCACAGGTTTTTCTCAAATCCCACCTCTGTCTACCAACTCCTACTCTCACCTTCTAGTGGTGAACATCGGGTGTCTAGTGCCTCAGCTGGAGACGGGGTTTTAATCCCCGTGGATAGCATTTGTTGACAGTCAACGAGAGAGGGAGGAGGGGTGTTCCCACTTAGGCATTTCTCCTTTCATCGAGGCGGCAGCGGACGAATTCTCCAGATGAAACCAACGGTGGCGTCTACAGTTCCAGTTAGGTTGAACTACTTAGTGAAGACCTTATATGGGCTACTACGACATATTCGTAGCTCAGGCAAATAAGGAACGGTTTATCCGGCTCCCTACCCTTGGAGTTATACTAAGGGTCTGGTCCTCCAGGTGGGGGGTTGTGCGTCGGGGTCACTGCCCTACCACGTAAGATAACACTTCCGAAGCAACAACAAGCCTCGGATATGGATGTTTTTGAAGTTGACGACCCGACAAACGAAACAAGGACAATGAATTTCGGATCTGAACGTGGACATGGACATGCTTCCAGTATCTTGGACGTCCGAACGTTCCGAGGGGCCAACATTAACTCGGATCACTACCTGGTGGTATCTAGACTACCTATGCGGATATCCCTTACGCCACAACGCAGAGCAGATGCAGATTTTATTTGGTGGAACACCCCTTATAATCATGCAATCGCTATTCGTGAATGTGATCGTCATCGTCACTGTAAATTAATTTAAAAAGATAATTAAAAAAAATATCAATTCCACTTTTAGGCCGTGTGTCAATTGCGTTAAAAGGGCGTTAAATTTGATCCCATGGCTAAATTTTGACATTACTCACGTGAATATAGTCGTCAAAATTTAACCTGCTCAGGAGCTCGTTTAAATTTTAAGACTGCTTTCACACAAAGAAACTGAATTGCCGGCAACTGGGAGTTTGTGGGCGAGAATGGCGTAAGGAAAAGAAAACAAATCTCCACTCCCACCCTTCTCGCCTACAAACTAGCTAGTTTCGGGCAACTCAGTTTCCTTGTGGACAAGTGGATAAATTTTGACGTTTGTATTAAACTTCTTGCACATTACTTATACCGTCAACCTGGACTGCTTATACCTAGACTGCTAGGAGCCATCATCACGATGGTTCCCTTAATTAAAAAAAAAAAATCGATACACTAGCGGCAATTTGTAAACGATTTACGTTTGTTAACAGTGGGTTTAATTTAGTGTGTGACTTTCACACGGTCTAATTTACTAACGCTTATCAACCAGAATTGGCTTATTAGTGATTTCCATGATTAGGAACTCTTACTTTGGATTTTTCGAAAACAATTTGATCAATAATAAATGCATTCGACGATTTCCCAGTTTCAATAATCATGGATTAAAGTGGCACTGTCCGGAATTCCTTGGGAAATAATTTTCCCACGGAATTTTATAGTTCCCGGGAACGCATTCCTCCTATCGGAAATTCCCCACGGAATGCTTTTCCCTAAGAACAACTTTTACCAACATGAAAATGAAAAAAAAATATTCGAATACTGTTTTCGAAGAGTTTGACATTTGATTTTGCAGTAAAGAAAAATAAAAGTTTATTTATTCTGTGCAGTGTTTAAATTATAAACAAATTGATAGGTAATGCAAAGAATATGGTGTTTGTTATTAATTGACGAGATAGAGCAAAGAGGACGAAATGAGCAGAGAACAATAAGGTGGGATTAAAAGGATCATTCAAATCCTTTAGAGCTACCAGAACCACTGTGAATTGAAACATTTAATTGACTTATTCAATTTTGATATCGTTTTGATCTACAGATTCCGTCGTCATTATAGACTTAATAAGCTATTGATTAAACATTTGATTGATACCCTGTACGATTTCTTGCCTTGCGTTTCTTTGCAGAAGGTGGGTATCAGACAGGAGTGGGAAAAGACCATGAGGTTGGGTTGGCTTAATCTTCATTTTCAGATGTCTTTTCAAATGTATTGGATTTCTTTGAGAACAAAATTTGGCCGTTATGGATCAAGATGCAAATGAACAAATACACCAAAAGAAGAAACATTTGGAAATCCTTGCACTGATTCGCCCATTGCACAAATCCTAATGATGGTTTCTTCCAATGAGCTGAACTCAAAGCCTTAGGGCAAATCCCTAAACGCAAAACTTGCGCAAATTATGCTAAGCAAATAATTCCTTAATGCAAACATTAAAATCCTTGCAAAGCAGATTGTCCCAAAACGCAGTTGACTTTTTTACTTGCGCAAATGTAAAAGCATTTTAGCAAATATAAAAAAAATATCTTGCACACTTCACTTGCATTTGAATTTGTTTGGTGTTAGTTGTGTCTGGAATTTTGCTACACTTAATTTATTTGTTTTTTGAAGAAAAGTAATTTTTATTTAATAAAAGACAAAAAATAACTATTTTATGACTAATTTTAAAAGTATGAAAAACTGAAGGCTAAAAAAGCGTCTGGGGTCAAGTTCTTAAGGAAATATTAAAAAACAGTCCTCAATTTTCTTTTACAAAAGAAGAAATGCTTCTTAAATGGAGGAACCTTCGTCTAACATATAAAACAATAAAACTAAGGAATGGGGAAACTGGAGGAGGTGCAACAAGATGGGAGTAGCTACTATGACTTGTTTGTTTCATGAAGTGTAGATATGGAACAAAGCAACATCATCTCAGTAAAATCTTTATTAAAATAATTTTTGTTTGGGGGTCCATAATTAATTCCAGCAAAAATCAACAAACAACGGAAATGTCCGTTCCGAAACGTCATATACATGCTATGCAAACATGCTTTTAACATTTCAACTTGCTTTTTACATATGCTTTGCATGCATTTTGCTTCGCAAATGTTGCGTTTAGGAATTTGGCGTACTCTTTGCGAAGGCCTCCGCCAGTCGCTGTTTTGTTTCTTAAATTTTCTGACATGTTTTTCCTCACTTTTTTTTTATCAAGCCATACCTTAAATTACTTTTTTTTCAATGCAAAACACTATTAAAATAATTAAACACTTTTTTCCTATCGGCAACTGATTTTACTTGAGGGCCAATGGAGTTGAGATCACTTTCGACGTTTTTCCAAAATTTGTAGACATTTTTCTTGAGTCCATTTGCAGTAAATCCAGTGGCAACATCGCTTTTTTTCCATTAAACTAATTAAAACTTCTATTGGCTTCAAATTTGAAGAAATTGATCTTAAAACAATTCTTTTTTTTTTTTTTTAATTTTATTTTTTTCTAGAGAATTGTTGTTTACTGTTTTGAATTCCTACGTTAAATGACAGGGGAATATTCCGCGGGAAAAAGCAAAAAATTGGAAAAAGCAAAAAATTTCCTATAAAAAAATTGTTCACGACAGGTAGTTTTTTCTCGAAATTTTTCCCTACTTTCGAAAAAGGATCACGATACCTATTTTTCGAAAATGGGAAACATTTCGTGGGAAACACAATTCCCGATAGCCCTTATTATCAAACCCGTTTGACAAACCTGTTTGATGTCAAAAACTCAACAGCATCAAACCAAAATTGTGAACAAAGAACGTGTTTGTCAAACAGAGAGTACACGCTATCAAACGTGAACAGATTTGTCAAACAGGTTTGATAATGTGAAACATTCGGCGTGGCGGAGAAACATTCGCCGTTGGCTTTGCCACTCATTTATCTCCATGCAAATAAATTTTGACTAGCGAGTGTTTCAAAATTTATTTACTTGGTGATAAATGATAGTGCGGCGGAGGAACGTTCGGCCTTCAAAATTGATTTACATGGTTATAAAAGAGTGTGCCCACACTGTTGTCGCTTTGTCCCGATCTACATTGCCAGATTTTTCCACGAAGATTTTTCCAGAAATCGTGTGAAATGTACACACAGAACGATTTTTTCCATAAGATTTTTTCCTTTTCTTCTTCCTTGTTTTATTGCTGCGCTCCTCATTTTTCATTGACATTCACTCACACCTTCAAACGAACGGCACACTGACACCGAACACACACAAAAAACTGGAAAGGAGAAAAGAGAGAACATAAACAGACTGGAAAAATCGTTCGAGTTTTCTGGTACAAATGATTTGATCCCTACCCCTCACTTTTCACTCCCTTCACCAACGAACAAAAGATCGGCACTGGAAAAATCGTTATATGTAGACCGGGACTTCTAATCGGTGAAACCATCTTCAATGCAACTTTTGTATGAGAATGACGATCGACTAGCAGTCCAGGTATACTAGGTCATTGACTGCCACTTTCGAAATGCAATTTCCGCGTTAAAGATCGTATCCAAAGCGATTTGGATAGATTCGTGTTCTAATTCTTTCTGAATTAAGCTAATGCAACAACAAATCAAGGTATATGAATATTTTTGGATAGGGTGACACCGTCTCGGATGTTCAAAAGGGTAGTTATGTGCATTCAAGAGGACACAAGCGTCCACAGGTTTTTCTCAAATCCCACCTCTGTCTACCAACTCCTACTCTCACCTTCTAGTGGTGAACATCGGGTGTCTAGTGCCTCAGCTGGAGACGGGGTTTTAATCCCCGTGGATAGCTCTTGTTGACAGTCAACGAGAGAGGGAGGAGGGGTGTTCCCACTTAGGCATTTCTCCTTTCATCGAGGCGGCAGCGGACGAATTCTCCAGATGAAACCAACGGTGGCGTCTACAGTTCCAGTTAGGTTGAACTACTTAGTGAAGACCTTATATGGGCTACTACGACATATTCGTAGCTCAGGCAAATAAGGAACGGTTTATCCGGCTCCCTACCCTTGGAGTTATACTAAGGGTCTGGTCCTCCAGGTGGGGGGTTGTGCGTCGGGGTCACTGCCCTACCACGTAAGATAACACTTCCGAAGCAACAACAAGCCTCGGATATGGATGTTTTTGAAGTTGACGACCCGACAAACGAAACAAGGACAATGAATTTCGGATCTGAACGTGGACATGGACATGCTTCCAGTATCTTGGACGTCCGAACGTTCCGAGGGGCCAACATTAACTCGGATCACTACCTGGTGGTATCTAGACTACCTATGCGGATATCCCTTACGCCACAACGCAGAGCAGATGCAGATTTTATTTGGTGGAACACCCCTTATAATCATGCAATCGCTATTCGTGAATGTGATCGTCATCGTCACTGTAAATTAATTTAAAAAGATAATTAAAAAAAATATCAATTCCACTTTTAGGCCGTGTGTCAATTGCGTTAAAAGGGCGTTAAATTTGATCCCATGGCTAAATTTTGACATTACTCACGTGAATATAGTCGTCAAAATTTAACCTGCTCAGGAGCTCGTTTAAATTTTAAGACTGCTTTCACACAAAGAAACTGAATTGCCGGCAACTGGGAGTTTGTGGGCGAGAATGGCGTAAGGAAAAGAAAACAAATCTCCACTCCCACCCTTCTCGCCTACAAACTAGCTAGTTTCGGGCAACTCAGTTTCCTTGTGGACAAGTGGATAAATTTTGACGTTTGTATTAAACTTCTTGCACATTACTTATACCGTCAACCTGGACTGCTTATACCTAGACTGCTAGGAGCCATCATCACGATGGTTCCCTTAATTAAAAAAAAAAAATCGATACACTAGCGGCAATTTGAAAACGATTTACGTTTGTTAACAGTGGGTTAAATTTAGTATGTGACTTTTACACGGTCTAATTTACTAACCATTTTCAACCAGAATTGGCTTATTATTATACTTATGAATACAGTCGTCAAAATGTATCCTGCTCAGGAGCTCGTTTAAATTTTAAGACTGCTTTCACACAAGGAAACTGAGTTGCCGGCAACTGGGAGTTTGTGGGCGAGAAGGGCGTAAGGGAAAGGAAAAAAATCTCCCCTATCACCCTTCTCGCCTACAAACTAGCTAGTTTCGGGCAACTCAGTTTCCTTGTGTGAAAGGGGTCTAACAAGTGGATAAATGTTGACGTTTGTATTAAACTTCTTGCACATTACATATACCGTTGACCTGGACTGCTTATACCTAGACTGCTAGGAGCCAACATCACGATGGTTCCCTTGATTAAAAAAAAATCGATACACTAGCGGCAATTTGTAAACGATTTACGTTTGTTAACAGTGGGTTTAATTTAGTGTGTGACTTTCACACGGTCTAATTTACTAACGCTTATCAACCAGAATTGGCTTATTAGTGATTTCCATGATTAGGAACTCTTACTTTGGATTTTTCGAAAACAATTTGATCAATAATAAATGCATTCGACGATTTCCCAGTTTCAATAATCATGGATTAAAGTGGCACTGTCCGGAATTCCTTGGGAAATAATTTTCCCACGGAATTTTATAGTTCCCGGGAACGCATTCCTCCTATCGGAAATTCCCCACGGAATGCTTTTCCCTAAGAACAACTTTTACCAACATGAAAATGAAAAAAAAATATTCGAATACTGTTTTCGAAGAGTTTGACATTTGATTTTGCAGTAAAGAAAAATAAAAGTTTATTTATTCTGTGCAGTGTTTAAATTATAAACAAATTGATAGGTAATGCAAAGAATATGGTGTTTATTATTAATTGACGAGATAGAGCAAAGAGGACGAAATGAGCAGAGAACAATAAGGTGGGATTAAAAGGATCATTCAAATCCTTTAGAGCTACCAGAACCACTGTGAATTGAAACATTTAATTGACTTATTCAATTTTGATATCGTTTTGATCTACAGATTCCGTCGTCATTATAGACTTAATAAGTTATTGATTAAACATTTGATTGATACCCTGTACGATTTCTTGCCTTGCGTTTCTTTGCAGAAGGTGGGTATCAGACAGGAGTGGGAAAAGACCATGAGGTTGGGTTGGCTTAATCTTCATTTTCAGATGTCTTTTCAAATGTATTGGATTTCTTTGAGAACAAAATTTGGCCGTTATGGATCAAGATGCAAATGAACAAATACACCAAAAGAAGAAACATTTGGAAATCCTTGCACTGATTCGCCCATTGCACAAATCCTAATGATGGTTTCTTCCAATGAGCTGAACTCAAAGCCTTAGGGCAAATCCCTAAACGCAAAACTTGCGCAAATTATGCTAAGCAAATAATTCCTTAATGCAAACATTAAAATCCTTGCAAAGCAGATTGTCCCAAAACGCAGTTGACTTTTTTACTTGCGCAAATGTAAAAGCATTTTAGCAAATATAAAAAAAATATCTTGCACACTTCACTTGCATTTGAATTTGTTTGGTGTTAGTTGTGTCTGGAATTTTGCTACACTTAATTTATTTGTTTTTTGAAGAAAAGTAATTTTTATTTAATAAAAGACAAAAAATAACTATTTTATGACTAATTTTAAAAGTATGAAAAACTGAAGGCTAAAAAAGCGTCTGGGGTCAAGTTCTTAAGGAAATATTAAAAAACAGTCCTCAATTTTCTTTTACAAAAGAAGAAATGCTTCTTAAATGGAGGAACCTTCGTCTAACATATAAAACAATAAAACTAAGGAATGGGGAAACTGGAGGAGGTGCAACAAGATGGGAGTAGCTACTATGACTTGTTTGTTTCATGAAGTGTAGATATGGAACAAAGCAACATCATCTCAGTAAAATCTTTATTAAAATAATTTTTGTTTGGGGGTCCATAATTAATTCCAGCAAAAATCAACAAACAACGGAAATGTCCGTTCCGAAACCTCATATACATGCTATGCAAACATGCTTTTAACATTTCAACTTGCTTTTTACATATGCTTTGCATGCATTTTGCTTCGCAAATGTTGCGTTTAGGAATTTGGCGTACTCTTTGCGAAGGCCTCCGCCAGTCGCTGTTTTGTTTCTTAAATTTTCTGACATGTTTTTCCTCACTTTTTTTTTATCAAGCCATACCTTAAATTACTTTTTTTTCAATGCAAAACACTATTAAAATAATTAAACACTTTTTTCCTATCGGCAACTGATTTTACTTGAGGGCCAATGGAGTTGAGATCACTTTCGACGTTTTTCCAAAATTTGTAGACATTTTTCTTGAGTCCATTTGCAGTAAATCCAGTGGCAACATCGCTTTTTTTCCATTAAACTAATTAAAACTTCTATTGGCTTCAAATTTGAAGAAATTGATCTTAAAACAATTCTTTTTTTTTTTTTTTAATTTTATTTTTTTCTAGAGAATTGTTGTTTACTGTTTTGAATTCCTACGTTAAATGACAGGGGAATATTCCGCGGGAAAAAGCAAAAAATTGGAAAAAGCAAAAAATTTCCTATAAAAAAATTGTTCACGACAGGTAGTTTTTTCTCGAAATTTTTCCCTACTTTCGAAAAAGGATCACGATACCTATTTTTCGAAAATGGGAAACATTTCGTGGGAAACACAATTCCCGATAGCCCTTATTATCAAACCCGTTTGACAAACCTGTTTGATGTCAAAAACTCAACAGCATCAAACCAAAATTGTGAACAAAGAACGTGTTTGTCAAACAGAGAGTACACGCTATCAAACGTGAACAGATTTGTCAAACAGGTTTGATAATGTGAAACATTCGGCGTGGCGGAGAAACATTCGCCGTTGGCTTTGCCACTCATTTATCTCCATGCAAATAAATTTTGACTAGCGAGTGTTTCAAAATTTATTTACTTGGTGATAAATGATAGTGCGGCGGAGGAACGTTCGGCCGTCAAAATTGATTTACATGGTTATAAAAGAGTGTGCCCACACTGTTGTCGCTTTGTCCCGATCTACATTGCCAGATTTTTCCACGAAGATTTTTCCAGAAATCGTGTGAAATGTACACACAGAACGATTTTTTCCATAAGATTTTTTCCTTTTCTTCTTCCTTGTTTTATTGCTGCGCTCCTCATTTTTCATTGACATTCACTCACACCTTCAAACGAACGGCACACTGACACCGAACACACACAAAAAACTGGAAAGGAGAAAAGAGAGAACATAAACAGACTGGAAAAATCGTTCGAGTTTTCTGGTACAAATGATTTGATCCCTACCCCTCACTTTTCACTCCCTTCACCAACGAACAAAAGATCGGCACTGGAAAAATCGTTATATGTAGACCGGGACTTCTAATCGGTGAAACCATCTTCAATGCAACTTTTGTATGAGAATGACGATCGACTAGCAGTCCAGGTATACTAGGTCATTGACTGCCACTTTCGAAATGCAATTTCCGCGTTAAAGATCGTATCCAAAGCGATTTGGATAGATTCGTGTTCTAATTCTTTCTGAATTAAGCTAATGCAACAACAAATCAAGGTATATGAATATTTTTGGATAGGGTGACACCGTCTCGGATGTTCAAAAGGGTAGTTATGTGCATTCAAGGGGACACAAGCGTCCACAGGTTTTTCTCAAATCCCACCTCTGTCTACCAACTCCTATTCTCACCTTCTAGTGGTGAACATCGGGTGTCTAGTGCCTCAGCTGGAGACGGGGTTTTAATCCCCGTGGATAGCTCTTGTTGACAGTCAACGAGAGAGGGAGGAGGGGTGTTCCCACTTAGGCATTTCTCCTTTCATCGAGGCGGCAGCGGACGAATTCTCCAGATGAAACCAACGGTGGCGTCTACAGTTCCAGTTAGGTTGAACTACTTAGTGAAGACCTTATATGGGCTACTACGACATATTCGTAGCTCAGGCAAATAAGGAACGGTTTATCCGGCTCCCTACCCTTGGAGTTATACTAAGGGTCTGGTCCTCCAGGTGGGGGGTTGTGCGTCGGGGTCACTGCCCTACCACGTAAGATAACACTTCCGAAGCAACAACAAGCCTCGGATATGGATGTTTTTGAAGTTGACGACCCGACAAACGAAACAAGGACAATGAATTTCGGATCTGAACGTGGACATGGACATGCTTCCAGTATCTTGGACGTCCGAACGTTCCGAGGGGCCAACATTAACTCGGATCACTACCTGGTGGTATCTAGACTACCTATGCGGATATCCCTTACGCCACAACGCAGAGCAGATGCAGATTTTATTTGGTGGAACACCCCTTATAATCATGCAATCGCTATTCGTGAATGTGATCGTCATCGTCACTGTAAATTAATTTAAAAAGATAATTAAAAAAAATATCAATTCCACTTTTAGGCCGTGTGTCAATTGCGTTAAAAGGGAGTTAAATTTGATCCCATGGCTAAATTTTGACATTACTCACGTGAATATAGTCGTCAAAATTTAACCTGCTCAGGAGCTCGTTTAAATTTTAAGACTGCTTTCACACAAAGAAACTGAATTGCCGGCAACTGGGAGTTTGTGGGCGAGAATGGCGTAAGGAAAAGAAAACAAATCTCCACTCCCACCCTTCTCGCCTACAAACTAGCTAGTTTCGGGCAACTCAGTTTCCTTGTGGACAAGTGGATAAATTTTGACGTTTGTATTAAACTTCTTGCACATTACTTATACCGTCAACCTGGACTGCTTATACCTAGACTGCTAGGAGCCATCATCACGATGGTTCCCTTAATTAAAAAAAAAATCGATACACTAGCGGCAATTTGAAAACGATTTACGTTTGTTAACAGTGGGTTAAATTTAGTATGTGACTTTTACACGGTCTAATTTACTAACCATTTTCAACCAGAATTGGCTTATTATTATACTTATGAATACAGTCGTCAAAATGTATCCTGCTCAGGAGCTCGTTTAAATTTTAAGACTGCTTTCACACAAGGAAACTGAGTTGCCGGCAACTGGGAGTTTGTGGGCGAGAAGGGCGTAAGGGAAAGGAAAAAAATCTCCCCTATCACCCTTCTCGCCTAAAAACTAGCTAGTTTCGGGCAACTCAGTTTCCTTGTGTGAAAGGGGTCTAACAAGTGGATAAATGTTGACGTTTGTATTAAACTTCTTGCACATTACATATAGCGTCGACCTGGACTTATACCTAGACTGCTAGGAGCCAACATCACGATGGTTCCCTTGATTAAAAAAAAATCGATACACTAGCGGCAATTTGTAAACGATTTACGTTTGTTAACAGTGGGTTTAATTTAGTGTGTGACTTTCACACGGTCTAATTTACTAACGCTTATCAATCAGAATTGGCTTATTAGTGATATCCATGATTAGGAACTCTTACTTTGGATTTTTCGAAAACAATTTGATCAATAATAAATGCATTCGACGATTTCCCAGTTTCAATAATCATGGATTAAAGTGGGGTACACAGTCAGCACTGTCCGGAATTCCTTGGGAAATAATTTTCCCACGGAATTTTATAGTTCCCGGGAACGCATTCCTCCTATCGGAAATTCCCCACGGAATGCTTTTCCCTAAGAACAACTTTTACCAACATGAAAATGAAAAAAAAATATTCGAATACTGTTTTCGAAGAGTTTGACATTTGATTTTGCAGTAAAGAAAAATAAAAGTTTATTTATTCTGTGCAGTGTTTAAATTATAAACAAATTGATAGGTAATGCAAAGAATATGGTGTTTATTATTAATTGACGAGATAGAGCAAAGAGGACGAAATGAGCAGAGAACAATAAGGTGGGATTAAAAGGATCATTCAAATCCTTTAGAGCTACCAGAACCACTGTGAATTGAAACATTTAATTGACTTATTCAATTTTGATATCGTTTTGATCTACAGATTCCATCGTCATTATAGACTTAATAAGCTATTGATTAAACATTTGATTGATACCCTGTACGATTTCTTGCCTTGCGTTTCTTTGCAGAAGGTGGGTATCAGACAGAAGTGGGAAAAGACCATGAGGTTGGGTTGGCTTAATCTTCATTTTCAGATGTCTTTTCAAATGTATTGGATTTCTTTGAGAACAAAATTTGGCCGTTATGGATCAAGATGCAAATGAACAAATACACCAAAAGAAGAAACATTTGGAAATCCTTGCACTGATTCGCCCATTGCACAAATCCTAATGATGGTTTCTTTCAATGAGCTGAACTCAAAGCCTTAGGGCAAATCCCTAAACGCAAAACTTGCGCAAATTATGCTAAGCAAATAATTCCTTAATGCAAACATTAAAATACTTGCAAAGCAGATTGTCCCAAAACGCAGTTGACTTTTTTACTTGCGCAAATGTAAAAGCATTTTAGCAAATATAAAAAAAATATCTTGCACACTTCACTTGCATTTGAATTTGTTTGGTGTTAGTTGTTTTTGGAATTTTGCTACACTTAATTTATTTGTTTTTTGAAGAAAAGTAATTTTTATTTAATAAAAGACAAAAAATAACTATTTTATGACTAATTTTAAAAGTATGAAAAACTGAAGGCTAAAAAAGCGTCTGGGGTCAAGTTCTTAAGGAAATATTAGAAAACAGTCCTCAATTTTCTTTTACAAAAGAAGAAATGCTTCTTAAATGGAGGAACCTTCTTCTAACATATAAAACAATAAAACTAAGGAATGGGAAAACTGGAGGAGGTGCAACAAGATGGGAGTAGCTACTATGACTTGTTTGTTTCATGAAGTGTAGATATGGAACAAAGCAACATCATCTCAGTAAAATCTTTATTAAAATAATTTTTGTTTGGGGGTCCATAATTAATTCCAGCAAAAATCAACAAACAACGGAAATGTCCGTTCCGAAACGTCATATACATGCTATGCAAACATGCTTTTAACATTTCAACTTGCTTTTTACATATGCTTTGCATGCATTTTGCTTCGCAAATGTTGCGTTTAGGAATTTGGCGTACTCTTTGCGAAGGCATCCGCCAGTCGCTGTTTTGTTTCTTAAATTTTCTGACATGTTTTTCCTCACTTTTTTTTTATCAAGCCATACCTTAAATTACTTTTTTTTCAATGCAAAACACTATTAAAATAATGAAACACTTTTTTCCTATCGGCAACTGATTTTACTTGAGGGCCAATGGAGTTGAGATCACTTTCGACGTTTTTCCAAAATTTGTAGACATTTTTCTTGAGTCCATTTGCAGTAAATCCAGTGGCAACATCGCTTTTTTTCCATTAAGCTAATTAAAACTTCTATTGGCTTCAAATTTGAAGAAATTGATCTTAAAACAATTCTTTTTTTTTTTTTTAATTTTATTTTTTTCTAGAGAATTGTTGTTTACTGTTTTGAATTCCTACGTTAAATGACAGGGGAATATTCCGCGGGAAAAAGCAAAAAATTTCCTATAAAAAAATTGTTCACGACAGGTAGTTTTTTCTCGGAATTTTTCCCTAGTTTCGAAAAAGGATCACGATACCTATTTTTCGAAAATGGGAAACATTTCGTGGGAAACACAATTCCCGATAGCCCTTATTATCAAACCCGTTTGACAAACCTGTTTGATGTCAAAAACTCAACAGCATCAAACCAAAATTGTGAACAAAGAACGTGTTTGTCAAACAGAGAGTACACGCTATCAAACGTGAACAGATTTGTCAAACAGGTTTGATAATGTGAAACATTCGGCGTGGCGGAGAAACATTCGCCGTTGGCTTTGCCACTCATTTATCTCCATGCAAATAAATTTTGACTAGCGAGTGTTTCAAAATTTATTTACTTGGTGATAAATGATAGTGCGGCGGAGGAACGTTCGGCCGTCAAAATTGATTTACATGGTTATAAAAGAGTGTGCCCACACTGTTGTCGCTTTGTCCCGATCTACATTGCCCGATTTTTCCACGAAGATTTTTCCAGAAATCGTGTGAAATGTACACACAGAACGATTTTTTCCATAAGATTTTTTCCTTTTCTTCTTCCTTGTTTTATTGCTGCGCTCCTCATTTTTCATTGACATTCACTCACACCATCAAACGAACGGCACACTGACACCGAACACACACAAAAAACTGGAAAGGAGAAGAGAGAGAACATAAACAGACTGGAAAAATCGTTCGAGTTTTCTGGTACAAATGATTTGATCCCTACCCCCCACTTTTCACTCGCTTCACCAACGAACAAAAGATCGGCACTGGAAAAATCGTTATATGTAGACCGGGACTTCTAATCGGTGAAACCATCTTCAATGCAACTTTTGTATGAGAATGACGATCGACTAGCAGTCCAGGTATACTAGGTCATTGACTGCCACTTTCGAAATGCAATTTCCGCGTTAAAGATCGTATCCAAAGCGATTTGGATAGATTCGTGTTCTAATTCTTTCTGAATAAAGCTAATGCAACAACAAATCAAGGTATATGAATATTTTTGGATAGGGTGACACCGTCTCGGATGTTCAAAAGGGTAGTTATGTGCATTCAAGAGGACACAAGCGTCCACAGGTTTTTCTCAAATCCCACCTCTGTCTACCAACTCCTACTCTCACCTTCTAGTGGTGAACATCGGGTGTCTAGTGCCTCAGCTGGAGACGGGGTTTTAATCCCCGTGGATAGCTCTTGTTGACAGTCAACGAGAGAGGGAGGAGGGGTGTTCCCACTTAGGCATTTCTCCTTTCATCGAGGCGGCAGCGGACGAATTCTCCAGATGAAACCAACGGTGGCGTCTACAGTTCCAGTTAGGTTGAACTACTTAGTGAAGACCTTATATGGGCTACTACGACATATTCGTAGCTCAGGCAAATAAGGAACGGTTTATCCGGCTCCCTACCCTTGGAGTTATACTAAGGGTCTGGTCCTCCAGGTGGGGGGTTGTGCGTCGGGGTCACTGCCCTACCACGTAAGATAACACTTCCGAAGCAACAACAAGCCTCGGATATGGATGTTTTTGAAGTTGACGACCCGACAAACGAAACAAGGACAATGAATTTCGGATCTGAACGTGGACATGGACATGCTTCCAGTATCTTGGACGTCCGAACGTTCCGAGGGGCCAACATTAACTCGGATCACTACCTGGTGGTATCTAGACTACCTATGCGGATATCCCTTACGCCACAACGCAGAGCAGATGCAGATTTTATTTGGTGGAACACCCCTTATAATCATGCAATCGCTATTCGTGAATGTGATCGTCATCGTCACTGTAAATTAATTTAAAAAGATAATTAAAAAAAATATCAATTCCACTTTTAGGCCGTGTGTCAATTGCGTTAAAAGGGCGTTAAATTTGATCCCATGGCTAAATTTTGACATTACTCACGTGAATATAGTCGTCAAAATTTAACCTGCTCAGGAGCTCGTTTAAATTTTAAGACTGCTTTCACACAAAGAAACTGAATTGCCGGCAACTGGGAGTTTGTGGGCGAGAATGGCGTAAGGAAAAGAAAACAAATCTCCACTCCCACTCTTCTCGCCTACAAACTAGCTAGTTTCTGGCAACTCAGTTTCTTTGTGTGAAAGGGGTCTAACAAGTGGATAAATTTTGACGTTTGTATTAAACTTCTTGCACATTACTTATACCGTCAACCTGGACTGGTTATACCTAGACTGCTAGGAGCCAACATCACGATGGTTCCCTTAATTAAAAAAAAAATCGATACACTAGCGGCAATTTGAAAACGATTTACGTTTGTTAACAGTGGGTTAAATTTAGTATGTGACTTTTACACGGTCTAATTTACTAACCATTTTCAACCAGAATTGGCTTATTAGCGATATCCATGATTAGGAACTCATACTTTGGATTTTTCGAAAACAATTTGATCAATAATAAATACATTCGACGATTTCCCAGTTTCAATAATCATGGATTAAAGTGGGGTACATATTATCAGACAAAGAATGTGTTTGTCAAACAGAGAGTACACGCTATCAAACGTGAACAAATTTGTCAAACAGGTTTGATAATGTGTATCCCGCTTAAGGCTCATCCAAACCAACGCGAAACATTCGGCGTGACGGAGAAACATTCGCCGTTGGCTTTGCCACTCATTTATCTGCAAGCAAATAAATTTTGACTAGCTAGTGTATCAACATTTATTTACTTGGTGATAAATGATAGTGCGGCGGAGGAACATTAGGCTGTCAAAATGTATTTACATGGTGATAAATGAGTGCGCCCACACTGTTGTCGCTTTAATCGGTGAAACCATCTTCAATGCAACTTTTGTATGAGAATGACGATCGACTAGCAGTCCAGGTATACTAGGTCATTGACTGCCACTTTCGAAATGCAATTTCCGCGTTAAAATCGTATCCAAAGCGATTTGGATAGATTCGTGTTCTAATTTCTTCTGAATAAAGCTAATGCAACAACAAATCAAGGTATATGAATATTTTTGGATAGGGTGACACCGTCTTGGATGTTCAAAAGGGTAGTTATGTGCATTCAAGAGGACACAAGCGTCCACAGGTTTTTCTCAAATCCCACCTCTGTCTACCAACTCCTACTCTAATCTCCTATTGGTGAACATCGGGTGTCTAGTGCCTCAGCTGGAGACGGGGTTTTAATCCCCGTGGATAGCTGTTGTTGACAGTCAACGAGTGAGGGGGGGCGGGGGAGTGTTCCCACTAAGGCATTTCTCCTTTCATCGAGGCGGCAGCGGACGAATTCTCCAGATGAAATCAACGGTGGCATCTACAGTTCCAGTTAGGTTGAACTACTTAGTGAACACCTTATATGGGCTACTAAGACATAGTCGTAGCTCAGGCATATAAGGAGCGGTTTATCCGGCTCCCTACCCTTGGAGTTATACGAAGGGTCTGGTCCTCCAGGTGGGGGGTTGTGCTTCGGGGTAACTGCCCTACCACGTAAGAAAACACTTCCGAAACAACAACAAGCCTCGGATATGGATGATTTTAAAGTTGACGACCCCGGCAAACGAAACAAGGACAATGAATTTCGGATCTGAACGTGGATCGTCCTTATTGTAACATTAAAGGCAAATTGAAAAAGATTACACTAATCTGTGTTCACGCCCCCCATGAATTGAGAGATGACAACCAAAGAAGTATTCTACGATCTCCTGGAGACAACGTATGATATGTATCCGAAGTACGACGTGAAGATCATTCTTGGTAACTTCAACGCAAGATTCGGAAAGGAGGGCATCTTTGGTTCGATAGTCGGAGGACACAGCCTTCACGACCAAAATTCCGGGAACGGACACAGGATGGCAGACTTTGCGGCGGGGCGAAATGTCATCATCTCAAGCACCTGTTTCCCACACCTCAATATACACAAGGGGACTTGGCGGTCGCGTGATCAACTAATCGTCAACCAAATCGACCACGTTGCGATAGACGCGAGACATGCTTCCAGTATAGTATCTTGGACGTCCGAACGTTCCGAAGGGCCAACATTGACTCGGATCACTACCTGGTGGTATCTAGACTACGTATGCGGATATCCCTGACGCCACAACGCAGAGCAGATGCTGTGAAAAGGTACGATGTCGAGAAGCTTAAATCGCAAGGGACCGCCAGAACGTTTGCAGACCACGTAAATCTTAATCTCTCAGGAAGTCCGCCACCAGCATCAAGTGCAGAGGACCAGTGAAAACACTGTCAACAAGCCATTAGAAGTGCCGGCTCTGATGTGCTGGGTTTCACTAGGCGACCAAAACGAAACCCCTGGTTCGATGAAATGTGCCGGCTGGCGCATGCAGGTAAGCAGGAGGCCTACCAGGCCATGCTGCAGACTCGAACAAGAGCTGCTGAGAGAGTTGCCCGGAAGCTCTATGGGCTGAAACGAAAAGAGCAAGGCCGACTTCTCAGGAGGAAAAAGAGAGAGCACGAGAAGCGGTCGAGTCTATTGAGGGTTGTAGCGGTAGGGGAAATGTTCGAAAATTTTATCAGAGGGTAAAACGATACACCCAAGGATACAAGGCAAGAACGGAAGCCTGCCAAGATTGAGAGTGGGAATATGTTAGTAGACACACAGTTAATTGAGGCCGAATCCCATCCTGGGTGTAAGCGCCATCTAAAGTAAAGTAAGCAAGTGACACCGTCTTGGATAGGTTTCTTAACGGAAGGAACTTCAATGGGAAATGTATATTTTAAAAAATTCCATTTTATACAATTTACACAACAAAACCCTTCAATTTTATTCACCCTTATAAAAACGGATCAAATTTAACCAATTTGTATTGTATTGTATTTATTTAGTCTTTCTTTATCGGTTT
Organism: Melangyna quadrimaculata; assembly: GCA_949320155.1. Taxonomy (NCBI): domain Eukaryota; kingdom Metazoa; phylum Arthropoda; class Insecta; order Diptera; family Syrphidae; genus Melangyna; species Melangyna quadrimaculata. The sequence continues at coordinate 244,384,405 of OX439483.1, read as the reverse complement.
CTTTTATAATAATACATACATTATTTGTCTATTTTAATAATACTTATAATGGCGGCTGTAATGTATGGCCTGCTCGTTCTGTTTAAGATTTTTTTGTTTTGCCACATGGCTTCTTTTTATTGATTTTAACTCTTGCTCATGGAGTTTTTTATTTTTTGTTTTGACGTTTATGAAGTCTTAAAGCTAAATTAAATTAGATTATAATGCACTAACACTTAGCATTAAACTATATTAACCAGAATTGGTTGATGTAAATCTAGTATGCTTATTTTATATACATTTATACATTAGCATATATTTTTTTATTTTTTATATATATTTGTTTTAATCTTTGTTTGCGTGAGCTTACATGAATTTCCTTTTTGTTTCCTATGCGAGTTATAAAAGAATTTGTTCATTCTTTTGATGTTTTGTCTATGATCTAGAACATTCATGATATACACTCCAAATTACTCGTTTAAATACAGAGTTTTTTGAACAGACTTTTAAAGATTTCTCTATAACATTTTATAATTATGAAAAATCTAATTATAGAATTTATTAAGTGTAATATGGGGATTAAGATTCAGGTAGAATTTTGAATCCCCCCAAAAAATTGTTAATCTTATGGCTCTTTGACCAATTTTAGTCACAAAATCGACCTTATTTTTTGTGTCATTCGTTTAAATACACCTTAAAAAATCGTTAAAATGGTCAAAAATGGTATGCACAAAATCAAATAATAAACAGTTAAAGACATTTTCTCATGAATTTAACAATTTTGCCAAAAAGAAGTTATCTTACCGAAAAAAAACGCTCAGTTTCGAGACTATCTGGACGATGGTCATATCAGTCGCTGTGAAGGTCACAACATTGGACTAAGTATGCAGCTTCCTTCGATATAGGGAAAACATTGAAAAAACAAAAATCCGCTAGCGAACATGGCTACAATACCTCAAGAAAGACAACGCATACTCCGAAAAGACTCAAATTCAACATTATCAGTCAGCAAAATCAATGGTAAAACCGTAGTTTAAGCCACCAAAAATGCTTTTTATCAGATTGTCCGGGAAGCCACACATTTAAATCATCTGAAAACTAAAAAAGATCTACCGAAATCAGGCTGGTACAGATCTGATTCGTGAGCTATGAATGTACACACAGAACGATTTTTTCAATGAGATTTTTTGCTTGTCTTCTACATTTTTGTTTGCGGTGCTCTTCATTTTTCATTGCCCCGGTCTACTTTGAACGATTTTTCCAGTGCTGAATGGAAATATCGGCCGAAACTGGAAGGAACTTGTCGGTTGATGGGTAGATTCCAGCCAAATTGCACCGATGCGCCACTTTCAAACAATATTCTCGGATTCAACATGATAGATTTTTTATTGTCTAAATGAAAGATAGATAGATTTCAAGGTTGGGAGATAGGGATGGGTAGATTGAACTGAGAGGATTTACTCTTCATCGTATGGACACAACGAACATGTTAACACCAAGCATTCAAAATCCAATGCGGGCAGGCACATAGGGCATAAATAGTTTTCCACTGCTGAATCGAAAAATCGGCCGAAACTGGAAGGAACTTGTCGGCTGCACTGGGAAAATCGTTCAATGTCAATGTAGACCGGGACATTCATTCATCGACTCTCCACCTTCTGGAAAGATTTTATTAAATTTATATCTTTCAGCTCTTTTGTTTTTCATAGCATAATTCAAATCTTGTTCATATTGACTTATTAAATATGCGACAACACCCAGGTTAAACAACTTATTATTGGGCTGAAGGCCAGATGGTTTAATAAATTAAATTTATTACCGGCATCACGAGTAAATATTATGCCCTTGGGTTTAACTTTTGAGTCTAACATTTAAGCACGGTGTAAATTTAAATCCACTTTAATTGTGTAAATAATATGCCTGTTGCTGTTACACATTAAAAAAAAAAAAACATAAAAAAATTCAGATACATTTATCATCCCAATTCTGTTTGAGGATTTGTATTCATATAATTTAAATTTTTTTTTTCAAGTACGCTGTGTTTGAACCTGGTACTCGTAACACGGGAACATCTATAGCTGGAAAAAATATTGCCAATCCTGTTGCAATGATTAACGCAAGTGTTGACATGCTTAATCATTTGGGTCACAAGCAGCACGCTAAAGTTATAAGTGAAGCCGTGTATCAAACACTTGTAACAGATCGTATTCACACCCCAGGTATTGAAGTGAAATTAATATTATGAAATTAATATTCCGGTTCCGTGTTTTTACCACTTTTTCCCGGTATTTCCCGTCCGCCTCACCTCCTTGTCCTACACTTTTTCCAATCATACGACAAAAAAACTGAAGGTATATTCAGAAGAAAATTTGTTGATTAATTATCTCACAAGCGTTTAACAACGACATTTATTTGACTCTTATTAATACAAGATATTTTTTTGGTTTATAGATTTAGGTGGAAACGCTAGCAGCACAGATATTATTGAAAATATCTTTCGGATTCTATCAAAGAAACGTGTTCAATGGTAAATACAACAAAAAATCTGACAATTCTTAAAACCATTTTGAGATGATCCCTATTACACTCGCATACCCATCTATATTTCTTCTCTTGCTTTATTACAATTGTAGTCTTTTATTATAGAGTAAGAGCCCAGAGCCGCCAGACATACGTTATTTTATCAAAGCTAAGATTTTTTCTGCGAACAGGTACTATGGTAGCTAAGAACAAATGGATAATTAGAATCTTCAATCCGGGTGCAATTAAGAGGTATCGAGTGTTAAAGTTGCATATAAATGTTGCAACATTGCGTTATTTTATCAAAGCTGAATTTTTGATATGTCTTAGGGGATGGTGTCATTAACTTTATTGGACACTTGCCAGACATATACAGTGGGGCCTAACGTGAGCCAGACACTTAAAATATGTCAAACTAATCGTGCCATTTACGTTGTAGTTTTAAAGCTAATATTTATATGTTTTATGGGCAACTGTTTAAAAATAATTCCCCATCAGCTATACATCTACAGTGGGGCGTATTTATCAGCCAGATATTTAAAAAATAAGCGAAAAAATCACGTTTTAGTAACAAAGATTTATTATTTTGACAGTTTTAAAAGTGATGTAAGGCCGCGCTGTAAGTGTCTTGCTAATTAGAAAATATTGTAGAATATTTGCCCACAGAAATCATAAAATCTTGATTTGATTCTGTTATGTAAATGGCACGATTAGTTTTACAGATTTGAAGTGTCTGGCTCACGTTAGGTCCCACTGTAGTTGTCAGGAAAGTGTCAAATACATTAAATGACACCATCCCCTAACACATATCAAAAAATCAGCTTTGATAAAATAACGCAATGTTGCAACATTTGAATGCAACTTTAACACTCGCTACCTCTTAATTGCACCCGGATTGAAGATTCTTAGTATCCATTTGTTCTTAGCTACCATAGTATCTGTTCGCAGAAAAAAACCTCAGCTTTTATAAAATAACGTATGTCTGGCGGCCCTGGGCATCTTAGTCTATTATTGTTTAAGAAATATTTTGCATCCATCCTTTTCGTTATTGACTAATAAAATCATAATTGTTATTATTTATATATACCTACTTAATCTTTGGAAAAAATATGTAATTATAAGTAAAACATTTATGGACGCCTATGGTATATAGATTATAATTTATTTAATTTCTTGTATGTTAATAATTTTCTAAATCTAATTTTCTTGACAGATTTTCAATTATGTTCATCAAATTCTCTTCATTAATTTCTCTTCTTGATTATTTCCATCTATAGAGTCAAAAAGCGAAGCTTATTTTATTTTTTAAGTTTACGGTTCTATCTATGTATGTACTATGTAATGATTCTTTTAAAGTAAAACAATTAATTTATTATTATATTTAATTTAAAACAATTATATAAAAAAATGCATTTCTATGTTTTTGAGTTTAAAATAGCAGGTAGCTATTTTGATTTGATTTGAATTTGTATTTAGCTTTTATGGTAGATTTATCTATGTTTAATTTTTGGTACACCTATTCTGGGTATGCAAATGGAATAGTTTCCATTTTGTGAAAGCGGAGTAGTTATAGCTCTCATAAATCAACTATATACATTTATAAAAGAGAAAGTGTCATTATGTGAATTTCTAAATTATTCTTTCTATTTTATCCAAAATCTTTGTGTTTTACGTCCTTATTCCTCTTATAATTTTTTGGATATCCTTATTCCTTTGTTCCTTTAACTCAACAAATTGCAGGCCGCACGAAAACATTTTTAGCCAATTTTGATCTGGTCCACTAACTACCAAAAATATATATTAATTATATGTGAAGTGTATTTTACTCATTCGACTACTTAATGAAATCGAAATTTAGTAAAACTCAAAATTTATAAAACGAAGAGATTGATTAAATTCCCTTACTTGATTAACCCGAGTGATGCTCCCGTCAAATGGATAACAACTGTGTAAGTGTTGAATAAATTAAATTTACATTTTTGCAAATACATAAACCAAATTAAAATAAATAACAAAATAACGCTTGTGTGAGAAAATAACGTTGAAGTTAATTGTTTTAAGATTTAAAATTTCCTTCAATGTTGTGGTATAATGATTTGATTTCTTCATTTCAGAGTCGGCAGAACTGAACAGAACTTATTAAAAGCAATACACTTCACATAAACTAGATACGTTTATGCCAGTAAAATTAACTATTTCTCAATAGATAAATTGCTCGAATTTTTAAATAAACTATAATATAAATGAAGTGGTATTGTTTAATTTATAAATATTTTTTTTCTTTTTATCTTAAAGCTAAGTGCTTTAAAGATGCAACAATAGTAGTCGGTGGGTCACCTGAAGTGATCAGACGAAAACAAACGAATACAAGGAATCTCGTATTATGCATATATAATGCGCTCGGGAACGCACTTCACTTAAGTAAAATTTACATTCCGCTAAAGTAGGAATGAACAAAAGAGAAAGATGATTAATTTCACTTGAGTGCAATATAGGTGACTTCTTCTTTTAACTGTACGGAAAGCTTTTCGGTATTTTTTGACTTTATCCGCGTTTTAATATTTCAGGTGTTGCGGTCTTTTAATTACATTTACAAATGTTAAAATTACATTATGTCTGTTCCTTTACTCTGAATTTCTGTGATTTACTGTGCATTTTGATCCCAAGTTCTGTCAATTCTATTTCTTAACTTCCCATTGGAAGTTATTGTAATTGGTGCGATTTGTCGAATTCAAAATGTTGACATATCTTCACGTTTTGAGGTCTCTAGAATCAGAATTCGTCGTATGTATGTGTGTATGTACGTACGTTCGGGGTACTTTTTTGGTCCAACACATCTCGATAACGCATAAAGATATGCACCTCGGATACATTTTATTTTACAGATAATATTGTCATAACGTGCTGAAAAGGTTTTCTAACAAATTCAATAAACCGTTTTTTTACTACAGCAATTTAAAAAGGAGCAGTAAAATGTCATTTATCTGGAATATCTCGAGAACGGAATAAGATATTCACTTCAGACTAATTTTAATTTACACATAATTACACAATACCAAATTAGTAAATATTAAAAAAAAATCCAACACACTTTTTTTTTAAACTAAGAAAAACAGTTGAAAAATAATTTTCGTCTCAAATGTTTCAAGAAAAAAAAATGATTCCGAACCCAATCTATTTTTTTTTTGTACATATAATGACGTAGTCAACAACTGGTAATTTAAAAAAAAAATCAATAGACAGTTTTTTTAGAGCAAAACAACTGGAACAAAAACTTTTAAAAATTCTTAACAAATGTTTTTCAACTCAAATATTTTTAAAAACAAACAATGATATCGATTTAAAATTTCTATCAAAAATATAAACCTATAACACCTAAATGTTGTGTAATTTTGAGATTTTTAAAATTACCCTTTAAAAAGCTAAAAATCAAAATGTTGCAAGAAAAAACTTTTCAAAAATGTTTTAAATCGAAAAATTCTTACACTCAAAATCGCTACAAAATCGAAATTTTGCATATGACACCTAATATGTCTTTTTATACTGTTTGAAACCGTGCTTTGTTTTTTTTCTAAGCACATTCCCCCGATTTTTGGTATATTTTTTAGCCAATAGTCTGTTTTGAAATAATTGGCTTAAATAATTAATACCTCCATACCAAGAAGAGTTAGGAAAAAGGTTTTATATGTAAGATTCTTAGAATTTTGTAAGCTATTTACAAAAAAATTATAAAAATTTTACTATTATAAATAGCTAAAGTACAAAATATAGGTATAGGTAATGTCACATTTTGCCCTGTATCTCTATATCTATACCTACCTATGTATATACTGATTATCCAAAAACCCAAAGTTATTACACTATAAAATATAAAATTATATAATTTATACTTTACCAACCACCACTTAAGTAAATATGTACACACTACAATCAGTGGTATGCGCGTGGCGCCAATAATTTGAAATAGGAAGACGTAACGAAAATGATTGATCTGCGAAAGTAAATAAAACTTACCTCTTTGTATCTTGAACAAAAAATAAAAACAAGCAGATACATTAAAATTAGTTAAAAAACAACTCTGCAAACAGTCTATTGCATAGTGTGGCCCTTCATTGAAGCGATTTTATATTAATAAAAGATTAATAGTTTGCTTAATTCATTTGATTCCTCCAAGAGAAAATCTGTTAAGCAACAATCTATGGTTTAAAAAAAAAATTAAAAACGAATCAAAAACCAAGACTAAAAACCTAGCTCTAAAGTATTTACATAGCTATCAAACAAAAAATAAAGAACAAAACCTTCAACTTCACAAACTAAATAAACACTATTTCATTACAGATATTTTTAGTTACTCTTTTGTTTCTTGTTTAACAACACCCTAATGAAACTTTTATTCCAAATCAACCATTTTTTCTTAATATTTAACTTGTTGTTCTAAAAAAATACCCATTAAAAAGAATAGTTTTTTTTTTCATATCCATCGTTAAAAGTACCCTAAAATCATGTGTCTTATTCTTACATTTAACCATACCAAATATTTCAGATTGACAAACCATACCTTCTTCCCTTTGCCCCTCTTTAAATGCCTTTATACCAAAAGCCACTGCTGTGATTTTACGAGACTTTTGATATGCTGTAGAAGATGAAATTCTGCAATTATACCTAAAATAATATTTTATGAATTCATTTTTCACCGCTTACCCATATTAGATTACGCATTTAAATCTTTCCTGGACTATACTAAGCTTAACCAAAAAACAAGCAAACAAAACTAGAAAATGTATTTAACAACTTTCATAGCAAATAAAACGAAGAAGAGCGTGTTATTTTTCACCCAACAGAACGAATATTAAGAGAAACGGAGTCAAGCAAAAGAATAAAAAACATTCCAATCCATACCAAGTGCCAGTATAACACAAGGAACAGCGTCTAATTTTTTCCTATGTTGTTGCGTGTTGGACAAAGAGGATCTAGAAACAAAAATGTTCAGGGAAGAAAGGGATACATAACAAATTTTATAAGACGGTGAAAGACGTGTTTTATTTCTAAATTAATTCTTTCAAAGAGAGCATATGTTCAGCAGTTGAGCAAAGAGCGAAGAGAAGAATGAATTGACGATGTTTATTCGATAGCTTATGTTTGTGTGTTTGTGAGAATTTTACAATTCAATTGGTAGGGTTCCATAGTATATGTTTATTTGATAGTATTTTTCGTACAATTTTTAAAAGGGAAGACGGTAGGAATCGTGTTATATGGACGCCACGCCACTGGTACACATGTATATACAGAGTGTCCCGTAAGTAATGGATAACCCTGAAATGCCGCATAGTAGACTTTATGACCGTCCTGAAAACTGATAAAAAAAAGTTCTATCCCAACCACAAGAAAAGTTATATGCATTTTTTTGTTCAGTGCATTATTTTTTTTCTTACTTTACATTTTTGAATACCACGACTACAAGTGAATGAGTTCCATCATTTTTTTTTTGCAGGAATATTTTACATTACTTGTGCCAACACATAAGTAGAAGAAAATTATTATAACTGTTGGACTTCTTAGAGAAAAAAATTATTTAACATTGAATTTCAATGCAAAATGTGAAAACAAATAATTTTTGAAAAAGTTAAATCATAGCTGGTATAAAAAAATGCATGAATACCTGAGTGGCCAACTATTTTAAAAATATGCGCGTTAAATGCAGATTTCAAAATGGTATTACTTATTATTATATCTAGAGTCAATAGCAAGTTATTGGTAAAAATCTGCAATACTAGAGTAAATTTAGCAAAAACAAAAGTTTTCAAAATTAGCATAGTAAACGTGAAAATAATACCAAGCGTTGAACATAGCAGATGTCATGTCATGTCATGTCATGTCATGTCATGTCATGTCATGTCATGTCATGTCATGTCATGTCATGTCATGTCATGTCATGTCATGTCATGTCATGTCATGTCATGTCATGTCATGTCATGTCATGTCATGTCATGTCATGTCATGTCATGTCATGTCATGTCATGTCATGTCATGTCATGTCATGTCATGTCATGTCATGTCATGTCATGTCATGTCATGTCATGTCATGTCATGTCATGTCATGTCATGTCATGTCATGTCATGTCATGTCATGTCATGTCATGTCATGTCATGTCATGTCATGTCATGTCATGTCATGTCATGTCATGTCATGTCATGTCATGTCATGTCATGTCATGTCATGTCATGTCATGTCATGTCATGTCATGTCATGTCATGTCATGTCATGTCATGTCATGTCATGTCATGTCATGTCATGTCATGTCATGTCATGTCATGTCATGTCATGTCATGTCATGTCATGTCATGTCATGTCATGTCATGTCATGTCATGTCATGTCATGTCATGTCATGTCATGTCATGTCATGTCATGTCATGTCATGTCATGTCATGTCATGTCATGTCATGACATGACATGACATGACATGACATGACATGACATGACATGACGCCATTTCTCCCGCAAAAAAGAAGGCCCTATCCACCAAAGATCTTGTGCTCCTAACGCTGAAGGTGGAACGCCTCTGGATGCTAGGTCTGCAGGGTTATAGTCAGTTGGAATGTGTTTCCAAATATTGCAACTTGTAAGTCGTTGGATTTCTGCAACCCTGTTACTGACGAACGTCGTCCATTTGGAAGGTTGTGCTCTGATCCAGGCCAACGTGATCATTGAGTCTGACCAGGCGTATACTTTTACGTTTGAGACATCAAAAACTTCTCTTGTGTAATTTAAGAGTGATGCCAAAAGTGCAGCTCCACAAAGCTCTAGTCGAGGTAGACTGACTGTTTTAAGTGGGGCCACTTTTGTCTTTGAAAAGCGTTACTAAAGCCGTGAAATTTCACCGATTTCTGTGTGTTGTGTGTTTTAATCCATCTTGGGATTTTAATGTGTTGCATATAAGGTAGCTCCTTTCGAAAAATTTGCCATTCTTCTTTGAGATCTAAAGGGATTGGTTCGTCCCAATCAGTTCCTCTGCACCATAATTTTTGCATCATGATTTTGGCTTTGATCACACATGGTGCAATCCAGCCGAGTGGGTCAAAAAGTTTTGCGATCGCTGATAGCATTGTCCTCTTGGTTATTTCTTCGGTGTCATCTTGAAAATTTTTGAATGAAAATGTGTCTTCTTCGGGCTGCCAACTTATGCCTAGAGTTTTGACATGATCAGTTGTTCCGAAAGGGAGTTCAAAACTTATCTCACAATCATTTTTTGTTAAATCTTGTAAGAGATATTTACAATTTGACGTCCACTTTCGAAGCTTAAGTCCAGAAGATGCCAGTAGTTGACGGGTCTGTTCGCGTTTCACTCGAGTTTCTTCTATAGAATCTCCTCCACTTATGAAGTCATCTACTTACATCTCTTGCTTAACAGCGAGAGCTCCTTCTGGATACTTGTCCGCTTCATCATCAGCCACTTTGTGTAAAACACGAATGGCCAAATAAGGTGCACAAGCCGTACCGAAAGTAACCGTCTTCAGTTTGAAGACTTTGATCGGTGGATTGGGATTTTCTCTCCACATAATGAGTTGGTAATATCGATCCTGGTCTTGCACAAAAATTTGGCGATACATCTTCTCAATATCAGCTGTTATTGTAAATTTGTATGTTCGCCACTTTAAGATTATGTCGACGATATTTTTTTGCAGTTTAGGACCTGTCATCAGGTGTTGATTCTGCGATGTGCCATCATATGTTTTTGAGGCTGCATCAAAAACGACTCTTAATTTTGTTGTAGAGCTCGATTCTTTAAACACAGCATGATGGGGAAGAAAGTAGTGGAAAGGGGTTTTCAAAGTTGGGTCGTTCTCATCTACCTCTTCCATGTGTTGTAGACTGAGGTATTCCATGATACATTGACTGTAACTTTCACGCAGTTTTGGGTCCCTTTCAAATCGTCGTTCCAAAGATGAAAAACGCCGAATTGCATTTTCTTTGCTGGATCCTAGTTCAGGATGAAATCCGTCTTTAAATGGTAGATTTACTTCGTACCGTCCATCTGACAACCGTTTAGTTGTTTCAGAAAAACACTTTTCACAGGCGGCTCCTTCTTCTGACGGTTGACTTACCAAAGGACTTTCTTCAATTTCCCAAAATTTTCGGATTTGTGTGTCGAGATCAATGTGTTGAAAGAAACTTCGGATCGTCCTTGGAATAACCTCCAGAATCTTACCAAAGATTATTCATCCCAGTTGTGTGTTCTGTGCAATGGGAGCGACGTTGTGCTCACTGCGAATGATTTCCGGTAACACAATGTCCGGATAAGCATCTGAGTCGAATAGTATGTCAATTGGAGCAGGAGCATGAAATTGAGGGTCAGCCAACTGTAAATTAACCAGATGTTCATAATTGTGCGGTACCGTTTTGTGGGCCGGAAGAAGGCCAGTCAACGACTCGAAAATAAACGCTTTGGCAGCGCCTTCAAACGTCGAATGTTTGGTTGTAAACATTATGTCAACGTAACTTTGACTGGTGCCGTTGCTGACCTTCCCTAGCCCTAATACATTAACATGTGTGTCGTGTCGGGTGAGATTTAGAAGCCTAGCTGCATTCTCAGAAATGAAAGTGGCATCTGAGCCTGGGTCAATAAGTGCTCGGAGATCTGAAAATCCTCCATCTTTAGATTTAACTCTTAGTAGCTAATAAAATTTGCGTACCATGGACTTGAGACGCATAAAAATTGTGTCGAGTGGAGCAACCTGGTGCATTATCGCTCGTCGGTTGGAACGCAGGAGCATTCGGATTCACAATCCCCTGTTGGTTTCGAGGCTGGGAAACCTGTTGTTGAAAATGTGTTTGGTTAGTTGTATTCGAACCTGAATTTTGTGAAATAGGGTTAGTGTAATTGGAAATCGAATTTTGTGTGTGTAAATTGTTGTTGTGTAAAAGAGAGTGATGTTTTTGGTTACAAAAATAGCAGAAACGGTTGCTCAAGCAAAAACGTGTTTTGTGGCTATAAGCAAGACAATTTTCACACACTCCAGCTTGCTGGACAGCTTGTCGCTTTTGGACGGCATCCATGTTTAAAAACCGGTAACATTTCATCAATGAGTGTTGGCAATTTCTGCAAATTTGACATTGATATTGTGTTTTGACTTGTTGTTTTTGGGTTTTAGCATGGAATGTTTTAACTGTGGCTATCGGTTTTGGGCTTGGCTTGGGTTGTGTGGTGCAAATTCCTTGCTGCACAATGGCTTCTAGAGTCCTAAACCGGGATTTAAGGAAGTCACTAAAATCGGAAAAGGTTGGGAGTTCCTTGTCGTTATCGAGTTTTTCTTCCCAAAGTTGTTGAGTTCTGGCGGATAATTTTTGAAAAAGAATATAAATTAGGATTGTATCCCAGTCTTTCACTGGTAATCCTAAATTCCCAGCGCATGAACAACTTCGATCGTAGTGTCTAATAAATTTTTGAGATTTTCCGCAGATTCTTTACTTTGCACGGGTTGACCAAAAAAGACCTTAAGGTAGGAATTGACCAAAACTCTTTTGTGATCATACCTCTCTTTCAACAAATCCCATGCCTTTGCATAATTCCCAGAACTCAGATCTTAATGATGCAAAAGACGTTCGGCATCACCAGTTAAACTTTCTTTCAAAAATGCATTTTTTGAATTTCGTTCAGGGCAGCATTATTATGCACAAGTGACGTAAAAATGTCATGATACGAACGCCACGATGTATAAGACCCTGAGAAACTTGGGGGTTTAATTGGAGGAAGTTTTAGCACATTTTGTTGCGTCAATTGTGTTGGTGGCGGAAAGCCTGTTATAGGATTTGCTACCATTGTAGGCGAATTAGAGCAGACGGAGTTATTTTGTCCAATGCATCCATCAAATCGCTCCTATACTCGAGATAAATGTCTCGGTTTTGATCGAACACGGCAATCATATCTTCCTTTTTAATCGTCTCTTCCAGCTTCCCCCCGTTAACGATTTCTACATGATATCGTTTGGCGTTTCCTAAATTTCTCTCAAGAAGCTCCATACGAGTTTTTAAATAATTACTCGTACGACGAGCCTGACCTGTTTTCTTGAAATTTGTATAGTCGCGCTCTAACTGCGCCAAAACTTCTTTTTAAATCTCCCCAAACGACATAATGGACTTTAATGTTTTTATAAAATGTATTAAAAAAAGAGCAAAAAAAAATACTTTAAAAAATGAGGACTTACTTGTTGTGCCTTCGATGGATGGTGTAGAGTTGTGTTGGGTTTTATTACGCGTCGCGGGAACCCCGATTAGCACAGCACAAAATGTTCTTAAGAAATGATTATAGTTCAATCACTTTATTGAAATTAAAGTTTTATATTTACGCAATTTAATTGCACAGTTTATTGAAAATTGTTTTTTTTTTTTTTTATCAATTATAATAATCAATTGTATATATATATATATGAATTTATTATGTCTATATGTATATTTCACTTCTTATAGAAAAAGCAAATTCACACACACTTTTTTTTTTTTTATTTATTTGATGGCTCAGAAGGACCAATGTTTTTTCCTATGCCGGTTAAATTTATAAATTGAATTCCAATTCTAATAAATTAAAGAAAAACTCCGAAAACCTTTTATCTTTAGTACGTTATAAAATTTATTAGTTGTGTGGTGCCGAATGTTCGAGAATAAGTGACCTTTTTTAATGTGTACAAGGTTATACAATGATTTTCATATTTGAAGATGACATTTATATAATTCATATTTACATTAGTTATCTCAAGTGTCATTAAAAATGCATTACTGTGGTTAAATTACAATAGTGATTTTAGTGAGGTGAATAAAAAATATTAATTTAATAGTCAATTATATAATTATTTAGTTTACTATTATTTATTTAAAATTATTTATAAACTGTCGTAAACAATATCTCATAACTTATGTGAGGTCCTTCCAATATTTTCACCACATGATGCCATCCTTGACTGCTCCTCCTAAACTATTAAGTTTTTCGGCTAGGCAATTCCATTCTTTATCTCGGGAATGAGCTCCGTCAACTTATGTGAATCTGTGAATTGAATTATTGTTATTCATAATAATTATTGTTATTATAATAATTGTTATTCAGCTTTTGCTCCTCGGCACGTTGTTTTGTTTTCAATTTTTTCACAGAATGAATTGTTTGTGATAAAAAAAATTGGCATATGAAAAATGTTTGACATTTGGCTTCACTTTTTCACCCATCGATAATCGGATTTTAAGTGAAGCCATGATAAAATTTTTCATTACTAAAATCGAGAATCGGATTTAACGTGAAGTCGTGATAAAATTTATCATTTCAAAATTTCACAGATCGCCAGGGGGTCAATTCTCGATCTATGATGTTTTGAAGTGATAAAGAAAATATCATTTCAGTTTTCACAGGGATTTTTCATTTTATCATATGAACCCGTCTTATCCGATTCGTGAGTCGCTGTGTTTCAGAGATATCCACTGCTTCGAATAGGATAGCACACAGATATGTGAAATTTCCTGGGACAGAAGAATTTCCTAGCATAAAAGCGAAATTTTATGAAAAATATGGTTTTCCCGGTATAATAGGAGTAATTGATGGGACTCACATCAAAGTGTCAGCTCCTCGAATTAAAATAGAACATGTTTTCTATTGCCGAAAAGGCGGATATTCAATGAATGTTCAAATCGTTTGTGATGCTGATTTTTGTATTTTGAGTGCTTACGCTAAATACGGAGGGACAGCCCATGATGCTTACGTTTGGCGACGATCCAGAGTAAAGTCAACCCTACAAGATTTATACAATGAAGGAGAACGAAATTTCTGGCTACTAGGGGATATTGGTTACCCATTGCAGCCGTGGCTTAAGACACCCATTCTCACAGCTCATTCTGAAGCAGAAAACCGATATAACGTAAGTCACAAGAAGACAAGGGCTATTGTGGAGTGATGCATCGGTATACTTAAAAGCAGATTTCGATGCCTAGCTAAAGAAAGGGTATTATTTTATTGCCCAGCTAAAGCAGGAATCATAATCAACGCTTGTATAGTGCTACACAATATATTGATCAAAGCCAGAATACCATTTTTGGAGGATGTAGATTTAGAAAACGATTTTGAAATGGATTTAAATGACATTGACGATCCACACTCCAATGCAAACCCAATCCTACAAGAAGGCAGGCGGTTCCAAAGCAGAATTGTTGGCCAAGCATTTGCTCTTTAAAAATATTATAAAAATTGTTTTAAAATATGAAAAGTGTAAATAAATAATGGGCAAATACATTTATAGTTTTTTTTTTTTTATTTTAATTGGTCAAACGGTCCAACAATTGGTCTAATGTGCGTTTTAGTTCTTTTTGGGTTCTATTATTTTCTTCTAAGAGATCCACTTTTGTTTGCTCTATTTAAATTAACTTTGCTTGATTTTCTGATTTTTTTTCTTTTAATTTTATTTTTTTAAGTTCTATTTCTTGATACACTTTAAGGGCATCATCAGTTGATCCGGAAAGCGTCCTGCGCTTTTTGAGCGTCTAGTTGAGGAAGTAGGTGGAAGTCTTTCCTCAACCGTGTGCTGGGTATTACGGAGTCCTTGGTTTGTTGATGGTTGTGTAAGGTGAGTCGGGTCTTCAGTGTTTTGGACGGAAAAATTTTCTATTATTTCTTCGATTTCATAGGTCTCTTGTAAGTTTAAAAGATAAAACAGTTTAAGAAACGTAGATACATATATTTTCAAAAATTGACTTTTACACTTACCGATATTTCTTCAAATCCCATTTCACCCATCGAAGCTGAAACGCCTTCCACGGCTTCCGGAGTTATTATTCCGATTATTCTTTTGTCTATGTCAGTGAGCTCACGAATTGGAATTAGCCCATTGACACCGCTTTTGTGCTGCTGTTCCTTGATGGCGGTGTCCTTACTTCGTACACTTATTCTGTTGACCCCCAGGGGGTCAATTCTCAATCTATGATATTTTGAAGTGATAAATAAAATATCATTTCAGTTTTCACAGGGATTTTTCATTTTATCATATCATGAACCCGTCTTATCCGATTCTCGAACACATTGTGATAAACAGCTGTCAAAGTTTGTACTAAAAAGTACTAAATGATAAATTCTGTCAGTCGGCTGTCATAATTGTTTATTTATTTTCTTAAATAAAATATAAATAAATCAACTTCTGTATTAAATTTCTTTTTTATAATCATGTCAGGAATTATTATTCGAATAATAATTAATAATAGACGCCGTAGTGAACAAAGGTATTACCCCTTTTAAATCAGCCGCCGAGTTGTGTAAATAAAGAATTATTATACTTATACCTTATTGTTTTTTCTTTGGAATAATCTAAGGATTTTACGGCGTTCCCTTCGAGATGGACAAAATCCATTCGAAGTTACGACTGAGCAGCACTTTATTGAACTGTATAGGTTTCCGAAGCACTTGTGCATGGATTTAATTGACGAATTAAAGCCATTCTTGAACACCATTCAAAGAAGAAAAGCGCTTCCATGTCACGTGAAAATGTTAAGTGCTCTGCGATTTTATGCAACGGGTAGTTTTCAACGTGCTGTTGGGAAAGATTAATTATCATCATTGTCTCAGACGTCGGTGAGTCGCTTTTTTTCAGAGATATCCACTGCTTCGAATAGGATAGCACACAGATATGTGAAATTTCCTGGGACAGAAGAATTTCCTAGCTTAAAAGCGAAATTTTATGAAAGATATGGTTTTCCCGGTATAATAGGATTAATTGATGGGACTCACATCAAAGTGTCAGCTCCTCGAAGAGAAATAGAACATGTTTTCTATTGCCGAAAAGGCGGACATTCAATGAATGTTCAAATCGTTTGTGATGCTGATTTTTGTATTTTGAGTGCTAACGCTCAATACGGAGGGACAGCCCATGATGCTTACGTTTGGCGACGATCCAGAGTAAAGTCAACCCTACAAGATTTATACAATGAAGGAGAACGAAATTTTTGGCTACTAGGGGATAGTGGTTACCCAATGTAGCCGTGGCTTATGAAACCCATTCTTCAGCTCATTCTGAAGCAGAAAACCGATATAACGTAAGTCACAAGAAGACAAGGGCTATTGTCGGGCGATGCATCGGTATACTTAAAAGCAGATTTCGATGCTTGGCTAAAGAAAGGGTATTATTTTATTGCCCAGCTAAAGCAGGAATCATAATCAACGCTTGTATAGTGCTACACAATATATTGATCAAAGCCAGAATACCATTTTTGGAGGATGTAGATTTAGAAAACGATTTTGAAATGGATTTAAATGACGTTGACCATCCACACTCCAATTCAAACCCCATCCTACAAGAAGGCAGTCGATTCTAAAGCAGAATTGTTGGCCAAGCATTTGCTCTTTAAAAATATTATAAAAATTGTTTTAAAATATGAAAAGTGTAAATAAATAATGGGCAACTACCTTTTTTGTTTATTTTTTTAATTTTAATTGGTCAAACGGTCCAACAATTGGTCTAATGTGCGTTTTTGTTCTTTTTGGTTTATATTATTTTCTTCTAAGAGATCCACTTTTGTTTGCTCTATTTAAATTAACTTTGCTTGGTTTTCTGATTTTTTTTCTTTTAATTTTATTTAAGGGCATCATCAGTTGATCCGGAAAGCTTCCTGCGCTTTTTTGGGCGTCTAGTTGAGGATGTAGGTGAAAGTATTTCCTCAAGCGTGTGCTGGGTATTACGGAGCCCTTGGTTTGTTGATGGTTGTGTGAGGTGAGTCGGGTCTTCAGTGTTTTGGACGGAAAAATCTTCTATTATTTCTTCGATTTCATACCTCTCTTGTAACTTTAAAACATAAAACAGTTTAAAAAACTTAGATACTGTGGTGAATATACCCATTTATGCAAACAACGACATCTTTTATTCTTCTATAACAGAATAAATTAGTAGCGCCATCTTTGAACAAAAGATTAACTAATTTTATCCAATACCAAAACCACACTAATGTTTTCCAAAACTGCTATAATTAACTGAACGAAAGCTTTTGAGAGCTTTTTGAGCTACTTGTGGAGACTTGTGGATGGGAAGCGTATTCCAGCAAATTCCAGCACATTCCAGAACTTTAGAGAAGATTCTAGTAGCTTTTTCTTAGATATAAATACAGGGCCACCAATCCGAAGACCTCAGTTTGTATTTGAAAGTGAACGAATAAACATCGGTGTAAAATAGTGAATTGTGCTTGTTATTATAAAAGTATTGAAAGTAAAGTATTTGAAGTGAAATAAAGGTGTTTTATTTTTGTAAAGTAATTGTTGTTCAGTTTAAGAAATAAGTTTTATTGGCGAACCCTTGGCAAAATATTACAATACATATATTTTTAAAAATTGACTTTTACACTTACCGATATTTCTTCAAATCCCATTTCACCCACCAAAGCTGAAACGCCTTCCACGGCTTCCGGAGTTATTATTCCGATTATTCTTTTGTCTATGTCAGTGAGTTCACGAATTGGAATTAGCCCATTGACACCGCTTTTGTGCTGCTGTTCCTTGATGGCGGTGTCCTTACTTCGTACACTTATTCTGTTGAAAACAAAATTATAAAATTATTTACAAAAGTATACATATATACATTTAACAATTAAATGTTATTGTAATATCAATATGAGAGCTAATGTTAGGAGTGGATGTACCTACATTATAATACAAAATTTACTTTTAAAAACGATAACTTGAATACTGTTCTTATTCAAAAAATAGTTAAAATAAAATCATAAAACATTAAAGTAGAATTTTCATCATCATCAACAAAATACCACCACCTTCACATCAACAAGTCGAGAAAATAGCGATCTCTCAAATAAAGTACCATCGTCAGTGTATCCATAGCCTATTGTACCATCTACAGTGTATCCATAGCCGGTTGATGAATTTGTTGAAATTGATACTCGCACACCAACAGCATCTACAACAACAGACAGCGAAGATCAGGCAACTCACACCCATCCACATCCGAAAAAAAATCTCGAACGACAAAAATCTCGAAAAGCCCTTCACTTCTGAAAAAATGCTTAAGATTTGCGAGCGCAAATACCTATTAAGCATTCTTAAAAAAGATAAACACTACTAGGTAATTTGATTTAAACTTGAAACATATACATACCTACAGTAAGCAAACATATCAATTTTGTATCATTTATTTCACCTTTCGTATTTTTTAGGAAACGTACTGAAAATATAGTCATAGTTAAATAAAAAATGAATGTATTTTTTTTAATAGTCCTTTCCTTTTAGTTTTAACATCATTATTTTCTTCATTAAAAAGTGCCTTGAAATCATGTGCCATATGCATAGATTATACCAAAGCAATATTTTTCGTTTAATTCATACCAACCTCCCTCCATCCCAATCAATTAATACCCTCCTCTACAAGAAATTTTTATAGACTCTTGAATCTTCATTTCTATGGTAAACGTAACGTTTTCAACTTTCATATGAGGGTAGAAATGTTTGTACCTGTACTAAGTCTTTTTTCTGCTGCTTTGGACATCTCAAATCAGATAAAAAAAAGTCACAATATAATAATAGTTAAAAAAAACAAACAATAAAAATCAGTTCTTCCTTCAACAATTTTATTATAATTATTAAAACTTACAAAGTAAAACATTTTTTTTATGTCTGCATGTGTTAGGTTTTTTTGATTTGAGATGAAAATTAGAGACGGGCGGAAAATATCGTTAGTTCTACGAGATTTGATGTGTTCTTCATTTTGTAGGAGGGCGTAGATGGCGAAAAAAAAAATAAACAATTTTTTTTTCACTTCACATATTAGTGGGTATCACATTTAGTAATTTGTATTTTTTTTTTTTAATGTACATATATCCTTTGAATAATAGATAAGTATAATAATAATATTAAATTAAAGCAACACTACCTAGAATCTGAAACTTTATTTGAAGTAGACATTGAAGAGCTTGTTGTTTTCATTTCTCGCGTTGCTTTTGCTGATTGGGGCCCTGTTGCAGTAAGGTGCGACAGCCACGTCTTCTGATTCTGAGGGTCATAGCCGAGGTGTTGCATTGCCGAGAAGATAGCATTGGCTTCAGTGCCACCTTTGCCTCTAGACGATGTCCGTTTCGTTTTCGAAACAGTATTGTTTGAACTGTATGACGTCTGATCCTGGAGTGAGTATTCTTCGACAAAAGACCTCGGGACAGGTCTGCTGCTATTGGTCACTGTTCATTGTGATTTTATTCATGTTTATTCATGACTGGTTGGTTGATTATTTGCAATTGCTGCGTAATTATGTACAGTTGTGGTGCCATTGCTAACTGTTGGGTCTCACGATACTGCATTTTTATGTTAAGTGATGCAATGCGAATCTGAATCATGTATAAAACTGGCAAAGGCAAAGTGGGTAGTGGCATAGCCTGAACCTAAAAAGATCTAGAAAGACATTACACACTATATATTTTAGGACCGAATCCCTTACCGAACAGCATGATACTTTTCGATGAGCCACACTGCAACACAACACACAAGACAAATATGGTTCTACGCATATTAAATATGTACATTGTAGCGATAGCGACTCACGACTCCACAACACAACACACGACATAGGTGGTTCTGGCTTTAGATGATGTTTGGGTGAAAAGTGGAAGCGAAATCTTAGCTCGAGCTAGGCTTAAGAAAAAAGACATATCTATACCTAGGTAATTCATTACGCTTGTGGGTGGATTTTAATTTAAAATAAAGATAGATGTTGATGGAAGATTGGTGGTGCGCAGAATGGAAAATGAAAGATAAATATGCAACGAGGGAAGAGACCATTTTCCGCTTTGCAGACAAATTTAACTTATATAACTTATATTGGGAAGTGTGAACGGCTTCACGCCAGTTTGTTGGTAAAAGAAGAGTGGAGTAAGAGGTCTCGTGACCGTGAGCCATGTAGAAAATATAAAAACCGGACTCGTGAGTCTGCTTTGTTCATTCAATGTGAATGTTGTTCTTTCGATGTATTTTGAGGCGCAGTTTGTAACATAAACACGATGGTACACGACAGCCCTTATACAATCATCCCAATCTTAACAGAGTCTATAGTGCATCTATGCAACACAATAAAAGTTTTAAAAATAAATCGTGACAAAACAAGGGAATTGTTGCTTTGTCGCACATTTATTATTATTATTTATTATCATTGTGAATGATTCGCCCTGCATAGCGAATGTTCCGCGTTGGTTTGGAAGAGTCTTAATGGGATTTTAGCCCCTAGGTTTTGTTTTCCTACATATTGGACACCCGAATTCCAATTAGAATAAATATTTTATTCTCTCATGTGCACATACATAGTTTTTGTTTATGTATACATATTTTATAACTTATGTGAGGTCCTTCCAATACTTTCGCCACTTGATGCCATCCTTGACTGCTCCTCCTAAACTATTAAGTTTTTCGGCTAGGCAATTCCATTCTTTATCTCACGAATGAGCTCCGTCAACTTATTTGAATCTGTGAATTGAATTTTCGTTGTTATTTATTGGAACTAGTATTAAGAAAACTATATTTTTTAATGTTAATATTTAAGCTACTTACTTGTCATTGGCCAAATCGGGTTTTTCTTTCAGATATTCTAAAATATAAATTTGTTGGGCTTCGACGTTTTTTGCTCCTCGTCGCGTTGTTTTGTTTTCCATTTTTTCACAGAATGAATTGATTGTGATAAAAAAAATTGGCATATGAAATATGTTTGACATTTGGCTTCACTTTTCCCATCGATAATCGGATTTTAAGTGAAGCCATGATAAAATTTTTCATTACTAAAATCGAGAATCGGATTTAACGTGAAGTCGTGATAAAATTTATCATTTCAAAATTTCACAGATCAAGAATTTACCCCAAGGGGGTCAATTCTCGATCTATGATATTTTGAAGTGATAAATAAAATATCATTTCAGTTTTCACAGGGATTTTTCATTTTATCATATCATGAACCCGTCTTATCCGATTCTCGAACACATTGTGATAAACAGCTGTCAAAGTTTGTACTTAAAAGTTCTAAATGATAAATTCTGTCAGTCGGCTGTCATAATTGTTTTTTTTTTTCTTAAAATAAAATATAAATAAATCAACTTCTGTATTTAATTTCTTTTTTATAATCATGTCAGGAATTATTATTCGAATAATAATTAATAATAGACGCCGTAGTGAACAAAGGTATTACCCCTTTTAAATCAGCCGCCGAGTTGTGTAAAAAAAGAATTATTATACTTATACCTTATTGTTTTTTCTTAGGAATAATCTAAGGATTTTACGGCGTTCCCTTCGAGATGGACAAAATCCATTCGAAGTTACGACTGAGGATCACTTTATTGAACTGTATATTTTTCCGAAGCACTTGTGCATGGATTTAATTGACGAATTAAAGCCATTCTGGAACACCATTCAAAGAAGAAGTCCGCCTCCATGTCACGTGAAAGTGTTAACTGCTCTGCGATTTTATGCAACGGGTAGTTTTCAACGTGCTGTTGGGCAAGATTCATTATCATCATTGTCTCAGACGTCGGTAAGTCGCTGTGTTTCAGAGATATCCACTGCTTCGAATAGGATAGAACACAGATATGTGAAATTTCCTGGGACAGAAGAATTTCCTAGCATAAAAGCGAAATTTTATGAAAAATATGGTTTTCCCGGTATAATAGGATTAATTGATGGGACTCACATCAAAGTGTCAGCTCCTCGAAGGGAAATAGAACATGTTTTCTATTGCCGAAAAGGCGGACATTCAATGATTGTTCAAATCGTTTGTGATGCTGATTTTTGTATTTTGAGTGCTAACGCTAAATACGGAGGGACAGCCCATGATGCTTACGTTTGGCGACGATCCAGAGTAAAGTCAACCCTACAAGATTTATACAATGAAGGAGAACGAAATTTTTGGCTACTAGGGGATAGTGGTTACCCATTGCAGCCGTGGCTTATGACACCCATTCTCACAGCTCATTTTGAAGCAGAAAACCGATACAACGTAAGTCACAAGAAGACAAGGGCTATTGTGGAGCGATGCATCGGTATACTTAAAAGAAGATTTCGTTGCCTGGTTAAGAAAGGGTATTATTTTATTGCCCAGCTAAAGCAGGAATCATAATCAACGCTTGTATAGTGCTACACAATATATTGATCAAAGCCAGAATACCATTTTTGGAGGATGTAGATTAAGAAAACGATTTTGAAATGGATTTAAATGACGTTGACGATCCACACTCCAATTCAAACCCAATCCTACAAGAAGGCAGGCGGTTCCAAAGCAGAATTGTTGGCCAAGCATTTGCTCTTTAAAAATATTATAAAAATTGTTTTAAAATATGAAAAGTGTAAATAAATAATGGGCAACTACCTTTTTTGTTTATTTTTTTTAATTTTAATTGGTCAAACGGTCCAACAATTGGTCTAATGTGCGTTTTTGTTCTTTTTGGTTTATATTATTTTCTTCTAAGAGATCCACTTTTGTTTGCCCTATTTAAATTAACTTTGCTTGGTTTCCTGATTTTTTTTCTTTTAATTTTATTTAAGGGCATCAGCAGTTGATCCGGAAAGCGTCCTGCACTTTTTTGGGCGTCTAGTTGAGGATGTAGGTGAAAGTATTTCCTCAACCGTGTGCTGGTTATTACGGAGCCCTTGGTTTGTTGATGGTTGTGTAAGGTGAGTCGGGTCGTCAGTGTTTTGGACGGAAAAATCTTCTATTATTTCTTCGATTTCATACCTCTCTTGTAAATTTAAAACATAAAACAGTTTAAGAAACGTAGATACTGTGGTGAATATACCCATTTATGCAAACAACGACATCTTTTATTCTTCTATAACAGAATAAATTAGTAGCGCCATCTTTGAACAAAAGATTAACTAATGTTATCCAATACCAAAACCACACTATTGTTTTCCAATACCTAAACCACTGAAAACTGCTATAATTAACTGAACGAAAGCTTTAGAGAGCTTTTTGAGCTACTTGTGGAGACTTGTGGAGGGGAAGCGTATTCCAGCAAATTCCAGCACATTCCAGAACTTTAGAGAAGATTCTAGTAGCTCTTTCTCAGATATAAATACAGGGCCACCAGTCCGAAGACCTCAGTTTGATTTTGAAAGTGAACGAATAAACATCGGTGTAAAATAGTGAATTGTGCTTGTTATAATAAAAGTATTTGAAGTAAAGTATTTGAAGTGAAGTAAAGGTGTTTTATTTTTGTAAAGTAATTGTTGTTCAGTTTAAGAAATAAGTTTTATTGGCGAAACCCTTGGCAAAATATTGCATTGGTGTCAGTAAAGTGGAATAGAACTTATTTTATCTGTGCATTCAGATAATTAATGGTGAAAAGTGATAAAGTGTGTAAATAAATAAACAGTAAAAGTGACATACAAAAATATAAGAATAAAAATAGAAACAAAATGGGAAAAATTGTAAATGCATTGAATTGTGTTGATATTAAGGCAGAACTGAACAGACGAGGTCTTCCTACTGCTGGAACGAATGACCTCATTATTCGTCTGCAGGAAGATTAAAGGCAACACGGTGAAAATCCAGACACGTTTCTATTTGAAATTGAAATGTCGGAAGATCAAGTTAGTACAAGCTTGGACTTAACCAATATGATGGCTCAGTTGCTCGCCCAGTTTGAAGACCAAAGAAAGGAGCAAAAGAATCTTCTAGAAGAGCAACGCAATGAACAAAAGAATCTTCTAGAAGAACAACGAATTGAGCAGAAGAATGAACAAAAGAATCTTCTAGAGGAACAGCGAAGTGAACTGTGGTGAATATGCCCAGTTATGTAAACAACCACACATTAGTACAACTTTCCGCTCCATCTTTGAGTGAAATAAATAATTAAATCGATCACGGTTGGTGTCCAGGCTACTGGAATAATTGAACGAAACTACGGTCACCAGTCTGAAAAGGGCAGTTTGATTTTGAAAGTGAATGAATAAATGTCAGTGTGAATAAAGAGTTGCATACTTGTGCTTGGTTATAATAAAAGAAAAGTATTTGAAATAAAAAGCGTTTTATTTTGTGAATTAATTGCAGTTTCAGTTTGAATAAAGGAAATAAGTTTTATTTGCGAACCCTTAGTAAAATACAACATTGGTGTCAGAAAAAGTGGAATAAAACTTATTTAATCTGTGAATTCAGATAATTGATGGTGAAAACAAATTGATAAAGTGTGTAGATTAGTGAACAAATTTGTGAAAAGTGACACACAAAAATATAAGAACAAAATAGAAAAAAAAATGGTTAAAATTGTGAATGCATTGAAATGTGTTGAACTTAAAACAGAACTAAACAGACGAGGCCTTCCTACTGCTGGAACGAAAAATGACCTCATTATTCGTCTACAGGAAGATTTAAGGCAACACGATGAAAATCCAGACACATTTCTATTTGAAATTGAAATGCCGGAAGAGCAAGTAAGTACAACGATAGACATTAGCAATATGATGGCTCAGCTGCTCGCCCAAATTGCAGAACAACGAAATGAACAGAAGAATGATCAAGAGAATCTGCTGGTACGATTGGAAGAACAACGCAACGAGCAAAGGAACCTTCTAGACGACCAGAAAAACCTAATCGAGAGTCAGCTAAACTCATTTGAAAATAAATTCATGGCTCTTGATGAACGTGTTGAAAACGTCGAAAAACAGTTCTCGAAAGTTGACACAAGGTTCGAAAAATTTGAAGACAAAATGCAGAACTTTGCCATTGAGTTGGAAAAAGTTCGAAAAATAAAGGTTCGAGAAAGTTCTGGTGACTGCTCAAGGAAAAAGGAAATGCATCCACCAACCTTTGATGGACAAACTTCTTGGTAAATCTACAAGAAGCAGTTTGAGGCAGCCGCAACGACAAATGGCTGGGATGACGAAGACAAGTATATTGCCCTAACGCTTGCCCTTAGAGGTTCTGCTGCTGAACTTTTGCAAACCATACCAGCAGACCAGAACGGCAACTTCAGTGCTCTTGTTCAGGCTATTGACAAACGCTTCGGCGATAGCCATATGCAAGAAGTCTTCCGCGTCCAGCTCAATACCACAGTCCAGAAAAGAGGTGAAAGTGTGCAACAACTCCAAGCAGACATCGAACGGTTGGCACACCTAGCATACCCGACTGCAGGAGATGAAATTACCAACCAGCTAGCAACGGAGGCTTTTGTCCGTGCAGTTTCCGACATCAACCTCCAGCGAGCAATTCGAACTGCTGGAAAACGCACGCTTTCTGAAGCATTAGCGTTCGCTCTGACTATGGAAGCATCAGAACAGGCTTCCTTTGGAGTTCATCGGGTAAGAGAACTTGAAGTTAAGGAATGTTCTTGCCAGAGAGCTGAATTCCATAGAAGTCAGCGAGAAGCACCTGGTCGATGCTGGAATTGCAACAGAACCGGACATCTTCAGCGCCAGTGCAGATTGCCACCAAGAAGAGTCGCCTGTCAACACTGTGAAAACAGAAATAATACCCGCGAACAGGTGAGCAATAACATCAACGCTCCTGCTCGCTCCGTTTCCCAGTCGGGAAACGAGTAAGAACCAACTTCGAGGGGCAGAAGCTAGTTTCTGGTATCGATGGCCCCAGAACCACCATACAAGTCTCGCAGAGTAAACGGAGCAATAAAAGTCTGACAGTGGATGCAACATTAAATGGCAAGAAACATTTGGCTACAATTGACACCGGTGCCACAGCCTCCATTGTAAGAAAAGACTTAGTCAAGATGACATGGCTACATAACACCAATAGCTACCGTCTTAAAACTGCGACAGGTGAGGCAGCAAGAGTATATGAAGAAGTTCGTCTTAAAATCCGTTTGGCAGAATTAGAGTTTTCGCATCTATTTTTGGTAGCAGACATATGTGATGAGTGCATAATTGGAATCGACTTCATGAAAGAGCACGGAGTGATTCTGGATATCGGTAAGCAAGTGTTGAAGTACCAAAATGTAGAGATTCCTATGGTTTATGGCAACGATAACTCATCAACTCTAAGAGCTGTCATCAAAGAAGACATATGCTTGCCTGCCTCTTCAGAAGTGTTTGTTTGGACGAAAATAGAGGGCGATCTAGGTAGCCATCGATACCTCATGGTGGAACCAGAGTCTGAGCAATCTTCCCAAAACATCATCTTAGAGAAGACTCTTGTGGAACCAAAGAACAACACGGTACCCGTACGGATTCTGAACATCAAACCGTACGAGGTCAAGCTCAAGAAAGGAGAAGTAATTGGAAAATGCGAATCTGTGACCGCAATAACTAAAATCACAGAAATGAACGCAGAAGAACCAATGGACCCCGGAAAATTCAGCTCCATGAAAGCCAAAATTCTTAAGCCATCCAATCTAAGTCAACATCAGCTTAGTGTTGCTGGAAGCCTTCTTCATGAGTACGCTGATATATTTTCTTCACCGAGTGGGTAGTATGGTCGAACAAAACTGTTACAGCACCGAATCGACACAGGTGATGCGAGACCGATTCGACAACCAGCAAGACGTCTCCCATTAGCCAAACAAGCCGAAGTTGAAGAAATGATATCGACAATGAAGAAAGATGGTCTAATCGAAAATTCCAAAAGCCCTTGGGCGTCACTCTTGAGATTAAATGGAAACACAAGAAATATATTTTATATAAACGTGTTTATTACAGCAGGATTTGAGAAAGAATAATTTAATGAAAAAAAAAATATACTAAAAGCTTTTATCAAAGCTAACGTAATTTAAATATCTAAGGTGAAAACAATAACAAGTATTCTTATTATTTTAACACACCCACTTAATTAAATATTTGAATAATTTTAATTAATTTTAAATATTAATACCCATTCCCTTTGTACAAAAAAGATGTTCGTTTCCTGGAACGGCTTTTGTCAAATTGTCTGCTACTATATTTTCTGTAGGTATATAGTTGACTATTATGGAACCATCATGGATTCGATCTCTTATGAAATGATGGCGTACTTCTATATGTTTAGATCTTGATTTATAAGCGTCTGATTCTGCTAACTTAATAGCACTCTGATTGTCACATCTGATTGTAATAGAGTTCATTCTTTTTTCGAGTTCTTGTTGGAATTGTTACAGCCAGATGGCTTCTTGCACAGCTGAAGACAAGGCTATGTATTCGGCTTCGGTGCAGTAAGCGACAACCAACAGTTGCTCTATCCAGCACCAAGATATTGCACCATTACACATCTTGTACATCTACCCTGTGCAAGAACGACGTTTGTCAACATCCGAAGCCCAGTCCGCATCACAGAAACCAGTTAAATTTTCAGTACCATTAAACACTATTTAGTAATTTATAGTACCTTTAAGATACCGGAAAATTCGTTTAACAGCGGTCCAATGAGCACTTCCATATTTATTATTGAACCGACTTACATCATTAACGGCAAAAGCAATGTCCGGCCGTGATCCCTGTGCCAGATAGAGTAAGCTCCCCACTGCTTCTTGATAAGGAACACTTTCGATATTTTCTTCGTTTTCTTTAATCATATTGATTGATAGCTTCTGATTTGGATCGCTTGGTGTTGAAACAGGTTTGCAATTTTCCATACCAAATCTTGCCAGAATCTCTTTGGTATATTTAGATTGATCAATACAAATAGTTTTATTGTCATCATGATATGTTATGTTGAATCCAATACAGCATTTGGCCTTACCAATGTCCTTCATTTTGAAATCGTAGCTTAGAGATGTCTTCAATTGATCTCTCATTTCATTATTGTTCCAAAAAATGAGTAAGTCATCAACATAAACACCAACGATTATTTCTTTATCTTGACTGTAATAGACACATGGATCGACTTTTGATTGAATGAGCCCAAATTTCTTCAAAGCAGCATCTAGTTTCATATTCCATTGACGACTGCTTTGCTTGAGACCGTAAATTGACTTTCTTAATTTACATACACGACCGCTTCCATCATCACATCCTTCAGGCTGCTCCATGTAAATATCTTCGGAAAGATCACCTTGTAAGAACGCTGTGATAGCGTCCATCTGGTCAATTTGCATTCCTTTCTTAACAGCCAACGTAATTAAAAATCGAATTGAAGTGTATCGAACTACAGGTGAATATGTTTCATTGTAATCGATGCCATACTTTTGGGAACAACCTTTTGCTACCAATCTTGCCTTATATCGGATAACATTACCATCATCGTCAAGCTTCGTCTTTAAAACCCATTTCGACTTAATTGCCTTTCGTCCAGATGGCAAATCAACGAGCATCCAAGTTTTATTTTCGGCAAGTGAATTTAGTTCATTCTTTATAGCACTTTTCTATTCATCACAGTCTTCACGTTCCCCTGCGTCTGCAACAGTTGAGGGGTCGTCATTCAAGTTGCTAGTTGTAATTGAATATGTAACATAATCATCAAAGTTACGAGGTGCTGGTCTTCTTTCTGTTCGCCTTGGTACTTGATGTTGTGATGTGAGTTCTTCTGGAATATAAAATGAATTATTTGCATCCACAAAACTATCATTGTTGATTTCTTCAGTCTCCTCTTCATTTTCAGCAGATTGAACGTCACTTATATTCCGAAAACTTAATGAGCTACCCTCATTTTCTTCGACTGAATCAATATCAATTAGAATGTGGTCGGATATTTTTGATTCACTTTCCATAAAAACTACATCACGGCTGGTTACCAATTTTCTTCGTTTGGGATCAAAACACCTGTACCCTTCCGTCTGTTCACTATATCCCACAAATAGCATTTTAAGTGACTTGGAGTCCCACTTTTTTCTATTTTGTTTTGGTATATGTACCATGCAAGATGTTCCAAAAATACGCATGTAACTTAAATCAAACTTTTTTCGGGTCCACATTTCTTCCGGAATTCGGTTCTGAATTACGGAGCTGGCAGGTCGATTGATAATATAAACAGCGGTATTTACAGCTTCTGCCCAAAAAGATTTGTCCAGCTTTGCATCAATTATCATACATCTTGCTCTTTCAACTATAGTTCTGTTTTTTCTCTCGGCTAAACCATTTTGTTGGGGAGTATAAACGTTTGTAGTTTGATGTATGATACCAGATTTCTTGCAGAATGATTCAAAATTTTGACAAATGTATTCAATTCCGTTATCAGTTCTGTAAGTATGATTGCATAGTGTAGGTTCTTGCGTTTATAATACGCTACTCCAAGAGTGGCTTTATCTCTATAGCGCAGTCAGTCAGTCTTTGATCGCCAAATAGTCATAACGGTTGTCCAACAGTTTGCCTCTTCTCCGTTATTACATAGTTAGCATATATCTATATCGAACAATAAATATACATATGTATTAAATTAAATAACAAAAGTAAGAGGCTTTTATTTAACCTAAGATATTACAGTGGCGACGAGGAGTTTGTGAACCTACTCAAGTGCAAAGGTTAATTATATTAAAATGATAGGAACAGTGCCTTCTTTTGATTACACGTGTAATGACTGGACAGTTTACATTGCGCGACTTGAGCAATTTTTTATTGCTAACGATATACTCGCAGTCGCCAAAAATCCGTTTGGCAGAATTAGAGTTTTCGCATCTATTTTTGGTAGCAGACATATGTAATGAGTGCATAATTGTAATCGACTTCATGAAAGAGCACGGAGTGATTCTGGATATCGGTAAGCAAGTGTTGAAGTACCAAAATGTAGAGATTCCTATGGTTTATGGCAACGATAACTCATCAACTCTAAGAGCTGTCATCAAAGAAGACATATGCTTGCCTGCCTCTTCAGAAGTGTTTGTTTGGACGAAAATAGAGGGCGATCTAGGTAGCCATCGATACCTCATGGTGGAACCAGAGTCTGAGCAATCTTCCCAAAACATCATCTTAGAGAAGACTCTTGTGGAACCAAAGAACAACACGGTACCCGTACGGATTCTGAACATCAAACCGTACGAGGTCAAGCTCAAGAAAGGAGAAGTAATTGGAAAATGCGAATCTGTGACCGCAATAACTAAAATCACAGAAATGAACGCAGAAGAACCAATGGACCCCGGAAAATTCAGCTCCATGAAAGCCAAAATTCTTAAGCCATCCAATCTAAGTCAACATCAGCTTAGTGTTGCTGGAAGCCTTCTTCATGAGTACGCTGATATATTTTCTTCACCGAGTGGGTAGTATGGTCGAACAAAACTGTTACAGCACCGAATCGACACAGGTGATGCGAGACCGATTCGACAACCAGCAAGACGTCTCCCATTAGCCAAACAAGCCGAAGTTGAAGAAATGATATCGACAATGAAGAAAGATGGTCTAATCGAAAATTCCAAAAGCCCTTGGGCGTCACTCTTGAGATTAAATGGAAACACAAGAAATATATTTTATATAAACGTGTTTATTACAGCAGGATTTGAGAAAGAATAATTAAATGAAAAAAAAAATATACTAAAAGCTTTTATCAAAGCTAACGTAATTTAAATATCTAAGGTGAAAACAATAACAAGTATTCTTATTATTTTAACACACCCACTTAATTAAATATTTGAATAATTTTAATTAATTTTAAATATTAATACCCATTCCCTTTGTACAAAAAAGATGTTCGTTTCCTGGAACGGCTTTTGTCAAATTGTCTGCTACTATATTTTCTGTAGGTATATAGTTGACTATTATGGAACCATCATGGATTCGATCTCTTATGAAATGATGGCGTACTTCTATATGTTTAGATCTTGATTTATAAGCGTCTGATTCTGCTAACTTAATAGCACTCTGATTATCACATCTGATTGTAATAGAGTTCATTCTTTTTTCGAGTTCTTGTTGGAATTGTTACAGCCAGATGGCTTCTTGCACAGCTGAAGACAAGGCCATGTATTCGGCTTCGGTGCAGTAAGCGACAACCAACAGTTGCTCTATCCAGCACCAAGATATTGCACCATTACACATCTTGTACATCTACCCTGTGCAAGAACGACGTTTGTCAACATCCGAAGCCCAGTCCGCATCACAGAAACCAGTTAAATTTTCAGTACCATTAAACACTATTTAGTAATTTATAGTACCTTTAAGATACCGGAAAATTCGTTTAACAGCGGTCCAATGAGCACTTCCATATTTATTATTGAACCGACTTACATCATTAACGGCAAAAGCAATGTCCGGCCGTGATCCCTGTGCCAGATAGAGTAAGCTCCCCACTGCTTCTTGATAAGGAACACTTTCGATATTTTCTTCGTTTTCTTTAATCATATTGATTGATAGCTTCTGATTTGGATCGCTTGGTGTTGAAACAGGTTTGCAATTTTCCATACCAAATCTTGCCAGAATCTCTTTGGTATATTTAGATTGATCAATACAAATAGTTTTATTGTCATCATGATATGTTATGTTGAATCCAATACAGCATTTGGCCTTACCAATGTCCTTCATTTTGAAATCGTAGCTTAGAGATGTCTTCAATTGATCTCTCATTTCATTATTGTTCCAAAAAATGAGTAAGTCATCAACATAAACACCAACGATTATTTCTTTATCTTGACTGTAATAGACACATGGATCGACTTTTGATTGAATGAGCCCAAATTTCTTCAAAGCAGCATCTAGTTTCATATTCCATTGACGACTGCTTTGCTTGAGACCGTAAATTGACTTTCTTAATTTACATACACGACCGCTTCCATCATCACATCCTTCAGGCTGCTCCATGTAAATATCTTCGGAAAGATCACCTTGTAAGAACGCTGTGATAGCGTCCATCTGGTCAATTTGCATTCCTTTCTTAACAGCCAACGCAATTAAAAATCGAATTGAAGTGTATCGAACTACAGGTGAATATGTTTCATTGTAATCGATGCCATACTTTTGGGAACAACCTTTTGCTACCAATATTGCCTTATATCGGATAACATTACCATCATTGTCAAGCTTCGTCTTTAAAACCCATTTCGACTTAATTGCCTTTCGTCCAGATGGCAAATCAACGAGCATCCAAGTTTTATTTTCGGCAAGTGAATTTAGTTCATTCTTTATAGCACTTTTCTATTCATCACAGTCTTCACGTTCCCCTGCGTCTGCAACAGTTGAGGGGTCGTCATTCAAGTTGCTAGTTGTAATTGAATATGTAACATAATCATCAAAGTTACGAGGTGCTGGTCTTCTTTCTGTTCGCCTTGGTACTTGATGTTGTGATGTGAGTTCTTCTGGAATATAAAATGAATTATTTGCATCCACAAAACTATCATTGTTGATTTCTTCAGTCTCCTCTTCATTTTCAGCAGATTCAACGTCACTTATATTCCGAAAACTTAATGAGCTACCCTCATTTTCTTCGACTGAATCAATATCAATTAGAATGTGGTCGGATATTTTTGATTCACTTTCCATAAAAACTACATCACGGCTGGTTACCAATTTTCTTCGTTTGGGATCAAAACACCTGTACCCTTCCGTCTGTTCACTATATCCCACAAATAGCATTTTAAGTGACTTGGAGTCCCACTTTTTTCTATTTTGTTTTGGTATATGTACCATGCAAGATGTTCCAAAAATACGAATGTAACTTAAATCAAACTTTTTTCGGGTCCACATTTCTTCCGGAATTCGGTTCTGAATTACGGAGCTGGCAGATCGATTGATAATATAAACAGCGGTATTTACAGCTTCTGCCCAAAAAGATTTGTCCAGCTTTGCATCAATTATCATACATCTTGCTCTTTCAACTATAGTTCTGTTTTTTCTCTCGGCTAAACCATTTTGTTGGGGAGTATAAACGTTTGTAGTTTGATGTATGATACCAGATTTCTTGCAGAATGATTCAAAATTTTGACAAATGTATTCAATTCCGTTATCAGTTCTGTAAGTATGATTGCATAGTGTAGGTTCTTGCGTTTATAATACGCTACTCCAAGAGTGGCTTTATCTCTATAGCGCAGTCAGTCAGTCTTTGATCGCCAAATAGTCATAACGATTGTCCAACAGTTTGCCTCTTCTCCGTTATTACATAGTTAGCATATATCTATATCGAACAATAAATATACATATGTATTAAATTAAATAACAAAAGTAAGAGGCTTTTATTTAACCTAAGATATTACAGTGGCGACGAGGAGTTTGTGAACCTACTCAAGTGCAAAGGTTAATTATATTAAAATGATAGGAACAGTGCCTTCTTTTGATTACACGTGTAATGACTGGACAGTTTACATTGTCGCAACTAATGTGGCAAAAAGGAGGGCTATTTTTATTAATTCTCTTACTGAAGATACCTACAAATTACTAAAAGACCTTGCGCACCCAAATGTTCCAGACAAGTTGACGTATGATGACTTGATTGACGTTTTCAAGAAGCATTTCAAAACATCGACATCCGGTTTTGCAGAGCGCTATAAATTTTACGAAGCTGTAAAAAATACCGACGAGACTCTTCAACAGTGGGCTGCTAGAGTACGATCCTTGGCCACAAATTGTAATTTTGAAGAGCATCTCAATATGGCTCTGCGTGACAAATTTATTATGGGTTTGGAGAGGGGACGTGAAAAGGACAAGTTGTTTTTGGAAGATTTTAAAACCTTAAAACTAGATAAGGCGATTGAAATATCTCAATCAATCGAATGTGTGAAAAACCAATACCAAAACAACAATGCAGTTGTAGTCAAAACTGAACCGGGACCAAGTAACGGATCTAACCCCAGTGTATTCCGTATGTCAGCTAACAAAAACAATACTAAAGCATCTGTACATAACAAGGTGAATAAAAAGAACGGTGCAACGACGTCATCAGCTACCGCCTGTAAGGTTTGCGGTTATAAAAATCATGTGGACCAAGAATGCCGATTTAAGAACTATATATGCAGCAAATGTCATCAACGTGGCCATCTGAAGAAAATGTGTCCGGAATATTTAAAAACTGTTTCTAGTAGACATAATTATATTGAAAATTGTAATTATTCGGACGAAGACGATAGTGAATTACCATTATATTATTGTAAATCTAGTGAGGGCCTTAAGCCAATAACTGTCCACGTGTTTTTGAATGGTGTTCCGATGGAAATGGAGGTAGATAGCGGCGCAGCTATTTCTGCAATTTCGTTTGATTTGTACCAACAAAATTTTGCAAAATGTGAGCTAAAATCGACGGATTTGATGTTGAAAAATTACAAAGGTAGTCAAATAAAGCCACGCGGAGTTTGTAAGTTTTCCATTTCATACAATAATACTCATGAGTCTATAGATGTTTATGTCATTGATAATGGCGGCCCACCCTTGCTGGGTCGTAATTGGATGCATGTTTTCAAAATAGGATTAAAAGAAATTAATTTTTTAAAAACCGGTAACAAAGATACAGATTTATTGCATGTGTTGTCCAAATACTTTGAAGTATTTGATGGTAAATTAGGTACATATAATAAAAATCAGGTGAGCCTTAAACTTAAAGAAAATGCATGTCCAAAATTCTTTAAACCTCGCCAAATTCCATTGGCAATCAAGAATAAAGTTGAGCAAGAAATTTTGAAGCTAGTTGATTTAGGAGTCCTTGAACCAACAAACTACAGCGAGTGGGGTACACCTATTGTTCCAATTCTTAAGAAGTCAGGTGAGGTCAGAATCTGTGGAGATTACAAAGTAACTCTCAATCCACAACTCCAGATAGAGCAGTATCCGCTGCCAAAGATTGAAGAACTATTTTCTGAGCTTTATGGGGGAAAACAGTTTTCAAAAATAGACCTTTCAATGGCATATCAACAGCTGGTTCTTGATGAAGGCTCTAGAGATTTGACAACCATATCCACAACGAAGGGATTGTACAGGTATACAAGGCTAGTCTACGGTGTAGCATCAGCGCCTGCAATTTTTCAACGGACGATTGAGTCTCTTCTTAGAGGCATTGAAGGTGTTGTAGCATTTATGGACGATGTGTTGGTGACAGCACCTTCTAGATTAGAGCATTTAAGACGACTCGAATTAGTTCTAAGTAGAATCAAAGAAGCGGGGTTGAAGGTTAGCAGAGAAAAATGCGAATTTTTTGTTGAATCTATAAACTATTTAGGGCACGTCATCGATTGTAAGGGTTTGCACACATGCCCTAAAAAGGTAGATGCTATTTTAAAGACTCCGGAACCAAAAAAACATTCAGGATTTGCAATCATTTTTGGGTATGTTCAACTACTATCGAAAATTTGTAGCTAACGTAGCAACTATTTGTGCACCTCTTTACGAGCTATTAAAAAAAATGTTAGATTCGTATGGGAAAGAAAAGAACAAATCGCATTTGACAAAATAAAAGAAATGCTGGCTTCGAAAAATATGCTTTCCCATTACGATCCTAACGCACGTATAAAGTTAACAGTAGATGCTATTCCTGTGGGGTTGGGAGCAGTGTTAGCGCACGCTTTTAGCAATGGTGTTGAAAAACCCATAAGCTATGCCTCACGAAAATTATCAGACTGCGAACAAAAGTATTCGCAGATCGAACGCGAAGCATTGGCAATAATGTTCGGTGTAAAACGCTTTCACCAATATGTTTTTGGTAGGAAATTTACCCTTGTTACGGATAACAAGCCATTGATTTCCATTTTTGGACCTAAAAAGGGTATTCCTACAATAACCGCCAACAGATTACAACGCTATGCATTATTTCTTTCAGCTTACCAATTCGACGTTGAATATGTGAACACTAAGAGCAACGTGGCAGACTATTTCTCGCGTTATCCGTTAGAAACTCCAGTACAAGCTGAAGTTGACAAAGTTTATGTTAATTACATAAAGCAAATAGGTTTGATTCCAATGACTTTTAATACCATAAAAGAGTTGACCAATTCTGATGAATTGTTAAAAAAAGTAAAAGAATATATTGTAAATGGCTGGCCAAAAGTAATGACGGACACGAGTTTGCGTCCGTTTGCATTGAGGAAAAATGAGCTTAGTATAGAGGAAAACTGCATTTTTTTGGGGATACAGAGTAGTAGTTCCAACAGCGCTCCAGAAACAAATGTTAGATGAGCTCCATAGAACTCATATGGGAATTTTTAAAATGAAGAGTATGGCAAGATCATACATATGGTGGCCAGGCCTTGATAAGGATCTCGAAAACATAACAATGTCTTGTGAAAACTGTTTGGCTTTTAAGCAGAATCCTGCACATAACGCTTTAGTGAATTGGAAATGGCCAGAAAATCCATGGTCAAGGCTACACTTAGATTTAATGGGACCACATTTTAAACGCATGTTTCTGGTTGTTGTTGATGCACATACTAAGTGGTTAGAATGTGTGGACATGGGAAACGATATCACTAGCGCTCATACAATCAAAGTACTTCGTAACATTTTTTCTAGGTTTGGTTTGCCTTTAGAAGTTGTAACAGATAATGGCACTTCTTTTGTGTCGAACTAATTTGAAGATTTTTTAAAACTTAATGGCATAAAACATTTAAATACTCCAGTTGGCCACCCAGCTACAAATGGTCAAGCAGAAAATGGTGTAAAAACAATAAAACTCGCGCTAAAAAGGGCATTTAATACAAACTCTGCAAATAATGACTTAAACAAAATATTAAATAACTTTCTTCTTGACTATCGGAATACAATTCATTGCACGACAGGCAAATCACCAGCTCACTTAATGTTTAATCGAAATATTAGAACTAGGTTAGATATAATAAATCCATTGACTTTTTCAAAAATGAAAATAGACAATTCAAATGTTAAAAAAAAGTAGAGTGCATGCAAAATAAACAACAGAAATATTATAAAGGTAAACAAAACAAATTATTTTTAGTAGGAGAGTCTGTAATGGCAAGAGACTATTCCAAAGCTGGAAAAGTTTCTTGGGCCAAAGGAAAAATTATAAAAATACTCGGAAAAAGATGTTATAATATTCTTGTTAAAGGCAAAGTTTGGAAAAGACATGCAAATCAAATTATTCGTTACAAAACTAAGGCCATATCCGATTCTTATATTCCTATAACACTAACAGATTTAAGTTCTAAAATTAATGTTTTTGAAGATAAAAAAATTGAAATACAATCTAATGGGCAAATCGATTCAAAAAACAATGTAAAAACCAATAATAAAACCAATTCAAAAATTGTTACATCAAGTACTAGTCCTAAGACTGTTAATGCTAACAGAAGTAGATATCCACTCCGAAGCTATAAAAATGTAAACGTTAACAAGAGCAGGTATCCGCTTCGAAGCACATTCAAACATTAGTGTGACATACATATAATGTATTTATAAAAAAAAACAACAAAAAATTTAATTTTAACATGTTATATTCTTTCATTCATTAAAATCATTATTTTTATATTAACTTATAACCATAATATTATAAAATTAAAGATTTAAAGAAGTTATATTGAATTATAAAATTTGAATTAAAAAAAAAAAAAAAAAAAAAAATTAAAAAATTATAATTGAATAACATTTATTAAAACATTGTAAAATTTATTAATTAGAACTAAAATTCTGCAGAAAAGGCAAACTGGAGGGGATATTGTAAGTATGATTGCATAGTGTAGGTTCTTGCGTTTATAATACGCTACTCCAAGAGTGGCTTTATCTCTATAGCGCAGTCAGTCAGTCTTTGATCGCCAAATAGTCATAACGATTGTCCAACAGTTTGCCTCTTCTCCGTTATTACATAGTTAGCATATATCTATATCGAACAATAAATATACATATGTATTAAATTAAATAACAAAAGTAAGAGGCTTTTATTTAACCTAAGATATTACAAGTTCTTATAATCTTGATTTTTCTTTCTAATTGGTTCTCCACAAGCTGTTTAAATTCTTTGAATAGCTCGAATACATCCGATTTCGATTTCAAGAAATAAACGAAAGTCTTGCGGGAAAAATCATCAATGAAAGTTAAGAAATATCTCGCTCCACCTATTGACTTAGTTTCCATTGGACTGCACAAGTCCGAATGAACAAGATCCAACATATTCTCCGCACGGGTCCCAATGTGTTTGAAAGGTAGTCGAGTTTGTTTACCTTCAAAACATACCTGCATTTTCTTAAAACATCGACATCTTCATTGAAAGCGATACC
This sequence comes from Melangyna quadrimaculata, assembly GCA_949320155.1. NCBI lineage: Eukaryota > Metazoa > Arthropoda > Insecta > Diptera > Syrphidae > Melangyna > Melangyna quadrimaculata. Next base: position 244,345,931 of record OX439483.1, on the reverse strand, counting down.
TTCGACTATCCCATTCTTCATTTTGCAAAGGTCAACGTAATTGATATGACCCAGCCTTCGATGCCATGTCATGAGATCGGTTGATCCATTTGCAACCATGCATGATGGAGTTTCATCTTGAAGTTTATAAACTCCACCTGACATCTTTGCCTTGACTAGAAGTTCTTTTTCTTTGTTGAAAACCTTGCAGCCATCGATGTTGAAAATTACTTCGTTCTTATTTTCGACAATTTGAGACACGGACAAAAGATTCGTTGCTAGTTCTGGCACAAGTAAAACCTTTCTTACTTCGAACTCTTTGCCATTCATTTCCAAAGTAAGATTGCCAGTTCCTGCTACTTTCAGTTTTTCATTATTAGCCGTAACTATCTCTTCAATTGACGATTTTTCAACATTAGATAATAAATTCTGGTTGGAAGTCATGTGTCGTGAAGCCCCGCTGTCGATATACCAAACGTTCGAACTTTGGGCTAAGTTGCATGATGCATTGGACGCACTAAAAGCATTTTTGGCCTCAGACTTCTTGGTTTCGGACGACTTTTTCTTATAGCAGTTTGTGGCTAAATGCCCCTTTTTGTTACATTCATAGCATCGAAAATTTGGTTTTGAGTTGTTTTTCTTGTAATCTTTCTTCTTAGCTCCAAAAAACGCATTTTCTGATTTATTTTTCTGATAATCAAAATCCAGTAATTTTGCTTTAATGTCTTCACCAGTAATGTCCTTTCCACTGATTTCAATACCCATTATGAAAGGTTTGAAATCTTCAGTTAGACCTGCAAGCATTATGGCTCCAATCCATTCTCCAGGAATAGGAAATTTAATGCTCCCTAGTTTGTTCGATGTGCCTATGATTTCATTTACGTATTCGGTCATTGAGTCACAATTTTCTAGACGAATAGATATAAGTTTTCTTAGTAGTGCAACTTTTCTTGACAGTCCATTGTCTTCATAAAGCGTTTCAAGTTTCTTCCATATTGCAGATGCAGATATTTCATTCTGAATATGAACGTATAACGATTCGTTAATACTGAGAACAATTTGTGCCTTTGCCTTCCTGAGCTTTACTTCATCCTCTTCTGTATTTGGAGTTATTATGCAACTATGAAGATCTTTCAGTTCCAGAATATTTTGCATAGCAAACTTCCAAGTATGATAGTTTTCAGTACCACGCAATTTTTCCATTCCCATTCCAAAATTGTCGTTCGCAGCCATTTTTACAACGAATCCAGCAACAATTCGAAATCCTGCAATTTATTGTATAAAAACAACTAATGTTTTAAAGCCAACACGTTTTATTTATTTTCTTGTTAAATCACGCCTGGGCCCATAACCTCTTGAGATTAAATGGAAACACAAGAAATATATTTTATATAAACGTGTTTATTACAGCAGGATTTGAGAAAGAATAATTTAATGAAAAAAAAAATATACTAAAAGCTTTTATCAAAGCTAACGTAATTTAAATATCTAAGGTGAAAACAATAACAAGTATTCTTATTATTTTAACAGTCACCAGTTGTTCTTGTCAAAAAGAAAGATAAAAGCACCCGATTTTGTGTGGATTACCGTAGGCTGAACGATGTGACAAAGAAAGACAGCTACCCTCTGCCCAGAATCAGCGATACATTGGATGCCATGGAAGGAGCTCAATGGTTCTCGACGTTAGACTTGAAGAGTGGCTACTGGCAGGTAGAAATCCATCCAGAAGATCGAGAGAAGACAGCTTTCTCAACCGGCAATGGTCTGTGGCAGTTTAAAATGATGCCATTCGGACTGTGCAACGCTCCGGCAACATTTGAGCGTCTGATGGAGTGTGTTCTTTAAGGCCTTACTTGGAAATCATGCCTTGTATATTTGGACGATGTGATCGTTTATGGAAAAACTTTTTACGAGCATTGTGAAAACCTTAAGGCTGTATTTCAGAGGCTTCGAGAAGCACACTTAAAATTAAATCCAGATAAATGTGCGCATTTCAAGACCGAAGTTAAATACCTTGGACATATCATCTCATCCCAAGGAGTAAAGACTGATCCTGAGAAAGTTGACACTGTGAAGAATTGGCCAACACCACAGGATAAACATCAGCTCCGAAGCTTTCTTGGTCTAGCCACATATTATCGGCGCTTTGTGAAGGACTTTGCTGGAATCGGTAAAAGCTTGCATCAACTTACTGAAAAGGGGAAGCCGTTCAAATGGTCAGGTGAGTGCGAGAAAAGTTTTCAGTAACTCAAGCTACGTTTGTGTAATGCTCCTGTGCTGACCTATCCGACTCCTGGAAAGCCTTTAATCATCGATGCCATGAAGGACAAGAAGAAGTGGTCGCCTACTACAGTAAGGTGCTCTCGAGGCCAGAGCGCAATTATTGCGTCACCAGAAGGGAACTTCTAGCTTTGATTTTGGCAACAAAGCACTTCCATAAGTACATATATGGACAGAAGTTCCTCCTTCGAACAGACCAAGGTGCGCTTAATTGGCTTCTGAACTTCAAAAATCCAGAAGGTCAAGTAGCAAGATGGATCGAGAGACTTCAGACATACGACTACGAAATTCAACATCGGAGGAAAGCTGCACTCAAACGCAGATGCATTGTCTCGACGACCGTGTAAACAGGACTGTAAGCATTGCACGCGTCAAGAAGAAAAGGAAGCGGTTGCCATCCAACGAATAAGAGCCGATCCCATTTACGGTTGGAGCAATGAAGAACTGAGGACTGCCCAACAAGAAGACTCGGATATAGAACCCATTCTTGCATGGAAGGAACACGGAGAAAAACCAGAATGGGGTGACATCTGCGATAGAAGACCAGCTCTCAAAGCATATTGGGCACAGTGGGACTCACTTCATGTGCAAGAAGGAGTACTAAGGCGCAAATGGGAATCTGCAGATGGCAAGTCTTATCTGATGTAGTTGATAGTGCCTATGTCAAAGGTTAATGACGTTCTTCGAGAGATGCATGATGGAGCATCTGGAGTCATTTGGGAGTCAATAAAACGCTGGAGAAGATATGACAACGGTTCTACTGGCAACATGCAAGAGATGATGTCGAAAAGTGGTGACGAAAATGTGATACTTGTGCTGCTACCAAGGGACCAGGTAGAAAGCTTCAAAGTGAAATGCAACAGTACAATGTGGGCACACCTTTCGAAAGAACAGCAGTAGATGTCGCAGGTCCGTTTCCGGAGACCAACAGTGGAAACCGATACATCGTTGTAGTCATGGATTACTTCAGCAAGTGGCCTGAGGCATTTGCCATCCCAAATCAAGAAACTAAAACAGTTGTTGATCAGATTATCTTCAATTGGGTGAGCAGGTTCGGCGTACCTTTGGAACTGCATTCTGACCAAGGAAGGAACTTCGAATCTAACATCTTTCAGGAGGTTTGCTCTTTCCTTGGCATCAAGAAGACGAGGACAACACCGCTTCATCCACAATCTGATGGGATGGTAGAACGATTCAACAGGACTCTTAAAGAACATCTGTCCAAGGTTGTAGGTGACTACCAACGAGACTGGGACCGCCATATTCCATTGTTCTTGATGGCCTATGGCAGTGCGGTTCATAGTTCAACAGGACATACACCATCGGAGATCCTGTTTGGAACAACAATACGGCTGCCCAGTGAAGGAAAGGTCAGATGAATATGTGGATAACCTCAAAGAAAGACTCATTAACATTCATCAACGGACAAGGAAATACATAAAAACCGCTAGTGATAGGATGAAAACACGGTACGACGCCCGTGCAACAACGATGGGATTCCAAGAAGGAGACCTGGTGTGGTTTTACAATCCTCACCGACAAAAGGGACTGTCACCAAAACTACAAAAAAACTGGGAAGGCCCATATACCGTTGTGAAGCGAATCAATGATGTGGTTTACCGCATTTAGAGAGGAGTAAGGGGTAAGCTTAAAGTAGTACACTGCGACCGTTTACATCGTTATATGGGAATAATGGATTAAATCGGGACGATCAATCCTAAGAGGGGGGCAATGTGGTGAATATGCCCAGTTATGTAAACAACCACACATTAGTACAACTTTCTGCGCCATCTTTGAGTGAAATAAATAATTAAATCCATCACGGTTGGTGTCCAGGCTACTGGAATAATTGAACGAAACCCTTGTATATGAAAACTATAGTACTATCATGGACAAAATTTTTTTGTGCAACAATGTCCCGATCTACATTGCCCGATATTTCCACGAAGATTTTTCCAGAAATCGTGTGAAATGTACACACAGAACGATTTTTTCCATGAGATTTTTTCTTTGTCTTCTTCATTTTTTTATTTCTGTGCTCTTCATTTTGCATTGATATTCACTCACACCATCAACCCAATGGCACACTGACACCGAACACACACAAAAAACTGGAAAGAGGGCGAAAGAGAACATAAACAGACTGGAAAAATCGTCTGAGTTTTGTGGTACAAACGATTTGATCCCTACCCCTCACTTTTCACTCCCTTCACCACGAACTAAAGATCGGCACTGGAAAAATCGTTCAATGTAGACCGGGACAATGCTTCGTTGGAGGCGCCACTTTAGATCGGCGGAGACTTCCATTTTTGGGAGACAATTGTCGGCGGAGACTTCAATTTTTGGGAGACTTCCATTTATCAGAGAATCGAAACTAAGTAGTTAGAGCAAGATGAGTGTATTTTTTTCGATTCTGGTAAGAATCAAATGGAGTAAGCGAGATTACCAATCGAAGGTTTTGTTCAACGTCAATGATGAGAAAAAGGTGAAGAAAATGGCAAAAAAAAATGTTCGTATCCCCTTTGATTGAATGTGCAATGCAAGGTTATTTTTTTGCTTAATTTACTGATTATGCTATATGCGAGAAGAGAAGTGGACATACATACATGTAAGTTAGCTTTTTGCGTCGTCGTTGTCAACAACATTGAAGCAAGGAATATAGTTTTTTTTTTTGCGGGAAAGAATAATGCGTGGAGGTATACATTCTTATATTATCAAGGGTAGGTTGATTTTAATGCGTGAAAGAAAAATATGTTCATGTTGTGTAAGTATATTTGTAGGTATATATGCAATCGTATGTTATTGAGGGTAGTTTTTATATAATATTGTCTTGCAAAGATTTCTCATTTGCCGTGAAATTTGTTGCAAGTGCAAGATTTTGAGCATATTTTTTTGCGGGAACATCTACATAGGTAGATAATATTCGTATAAATCATGAATGGTAGGTTTTATTAATATTAATGTTGTTTGCATGATTTGAGTTTGACTTGAAATGTTTTGAAGAAATTTACAATTTATTATGCCGACAAATATAGGTAGGTCCATACATAATGCATAACTATATGTAGGTAGGTATGAAAATAAGTTATGAAAAAAGGGAGAATTTCTTTGCAATGTTGAGGTAGGTAAGTGCTTGGTGGTAGGTAGGTTGTATTTGTTTACCTACTTTTAATTCACAATTTATCATACAAGCAGGCATGTAGGATGTAGGTATAGGTATGTACCTACATAGGTAGATATGATTTAATTGTTTGACACTAGAGTCTGTCAACGTGGTGGTTGAATTTCAGCCAGTGTTATTAATTTTTTTTAAATCAACCAATTGCAAAACGTGCCAACAGGTAGGTACCTATCTACTTACCTATTTTAATTTTTATTACCGATTTTTTGATATCAGGTAGTTTACAAAATAAATGCCTTAATGTAGAAAGGTAGGTACCTACCTGTAGATACCTTCCTACCAATAACTTTTTTCGTTAGGAATTTTTTCCTTTTTTTGAAATTTAAGTGTAAAATAAATTTGAAAAACTTAAATATGAATTTTTGCATACCTAACACAATAATAATAATTATAAATTGTTCCTATTTTCGTGACCTTTTTTTTATAAATTATTTATTTATTATTATTTATTTATTTTATTTATTTTAGAAATTTATAATAATTTTAATTAGTTGGTGTTTTTTTTTTAATGTCTAAAGCTTAAAACTTCTATCTCCCTCCGTTTGTGGGGGAGGGGTAATTTTATAAAACATTTGCTTTAAATGGATTAAAAATTATTAAAAATCAACGATATTACTTACAATATTATGCGATAGCTTTTTTCAGGCTATTTTTTTTCAAATTGTTTACAAAATAAAAATGTTCAATGAATAGTTTTTGAAACAAAATTTTTCAAAGTCAAAATTTATAAAAAAAAAAATTGAAAAACAAAATTTATTTGCATTTTTTACTTCAGAATTTTACGTAATATTCTTTGTTCCAAAAACGATTGCTGTAATTAGTTTTTAGTCAAACGCTAAGAACCAGGAGCTGGTATATACCTAGTTTAGTTTTAGAGAAAATCGAAACTTATGAAAGTACTTTTTTCTTCCAAAATTAATTTTTGAGTAGGTATTTAGTACGTGTATACAGGGTGATTTGCATAAGGTGTCATAAAAGGCTAGAGCGTATAGGTTGGACTAAGGCAAGACAAAATTCGTATGGGAGCGGGGTCTATTTTCCTCCGTTTAGGCGGGAGGGGCAATTTCCAAAATAAAATCACTTAAAACAGAAAAAAAATATTAAAAAATAACGGTAACACTTACAGAGTGACGCTATAGCATATTGAAAAGCCAAAAGTCTATTCTTTAATATAATTTTTAAATTAAGTTGTTCGGGTAAATAGTTTTTGAAAAATAAATTTTCAATGTCAAAATCTTGAAAAAAAAATTAAAAAAATTTCTAGCAAATTTTTTTTCGAAATTTTATGTAATTAAGCATAATTTTTGTTTTCAAAACTTAATGCTCTTGTCAATTTTTAGTCAAACGCTGGAAACCGTATGGATCTAGGACTTTTAGTTTTCAAGATATGAAAAAATTAATGAAGCAACTTTCATATTAAACTAAGAAGAATCCGGCTAAATGATCATTTCAGCAACCAATTGATTATAGTCAAGTTTAAGTTGTGAAAATTGGCAGAAAAATAGTTATAATATTAACTATAATTTAGCCCAAATTGGTGGTAAATGATCATTTCAGTAACCATCAGTTGATTATCGTCAAGTTTAAATTGTGAAAATTGGCAGAAAAATAGTTATAATATTAACTATAATTTAGCCCAAATAAAGCTATTCCAGGCTAGTCCAGGCGTATTAGCACTAAAAATTGTATAATCATCTAAATATTTTATATGTACATATGTATTTACATGCTGATAATATATAACCTTTCTATAGACATCTAAATTTTTAAATTCGGATAAGTACTTTTCGATTTATAACCAATTTTATGCCGACAAATTGACAATTGACAAAATTCTGGATGTGATCTTTTTTATTAGATTTATTAGATTTTTAAAATTTATAATTTTTAAATTTAAAATATTTGATTGTGTGAAAGTGTTGACAATATAAAAATAGAATTCCTTGAAAAAGCACCACTTTGCATTTTTTTTGGTAAATAAATCAATAAAACTAACTTTAGAGTGACTTTTGTTGCAATAATCACTTAAAATTTATAAGCAATATTTTAGAAGAGGATAAGAGCAATTAGTGTGTTGGTTTTTTTTTCCAAAATTTATCAATTTTTTATAAAAAAAAAATAAAAATAAATCGGGTGGCACAACGGCTCATGAAGAGCCAGGGCCTAGTGACTTACAACTCGCAACCATTCCTGTGTGCGCCTATCGATACTATAAATACTAGAATAGTAAGCTGTTGATATCCTCCGTCTTTTTTATCTTTAATCCCTCACAGGAATGGAAGGGACCTACAATTTTATGCCGAATCCGAACGGCTAGAAGAGAAGCACTTATTCGTGACAAGTGATACTCTTGGAGGATTTGTCAATTCCTCGCAAGAGGCAGTAGCTCTGAAAAAAACTTTTTAGTTTTTAGGTGGAAGAGCCTGGGAAGCGAACCCAGACCTCCAGCGTGACAGTTGAACGCACTAACCATTACGCTACGGGCTACTACAATTTTTTATTAACGTTTGCATTTATAGAACCAAAAATCGAATTGATTTTTCACTAAATCCCATTTTTAGTATGAATTTTTTAAGATTATGCAAACATTTTAACACAGAAATTTAGATTATAAATTTCTATCTTTAATTCATGTATCATTTGTTATGAACTATTACATAAGTATTACTCGAGTTTGAAGCCTCTAAACTTGGTTAAATAGAGCTAAAATTGCCCCTACTTTTTTTCCAGTTAGATTTACAAATACAAAATTACTCACATATTTGTAGAAGAAGGTTACACCTATAAATGTGCATCATTATTTTTCGAAAATATATAAATTTTTCATTAACTTTTGAATTTAAAGTACGAAAAATAGAGTTGATTATTCATTTAAACACATTTTTAGTACAAATATTTTGCAATAATTCTTACACAAAAATTTAAGTTATAAATTTCTACCTAAATTTCATGTATCATTTATTATGAACTATTAAGTATTACTCAATTTTTAAGCCTCTAAAGTTGTCTAAATGTAGATTTTTTGTAATTTATGATTTGTATATGGTTATGATTTTTTATATTAAAAAAATAAAAAAAAAAAATATTTGAGATAACGTTGCATTGCACTGGTTGACGATTGTTGACAATGAACAAAGCAAAGTATTTCTATGGATTTTATTTGAATTTTTATGGATTTTAAAAAATCAATTGTGACACTAATACACTGACACTATTTATCGAAAAGATATTAATAAAAAACCAAAAAGAAACATTTTAAAATGTTTACCCTTTCTTAAATAAATCTATCAAATGATAAGTTAGAAAGATAACATTTTTACCATTTAATTTCTATCAAATATATCTATAAGATATTAACATTTTAGATTTTCCCAACCACCCGTTAAAAATCAAATAGACTGAAAAATTGACCAAAATAATTTACCCTTTTTCAAAAATCATTTTGGGTATGAAAAAAAAATCCTGTCAAAAATTGCTTAAACATGGATAATTTTTTTGTTCATCTGATATAAAAATATGTAAAAATAAAAAAAAATAAGAAATGTACCCCCATATAACTACTCAGTACTTTTCGAAACGACTATTTTTTTTAATAAAAAAAAGTTGTGCATATTTTGTTGCCTAATTTTTCAATATCTTTCAAATAAAAAAATCATGTTTCTACGGTGTCGCGTTTAGAAGTTAGTTTTTTGACTTTGATTCAGTTTTACCCTATTTTACCCTATTAAATGTGCGAATTTCAAAAATTCCGTTCTTAGTGCAACCCTGAATATAATTTGCTATTATATAAATTTTAGTATATAGATACCTACCTACTTTTAATACTTCTAGTTTAAGCTGTTGCAATTTTTATTCTTTCATTTATATCTATAATATAAATAAATTAACATTCACATAAAAATAAGGTAGGTACGTTCCTTCTTACATGTACCTACCTAGATATTAATACAAATTATCTACAAACATACCTACCTTTCTAGGTTAAAATAAAAAAGCGAGAAACCTAACTACCTACCATGAGCCATACTCATCAAAAAACATCATCGCCATGAAACTCATGAATTATTGCATCACTGATATTCTTTGCAACAGACCTACATACATAAATATCTAGAAAGCAAAAAAAAAAAAATCTACCTATGCCTGGACCTTCATGCCGCCGCCGGCCGACGCGACGTCACGATTGTCTTCTTGCATTGCACACAAGTTGTAAAAAAAACCACCCCTTCCTCTTTAAGCGCACAAGACCCAACAAACCAAGGAGAATTCCCAATTTTTTTCACACTTTTCAATTCTCTGCACCTTTGCATAGCAAAGTAATCGACAAAAAAATGTAAACCTAACAAAAAACATTCATTCTACCTATTTCACTCTAACTATTATAAATATAAGTATTCCTTTCTTATTCTTACTAGAAATTCTCCACAAAACTCAATTTTCTCCACTGTCAAATTCGATGAGATTCTTTCACAATCGATCTGAAGATGGCAGTCCATTCGACATTCACCATGATAGTACTATAGTTTTCATATACAAGGACGAAACGAAAAAGAACCATCTAGCAGAATCCAGAACCATAGAAAATTCTAGAACCCTTTATTTCGGATATAAACACAGGGTCACCAGTCCGAAAAGGGCAGTTTGATTTTGAAAGCGAATGAATAAATGTCAGTGAGAATAAAGAGTTGCATACTTGTGCTTGGTTATAATAAAAGAAAAGTATTTGAAATAAAAAGCGTTTTATTTTGTGAATCAATTGCAGTTTCAGTTGGAATAAAGGAAATAAGTTTTATTTGCGAACCCTTGGTAAAATACAACAGAACAAAAGAATCTGCTCGAAAAACAAGAAAAGAATCTTCTCGAACGGTTCTAAGAACAGAAACACATCCTCGAAGGTAAACTAGATTAATTCGAGAACAAGTTTATTTCCCTTGACGAATGTGTTGAACAACAGTTTTCGTCAGTGGAAGCAAAATTCGGGAAGATCGAAGATAACATTGAAAGCATTAATAAAGAACTGGACAGAGTTCGAAAAATAAAGGTTCGAGAAGAAAAAGGAAATGCATCCACCGACCTTTGATGGACAAACTTCTTGGTCAATCTACAAGAAGCAGTTTGAGGCAGCCGCAACAACAAATGGCTGGGATGACGAAGACAAGTTTATTGCCCTGACGCTTGCCCTTAGAGGTTCTGCTGCTGAATTATTGCAAACCATACCAGCAGACCAGAACGGCAACTTCAGTGCTCTTGTTCAGGCCATTGACAAACGCTTTGGTGATGGCCATATGCAAGAAGTCTTCCGCGTTCAACTCAATACCAGAGTCCAGAAAAGAGGAGAAAGTCTGCAACAACTCCAAGCGGACATTGAACGGCTGGCGCATCTAGCATACCCGACTGCAGGAGATGAAATTACCAACCAGTTAGCAACAGAGGCTTTTGTCCGTGCAGTGTCCGACCTCAATCTCCAGCGAGCAATTCGAATTGCTGGAAAACGCACACTTTCTGAAGCATTAGCCTTCGCGCTCACTATGGAAGCATCAGAACAGGCTTCTTTAGGAATTCACCGGGCAAGAGAACTGGAAGTTGAGGAATGTTCCTGCCAGAGGCAGCGAGAAGGACCTCCCAAGCAACACATAAACTCTTCAAGAGGTCTTCAAACAAAATGATCATATCTTAACTGCCTCTTATTTCAATCTTTTTTAAACCATTCCACTTTACTACATTAAAATTTGCTCTTCAAAAGTGTTTTTTGTTTTAACTATTAAGAAAACGTTTTTGAAACATCTTAAAAACCTCTTTTTCGAATATTTGTATATTTTCCCTTTAACTATTTTCTTAAAAACGTCTTTGAATGGACCATATTCACAGCGCATGAAGAGTAGTTCATTTTCCTTTTTCAAATACTAATCGGAGATGTTTTTCAGATGTTTTTTATTAAAACATCTTTATGAAGGCTTAACATTTCATCTTCAGTTAGTATTTACTTTATCTTTAGAGAAAGTATAGAAACATATTTTTTTTTTGTTACAAATTGTATCGCCTTTGAGTTTTTATTTGTTCTTTGTTATGTAATTTTTGCGTTATTAAAATTAAAATTATCCAAACATTTTATTGGAAACCTATGAATTGAAAATTAAAAAGGATAAAATAACAAAAAGGTTCCCCACAAACCAACGTACAACTCATTGTTGAAAACATTTTTATCGTCGGTCATCGCTTTTATATGGTAAATTCCATCGCAATCGGGCGTTCTCCTTTATTATCACGTAAATTAATTTTGAAAGGCGTATGTTTGTTGCCGAACCGATTTTTTGACGTTCGTTGGTTGGTTTAAAAGAGCGATAAATGGAAAAAAAATCATCAAATCAGGCAGACACAAATTCTCATTGATAAACAAAATTATTCACAGCTGTTTTTTGTTTAAGTCTTTGATGACTCTTTATTAAGATTTACATTTTGTTGAGAGCTCTTATTATGAAGTTAATAAGAGGGATTTGGTTCTTAGCAAAAGAGTTTATAGGCAAGATGTTTTAATGACTACTTAAAAATCACTTTAAACCGTTTTCCAAATAGGTAGTGTATTTATAAAAATGCAAACGTAAAGGGTGACACTGTTTAATTTAATTTTACATAAAATTTAAAAATTATTAAACTTAATATTTTAATATTAAAAATTGTCATCCCTTATCAATAATTAGCATTAAATGTAACAAACGTTTTTTTCATGTAAGTTTAACTTCAAAAAAATTTTAAATTGTAAATGATTAATTTTAAGTTTATTCAGATTTAATAAACTACCCCTGACGAAGTCGTGAAATTACGATGAAACCTAGGGAAAAAGTATGGAATACAAAATTTGTATTTGCATATAGAAGAAAGTGACCAAAAAGCCCGATTTAACATAAACATTCAAATTAATATTTTATTATTATTTAAATCTAATGTACGCAAATTGTGTGGGTAGACTAAAAACCTAGTTAAGGCAGATTATATTGTGTTTTGATTGATCTTAAATAGTGTTATAATGTAGATATGTTTTTGATTTTCTTAATTTAAGAGGTTCATCAAGGGAGTTTGACGGCGACAAACTAGATTTTCACATTTAAAAAATGTTCGCTCCAAATTATACCCAAACGCTCTAGAATTGTTTTTCTGAAACATGCCAGATTTTTTAGGGGTTTAAATTCAGCACCATCGTAGCAATCCTTCAATAGAATTTGGCAGTTATTAGCTTAAGAACCAAGTAACAAATTTTATTTTGACAAAGCCCAAAATCGCATCATATTGACATATTTACAATATTTCTTCTTATTTTCTTAACTTTCACAATAAAGTTATACAAAATCCATAAGAAGAAGAAAAAAAAAAAAACATTTCGTACACTTCAGAAAATGAGACACCCTGTAATAATATTTGTACCTAATTCGCACACAAAAAAAAATTGTCCATGTTTATTATAATTGTATATGGATTTCTTTTTTATCTATTAATTTATTGATTTTAAAGAAACCCAGTAAATTTTCACACTATGCATACACTATTTATGTAAATAACACTTTGTGATTCAGTTCAAATTATATTTCCTTTTTTCGACCGTGTTTGCGATTATTTTTCTTATTATTTATCTGTTAATAGTTGTCAAATTAATGGCGCGTTAGTTTTAAGTGGGGAAGAATATGCAATTTCCAAATAAATCTTGTCCTGCATATCAAATTACTAGTTATTAAAGCTAATAAAATAGGTTTAGTATCCCTTATAAAACAAATTATAAATCAAGGATGAATAAACATTGAGAATTCATGTGTTTATTTTATGTTCATTCCATTTCATTTTAATTGTATTAAATTTGTATTTGTGTAAGAGAGAAAGATATTATTTTTTAATATTTTCTTCTCCCTCCAAGTTCACACTATTCACACAAAATACATTCAACTTCAAGACATCTTAAAAGCCTCTTCAAAAGATCAATAAAAAAGCTATATCTTTATAAGCACTTACAAGGACTTTAGTAAGAACTCTTTGTGCCCATACAGTTGGCTCCTCCACTTTGGTCCTTTTTGGGTCTTAATGACCTCTTTCAGATCGTTTGAAGAGTTGAAAGCTCTTGTAAAAGTAATTTTAAAGATATCTTAAAGAGCCGATTGTGTTGCTTGGGCTGCTCGATGCTGGAATTGCAACAAAACTGGACATCTCCAGCGCCAGTGCAGATTGCCATCAAGGAGAGTCACCTGTCAACATTGTGGAAGCAAAAATAATACCCGCGAACAGGTAAGCAATAACATCAACGCTCCTGCTTGCCCTGTTTACCACCCGGGAAACGAGTAAGAACCAGCTTCGAGGGGCAGAAGCAGGTTTCTGGTATCGATGGCCCCAGAACCACCATACAAGTCTCGCAGAGTAAACGGAGCAATAAAAGTCTGACAGTGGATGCAACATTAAATGGCAAGAAACATTTGGCTACAATTGACACCGGTGCCACAGCCTCCATTGTAAGAAAAGACGGGCGGAAAGTATCGTTAGTTCTACGAGATTTAATGTGTTCTTCATTTTGTAGGAGGGCGTAGATGGCGAACAAAAAAATAAACAATTTTTTTTTCACATATTAGTGGGTATCGCATTTAGTAATTTGTATTTTTTTTAATGTACATATATCCTTTTAATAATAGATAAGTATAATAATAATATTAAATTAAAGCAACACTACCTAGAATCTGAAACTTTATTTGAAGTAGACATTGAAGAGCTTGTTGTTTTCATTTCTCGCGTTGCTTTTGCTGATTGGGGCCCTGTTGCAGTAAGGTGCGACAGCCACGTCTTCTGATTCTGAGGGTCATTGCCGAGGTGTTGCATTGCCGAGAAGATAGTATTGGCTTCAGTGCCACCTTTGCCTCTAGACGATGTCGGTTTCAATTTTGAAACAGTATTGTTTGAACTGTATGACGTCTGATCATCCTGGAGTGAGTATTCTTCGACAAAAGTCCTAGAGACAGGTCTGCTGCTATTGGGCACGGTTCATTGTGATTTTATTCATGTCTCTTCATGACTGGTTGGTTGATTATTTGCAATTGCTGCGTAATTATGTACAGTTGTGGTGCCATCGCTAACTGTTGGGTCTCACGATTTTGCATTTTTATGTTAAGTGATGCAATGCGAATCTGAATCATGTATAAAACTGGCAAAGGCAAAGTGGGTAGTGGCATAGGCTGAACCTAAAAAGATCTATAAAGACATTACACACTATATATTTTAGGACCGAATCCCTTACCGAATAGCATGATACTTTTCGATGAGCCACACTGCAACACAACACACAAGACAAATATGGTTCTACGCATATGAAATATGTACATTGTAGCGATAGCGACTCACGACTCCACAACACAACACACGACATAGGTGGTTCTGGCTTTAGATGATGTTTGGGTGAAAAGTGGAAGCGAAATCTTAGCTCGAGCTAGGCTTAAGAAAAAAGACATATCTATACCTTGGTAATTCATTACGTTTGTGGGTGGATTTTAATTTAAAATAAAGATAGATGTTGATGGAAGATTGGTGGTGCGCAGAATGGAAAATGAAAGATAAATATGCAACGAGAGAAGAGACCATTTTCCGCTTTGCAGAAAAATTTAACTTATATAACTTATATTGGGAAGTGTGAACGGCTTCACGCCAGTTTGTAGGTAGGTAAAAGAAGAGTGGGGTAAGAGGTCTCGTGACCGTGAGCCATGTAGAAAATATAAAAACCGGACTCGTGAGTCTGCTTTGTTCATTCAATGTGAATGTTGTTCTTTCGATGTATTTTGAGGCGCAGTTTGTAACATAAACACGATGGTACACGGCAGCCCTTACACAATCATCCCAATCTTAACAGAGTCTATAGGTGCATCTATGCAACACAATAAAAGTTTTAAAAATAAATTGTGACAAAGCCAGGAATTGTTGCTTTGTCGCACATTTGTGTGTTTTGTAAAATAGAATTTAGTAAAGGTTCTCCAAAACCAACTCGAAAAGTGGCGCATTTTTATTATCATTGTGAATGATTCGCCCTACATAGCGAATGTTCCGCGTTGGTTTGGAAGAGTCTTAATGGGATTTTAGCCCCTAGGTTTTGTTTTCCTGCATATTGAACACCCGAATTCCAATTAGAATAAATATTTTATTCTCTGATGTGCACATATATAGTTTTTGTTTACGTATACATATCTCATAACTTATGTGAGTTCCTTCCAATACTTTCGCCACTTGAAGCCATCCTTGACTGCTCCTCCTAAACTATTAAGTTTTTCGGCTAGGCAATTCCATGCTTTATCTCGGGAGTGAGCTTAGTCAACTTATGTGAATCTGTGAATTGAATTTTCATTGTTATTCAGCTTTTGCTCCTCGTCACGTTATTTTGTTTTCCATTTTTTCACAGAATGAATTGATTGTGATAAAAAAAATTGGCATATGAAAATGTTTGACATTTGGCTTCACTTTTTCACCCATCGATAATCGGATTTTAAGTAAAGCCATGATAAAATTTTTCATTACTAAAATCGAGAATCGGATTTAACGTGAAGTCGTGATAAAATTTATCATTTCAAAATTTCACAGATCGAGAATTGACCCCCAGGGGGTCAATTCTCGATCTATGATATTTTGAAGTGATAAATAAAATATCATTTCAGTTTTCACAGGGATTTTTCATTTTATCATATCATGAACCCGTCTTATCCGATTCACGAACACATTGTGATAAACAGCTGTCAAAGTTTGTACTAAAAAGTACTAAATGATAAATTCTGTCAGTCGGCTGTCATAATTGTTTTTTTTTTTTCTTAAATAAAATATGAATAAATCAACTTCTGTATTAAATTTCTTTTTTATAATCATGTCAGGAATTTTTATTCGAATAATAATTAATAATAGACGCCGTAGTGAACAATGGTATTACCCCTTTTAAATCAGCCGCCGAGTTGTGTAAATAAAGAATTATTATACTTATACCTTATTGTTTTTTCTTTGGAATAATCTAAGGATTTTACGGCGTTCCCTTCGAGATGGACAAAATCCATTCGAAGTTACGACTGAGCAGCACTTTATTGAACTGTATATTTTTCCGAAGCACTTGTGCATGGATTTAATTGACGAATTAAAGCCATTCTTGAACACCATTCAAAGGAGAAAAGCGCTTCCATGTCACGTGAAAATGTTAAGTGCTCTGCGATTTTATGCAACGGGTAGTTTTCAACGTGCTGTTGGGAAAGATTAATTATCATCATTGTCTCAGACGTCGGTGAGTCGCTTTTTTTCAGAGATATCCACTGCTTCGAATAGGATAGCACACATATATGTGAAATTTCCTGGGACAGAAGAATTTCCTAGCATAAAAGCGAAATTTTATGAAAAATATGGTTTTCCCGGTATAATAGGATTAATTGATGGGACTCACATCAAAGTGTCAGCTCCTCGAAGGGAAATAGAACATGTTTTCTATTGCCGAAAAGGCGGACATTCAATGAATGTTCAAATCGTTTGTGATGCTGATTTTTGTATTTTGAGTGCTAACGCTCAATACGGAGGGACAGCCCATGATGCTTACATTTGGCGACGATCCAGAGTAAAGTCAACCCTACAAGATTTATACAATGAAGGAGAACGAAATTTTTGGCTACTAGGGGATAGTGGTTACCCATTGCATTGAAACGGCTCCCGGAGTTATTATTCCGATTATTCTTTTGTCTATGTCAGTGAGCTCACGAATTGGAATTAGCCCATTGACACCGCTTTTGTGCTGCTGTTCCTTGATGGCGGTGTCCTTACTTCGTACACTTATTCTGTTGAAAACAAAATTATAAAATTATTTACAAACGTATACATATATACATTTAACAATTAAATTTTATTGTAATATCAATATGAGAGCTAATGTTATGAGTGGATGTACCTACATTATAATACAAAGTTTACTTTTAAAAACGATAACTTCAATACTGTTCTTATTCAAAAAATAGTTAAAATAAAATCATAAAACATTAAAGTAGAATTTTCATCATCATCAACAAAATACCACCACCTTCACATCAACAAGTCGAGAAAATAGCGATCTCTCAAATAAAGTACCATCGTCAGTGTATCCATAGCCGATTGTACCATCTACAGTGTATCCATAGCCGGTTGATGAATTTGTTGAAATTGATACTCGCACACCAACAGCATCTACAACAACAGACAGCGAAGATCAGGCAACTCACACCCATCCACATCCGAAAAAAAATCTCGAACGACAAAAATCTCGAAAAGCCCTTCACTTCTGAAAAAATGCTTAAGATTTGCGAGCGCAAATACCTATTAAGCATTCTTAAAAAAGATAAACACTACTAGGTAATTTGATTTAAACTTGAAACATATACATACCTACAGTAAGCAAACATATCAATTTTGTATCATTTATTTCACCTTTCGTAATTTTTAGGAAACGTACTGAAAATATAGTCATAGTTAAATAAAAAATGAATGTATTTTTTTTAATAGTCCTTTCCTTTTAGTTTTAACATCATTATTTTCTTCATTAAAAAGTGCCTTGAAATCATGTGCCATATGCATAGATTATACCAAAGCAATATTTTTCGTTTAATTCATACCAACCTCCCTCCATCCCAATCAATTAATACCCTCCTCTACAAGAAATTTTTATAGACTCTTGAATCTTCATTTCTATGGTAAACGTAACGTTTTCAACTTTCATATGAGGGTAGAAATGTTTGTACCTGTACTAAGTCTTTTTTGTTCTGCTTTGGACATCTCAAATCAGATGAAAAAAGTCACAATATAATAATAGTTAAAAAAAACAAACAATAAAAATCAGTTCTTCCTTCAACAATTTTATTATAGTTATTAAAACTTACAATGTAAAACATTTTTTTTATGTCTGCATGTGTTAGGTTTTTTTGATTTGAGATGAAAATTAGAGACGGGCGGAAAATATCGTTAGTTCTACGAGATTTGATGTGTTCTTCATTTTGTAGGAGGGCGTAGATGGCGAAAAAAAAAATAAACAATTTTTTTTTCACTTCACATATTAGTGGGTATCACATTTAGTAATTTGTATTTTTTTTTTTTAATGTACATATATCCTTTGAATAATAGATAAGTATAATAATAATATTAAATTAAAGCAACACTACCTAGAATCTGAAACTTTATTTGAAGTAGACATTGAAGAGCTTGTTGTTTTCATTTCTCGCGTTGCTTTTGCTGATTGGGGCCCTGTTGAAGTAAGGTGCGACAGCCACGTCTTCTGATTCTGAGGGTCATTGCCGAGGTGTTGCATTGCCGAGAAGATAGCATTGGCTTCAGTGCCACCTTTGCCTCTAGACGATGTCCGTTTCGTTTTCGAAACAGTATTGTTTGAACTGTATGACGTCTGATCCTGGAGTGAGTATTCTTCGACAAAAGACCTCGGGACAGGTCTGCTGCTATTGGTCACTGTTCATTGTGATTTTATTCATGTTTATTCATGACTGGTTGGTTGATTATTTGCAATTGCTGCGTAATTATGTACAGTTGTGGTGCCATTGCTAACTGTTGGGTCTCACGATACTGCATTTTTATGTTAAGTGATGCAATGCGAATCTGAATCATGTATAAAACTGGCAAAGGCAAAGTGGGTAGTGGCATAGCCTGAACCTAAAAAGATCTAGAAAGACATTACACACTATATATTTTAGGACCGAATCCCTTACCGAACAGCATGATACTTTTCGATGAGCCACACTGCAACACAACACACAAGACAAATATGGTTCTACGCATATGAAATATGTTCATTGTAGCGATAGCGACTCACGACTCCACAACACAACACACGACATAGGTGGTTCTGGCTTTAGATGATGTTTGGGTGAAAAGTGGAAGCGAAATCTTAGCTCGAGCTAGGCTTAAGAAAAAAGACATATCTATACCTAGGTAATTCATTACGCTTGTGGGTGGATTTTAATTTAAAATAAAGATAGATGTTGATGGAAGATTGGTGGTGCGCAGAATGGAAAATGAAAGATAAATATGCAACGATCGAAGAAACCATTTTCCGCTTTGCAGAAAAATTTAACTTATATAACTTATATTGGGAAGTGTGAACGGCTTCACGCCAGTTTGTAGGTAGGTAAAAGAAGAGTGGAGTAAGAGGTCTCGTGACCGTGAGCCATGTAGAAAATATAAAAACCGGACTCGTGAGTCTGCTTTGTTCATTCAATGTGAATGTTGTTCTTTCGATGTATTTTGAGGCGCAGTTTGTAACATAAACACGATGGTACACGGCAGCCCTTACACAATCATCCCAATCTTAACAGAGTCTATAGGTGCATCTATGCAACACAATAAAAGTTTTAAAAATAAATCGTGACAAAACAAGGGAATTGTTGCTTTGTCGCACATTTATTATTATTATTTATTATCATTGTGAATGATTCGCCCTGCATAGCGAATGTTCCGCGTTGGTTTGGAAGAGTCTTAATGGGATTTTAGCCCCTAGGTTTTGTTTTCCTACATATTGAACACCCGAATTCCAATTAGAATAAATATTTTATTCTCTCATGTGCACATACATAGTTTTTGTTTATGTATACATATCTTATAACTTATGTGAGGACTGCTCCTCCTTAACTATTAAGTTTTTCGGCTAGGCAATTCCATTCTTTATCTCACGAATGAGCTCCGTCAACTTATTTGAATCTGTGAATTGAATTTTTGTTGTTATTTATTGGAACTAGTATTAAGAAAACTTTATTTAAGCTACTTACTTGTCATTGGCCAAATCGGGTTTTTCTTCCAGATATTCTAAAATATAAATTTGTTGGGCCTCCACGTTTTTTGCTCCTCGTCGCGTTGTTTTGTTTTCCATTTTTTTACAGAATGAATTGATTGTGATAAAAAAAATTGGCATATGAAAAATGTTTGACATTTGGCTTCACTTTTTCACCCATCGATAATCGGATTTTAAGTGACTCCATGATAAAATTTTTCATTACTAAAATCGAGAATCGGATTTAACGTGAAGTCGTGATAAAATTTATCATTTCACAGATCGAGAATTAACCCCCAGGGGGTCAATTCTCGATCTATGATATTTTGAAGTGATAAATAAAATATCATTTCAGTTTTCACAGGGATTTTTCATTTTATCATATCATGAACCCGTCTTATCCGATTCACGAATACATTGTGATAAACAGCTGTCAAAGTTTGTACTAAAAAGTACTAAATGATAAATTCTGTCAGTCGGCTGTCATAATTGTTTTTTTTTTTCTTAAAATAAAATATAAATAAATCAACTTCTGTATTTTATTTCTTTTTTATAATCATGTCAGGAATTCTTATTCGAATAATAATTAATAATAGACGCCGTAGTGAACAAAGGTATTACCCCTTTTAAATCAGCCGCCAAGTTGTGTAAATAAAGAATTATTATACTTATATCTTATTCTTTTTTCTTAGGAATAATCTAAGGATTTTACGGCGTTCCCTTCGAGATGGACAAAATCCATTCGAAGTTACGACTGAGGAGCACTTTATTGAACTGTATAGGTTTCCGAAGCACTTGTGCATGGATTTAATTGACGAATTAAAGCCATTCTTGAACACCATTCAAAGAAGAAGTGCGCTTCCATGTAACGTGAAAGTGTTAAGTGCTCTGCGATTTTATGCAACGGGTAGTTTTCAACGTGCTGTTGGGCAAGATTCATTATCATCATTGTCTCAGACGTCGGTAAGTCGCTGTGTTTCAGAGATATCCACTGCTTCGAATAGGATAGAACACAGATATGTGAAATTTCCTGGGACAGAAGAATTTCCTAGCATAAAAGCGAAATTTTATGAAAAATATGGTTTTCCCGGTATAATAGGATTAATTGATGGGACTCACATCAAAGTGTCAGCTCCTCGAAGGGAAATAGAACATGTTTTCTATTGCCGAAAAGGCGGACATTCAATGATTGTTCAAATCGTTTGTGATGCTGATTTTTGTATTTTGAGTGCTAACGCTCAATACGGAGGGACAGCCCATGATGCTTACGTTTGGCGACGATCCAGAGTAAAGTCAACCCTACAAGATTTATACAATGAAGGAGAACAAAATTTTTGGCTACTAGGGGATAGTGGTTACCCATTGCAGTCGTGGCTTATGACACCCATTCTCACAGCTCATTCTGAAGCAGAAAACCGATATAACGTAAGTCACAAGAAGACAAGGGCTATTGTGGAGCGAAGCATCGTTATACTTAAAAGCAGATTTCGATGCCTGGCTAAAGAAAGGGTGTTATTTTATTGCCCAGCTAAAGCAGGAATCATAATCAACGCTTGTATAGTGCTACACAATACATTGATCAAAGCCAGAATACCATTTTTGGAGGATGTAGATTTAGAAAACGATTTTGAAATGGATTTAAATGACGTTGACGATCCACACTCCAATTCAAACCCAATCCTACAAGAAGGCAGGCGCTTCCAAAGCAGAATTGTTGGCCAAGCGTTTGCTCTTTAAAAATATTATAAAAATTGTTTTAAAATATGAAAAGTGTAAATAAATAATGGGCAACTACATTTTTCGTTTTTTTTTTTTTAATTTTAATAGGTCAAACGGTCCAACAAATGGTCTAATGTGCGTTTTAGTTCTTTTTGGGTTCTATTATTTTCTTCAAAGAGATCCACTTTTGTTTGCTCTATTTAAATTAACTTTGCTTGGTTTTCTGTTTTTTTTTCTTTTAATTTTATTTTTTTAAGTTCTATTTCTTGATACACTTTAAGGGCATCATCAGTTGATGCGGAAAGCGTCCTGCGCTTTTTGGGGCGTCTAGTTGAGGAAGTAGGTGGAAGTCTTTCCTCAACCGTGTGCTGGGTATTACGGAGCCCTTGGTTTGTTGATGGTTGTGTGAGGTGAGTCGGGTCTTCAGTGTTTTGGACGGAAAAATCTTCTATTATTTCTTCGATTTCATACGTCTCTTGTTACTTTAAAAGATAAAACAGTTTAAGAAACGTAGATACATATATTTTCAAAAATTGACTTTTACACTTACCGATATTTCTTCAAATCCCATTTCACCCACCGAAGCTGAAACGCCTTCCACGGCTTCCGGAGTTATTATTCCGATTATTCTTTTGTCTATGTCAGTGAGCTCACGAATTGGAATTAACCCATTGACACCGCTTTTGTGCTGCTGTTCCTTGATGGCATAGGGATACACAGGTAGATTTTCGGATGTTGATGGGTGTGAGTTGTCTGATCTTCGCTGTCTGATGTCTGATGTTGTATCGATGTCCAATGATTCGAGGCATACACTATGCATTTTGCATTTTGTATCAATCAAACAAAGCATCAAATTAACATCATCACTCCAGCCGGTCATCATTCGGGTAGTGATACGCTATTTCCAGAATATGTGTTGACCTAAGGAGACTATACAAACATCTTGTCCATCGCAACGGGTCAAAGATTTCGATCTAAAACAAACCTACGAAGAATTTAAGGAAAACGTCATCCAAGGTCATGACCCACAAAAACTAAAAAGCTAAAGGATACTCAAAATCCTTTATTTAAAGTTATAACAAAAATCTAGAAAATTAAAATATAGAATGCATCTAGAACAACAAAAATCTAGAAAGACAAAATCTCGAACGACAAATATCACGAAAAGCCCTTCACTTCTGAAAAAATGCTTAAGATTTGCGAGCTCAAATACCTATTAAGCATTCTTAAAAAAGATAAACACTCCTAGGTAATTTGATTTAAACTGGAAACATATACATACCTACAGTAAGCAAACATATCAATTTTGCTTCATTTATTTCACCTTTCGTATTTTTTAGGAATTGAACTGAAAATATAGTCATAGTTAAATAAAAAATGAATGGCGCAAAATTTTAGTTGATTTAGTACGATGTTAAATCATTTTTAGTATACTACTAGATTAAAAAGTGTATTTTGCTAATTTTAAACGAGTTTAGCATCATATTATCTCCTAACATTTTACTTAAGTTAAAATCACTGAATGGCTATTTTATCTTTTTAGTATCGTACTAAATCCATATGACACTTTGACGTTTAAAATTGTCAAAATCAGGGGTGTTTGTGAATTTTTTGCACGAGCTGTCACTTTTTTGGACGTGCTCAGCTGAATTTTATGAAGGAAATTAGTTTAGTATGATACTAGTTAAAAAGTATTTAAAATTTAGAAAATTTTAGTAAACTGTTAAAGAATTAATAAAATGTTATGTAGTATCATACTAAATCCTTAATAATAGGCTGTTTAAAATTTTGCGCCAATGTCTTTTTTTTAATAGTCCTTTCCTTTAAGTTTTATGGCCAAATCACAATCACGCGTTAGGTCGCTCCGACTTTGACAGGCTTTTTACCGACTTTACGAATTCATGTGTCATTAAGCGCGACCCTAAAATTTGCAAAACAGAATGTCGCGTCAGGCTTCGGGCTTTGACAAGATAGGAATTTGATAGAATAAAAGATCTGTTTCTTTAGATTAATAATTTCCTTGCGGAAAATGGAGAAGCAAGAATGTCTCTGTTTTTATTTTATTTTTTGGTGTGTAGAAATTTGTCAAATGTTTGAGAAGAATAATGCAGGGTCAAACAGGAAAAGCCAAACAAAGATCAACAACTCCACGAAACGTAAGAACTGTTGTTGTGAAATGGAATCATGAATGGATCGATGTTCATGAGTAGGTATGTTTTTACACTTTTCCGGCGAAATCGTCGCCCACTAGTTAAACATCACAAGACCAGCAAATCATTCCATATATAACATGGAACACAATACTGAAGTGATCTGTTTATGGAAATTGTACACTTGTTCTATTTTTGGTGGGGGAAAGGCACCATTTTTATAAGCAAATTTCAATTATACCTAAAATCGTCGCCCACTAGTTAAACATCACAAGACCAGCAAATCATTCCATATATAACATGGACCACAATACTGAAGTGATCTGTTTATGGAAATTGTACACTTGTTCTATTTTTGGTGTGGGAAAGGCACCATTTTTATAAGCAAATTTCAATTATACCTAAAAAAAAAATATGAAACCAAAAAAAACTCATGCGGTCCTCCATCTTAGTACTAACTCACCCGACGATGCTTGATTTCGGTGATCGGTCGAGAACTGAATAGCATGAATAAATAGAGAGAAGTGAAGATAAATCCCAAGTTTGCTCGCTAAGTTCTACTATTTCGGGGAGTTGAGAAAATCCAAAGTTGATCAACCTTAGGGTTGAAAATAAAAAGTTGAAAATGTCAATACTTTGAGTGAATAAAAACTATTTCTCAAGTTGACTGTAAAAATCCCAGAGTAATGTTCAACTTTAACTGAATAAATTAGGCCTTAGAGTGTATAAAAACTATTTCTCAAGTTGACTGTAAAAATCCCAAAGTTATATTCAACTTTGAGTGAATAAATTAGGCCTAAGAGTTTGTATACAATCTCCGCAACTTTGTAGATGTTGCAGAATCTGTTCGTTCTCTCGTCTAGATTTGCACGACGACTTTTGAGTCATGCCTTTTTTTGAAATTAAATGCGTGCGAACGAGAACAAAATCTGAACTCACCTTCGCGATAATCTAACAAATTTCCACAAGTCATGGCTCAAAAGTCGTCGTGCAAAAGCAGACGCTGAAAATGGACTGAAAAGTACTCATCATACACAGAACTTACTTTTTTCCCGGTCTATCGTCGTATAGTGCATACCTAATAAACTATTATATCAAAATATCATTTCATTAAAATGCAAAACTTACCTTATTTATGTATATACATTATATTGTGCGTTTAGTCACTAGGTATGTACTGCAAGTAAATAAAATAATGTCTTTTAATTTCTATTAAGAAAACCTACATTGAAGAATAAAAATACTCTGGCATCAAAGGTACGCAAACCGGAGTGAATTTACTCTCCGGAACCTAAATTCATACTTAATCGAACACGTCCAAGGAGGGTAGGTACTGACAAAACAGCTGTGGAGAATCAAACATTTTTTTTTTTATTTTGAAATGAAACAAAATATAGAATAGATTTCACAGGAAATTGATTAATTTTATTGCTTTTGGTAATGTTAATAATATGTATTTTGATTCAATCAATACAACTATAAAATGTAGGTATCTGCTGGAATAATTAAAATGAAAATACATAATTATGTATGCAATTTAGTTTGCAGAATCTCCATACGAAGTACTGGATATTGAACCACAATAAAAAAAAAAACTCATATTAACTAGATAATTTCACTGCTGCTGTTTTTGCATTTATTAATCGAATCACTCAGATAAATAAAATATTTAGTTTTTTATTGATACAAATTATTGAAAGAGTTTTTTTTAAATAAGAAATGCTAAATTAAAAAAAAAAACTTTCGCACCCAAATTAAATCCAACCACAACAAAAATAAAATGAGAATTGTGAACTGTCAAAGCGAAGCCAGAATAGAAAATAGATCTATTCGGGCGTTGGAGCTCGCGCTTACGATATTTAACATTTTGGTTTTTTTCATACGAATTCATTGTTTCTATTCAATATGTCAAAGTCGGAGCGACCTAACGCGTGATTGTGATTTGGCTATTAACATCATTATTTTCTTCATTAAAAAGTGCCTTGAAATCATGTGCCATATGAATAGATTATACCAAAGCAATATTTTCCGTTTAATGCATACCAACCTCCCTCCATCCCAATCAATTAATACCCTCCTCTACAAGACATTTTTATAGACTCTTGAATCTTCATTTCTATGGTAAACGTAACGTTTTCAACTTTCATATGAGGGTAGAAATGTTTGTACCTGTACTTTGTCTTTTTTCTTCTGCCTTGGACATCTCAAATCAGATGAAAAAAGTCATAATATAATAATAGTTAAAAAACAAACAATAAAAATCAGTTTTTCCTTCAACAATTTTATTATAATTATTAAAACTTACAAAGTAAAACATTTTTTTTATGTCTGCATGTGTTAGGTTTTTTTGATTTGAGATGAAAATTAGAGACGGGCGGAAAGTATCGTTAGTTCTACGAGATTTGGTGTGTTCTTCATTTTGTAGGAGGGCGTAGATGGCGAACAAAAAAATTAACAATTATTTTTCACTTCACATATTAGTGGGTATCACATTTAGTAATTTGTAATTTTTTTTTTTAATGTACATATATCCTTTTAATAATAGATAAGTATAATAATAATATTAAATTAAAGCAGCACTACCTATAATCTGAAACTTTATTTGAAGTAGACATTGAAGAGCTTGTTGTTTTCATTTCTCGCGTTGCTTTTGCTGATTGGGGCCACTGATCTCTATAATACACTGGATAGTGGATTCATATAAAAATCTTGAAGCAAATTGTAACAGTGCAAGGATACAACTGTTGACAGTTCTCAATTTTTTTTTTTTAACTATTATAACTCTTATAACAGTTTAAACTGTATTAAAATGGTGGTTTTTGTTTTAATTTTTGTTTTTTTATTAGCTGATGTTTTTCGCCAGTAAGTTATTTATAATAAATAGATCAAAATAAAAAGATTTTGCTTGATTTTTTTATAGTAATAGCAAGGGCAGTTCTTCCACTAAATCCGTGATCAATATCTAAGATAAGGAAGAGATTAATTATCAGACATCAAGTCCCGATGAGATTGCTCTAGTTAAATGGACAGAACAGGTTGGCTTAACACTAATCGCAAGAGATGTGAATTCCATGACTCTGTAACTGAAGGCACATGTCCTAACGATGTTTCATTCCCCAGCATTAGCATTTATGCCACAATGATTGCTTCGCTGAAAGATGACGACGATGACGATCAGACTTCCATGCAAATAGATCCCTCATGATTCACTGATCTCTATAATAATCAGTGTCATGATTCCAATTCAAAGGTGATCTGCATGATTTTGCAGAGATTACTTCAACTTACGAGGTCCAACCATTTGAATCTTTATCAATATAAACAATGAATGGCGTCGTGTCGTTGCAATTGGAACATCGTAACCCAATTCATTGGAAAGAGTAACCGATACTTTGGTAAACGATTAAATTGCAGCAATCGTATCAGAAAACGAGCAGTTCACTGAGTTATCTAGCGGAGGAATTAGATTTCAGGTGTCGTCGTTCCCGAAAACGGGGATGAGCGTGACATGCAATTGATTGCAGATGCTTCAAAAGGTAAGTTTTTTTTTTAAGTTTGACAAATATTAATATCTTTTAATTTTCATTTTGTTAAAGCAGCTAAGCACCTTCTTCCAATTAAAAACAGCTGAGTCGACACTACAAACAAGCCAATCTTCAGAAGAGCCTTCACAAATTTCAGATTCTGTATTTGATGTCACATGCTTTGCAAAAAGGCAAGTCCTCGATATAAAAGTGGGCCTAATGGATGAGTAACCATTAGATAGTAACTTCGATGTCAAATGGTTTCCCGTTCACATCGCCTTCAGCACCAGGCACAAAAGACAAAAGAATCCTGAGTCTAACTCACCAATATCCAGCGAAACATCCAATTCATCACATCAAAACAACGGCTGGAGTTTTGAGGAACAGTATAAACAAGTTCGACAGCTCTGTGAAATCAATGATGACCCTAAACGTAAAGAGTTTCTCGATGACTTGTTTTATTTCATGCAGGAGCGAGGTTCACCCATAATCGCTTACCAATCATGTCAAAATCAGTTCTTGGTTTGTACGAGCTATACAACTTGTTCTTTGCCCGTGGTGTCCTCGTGGATGTGATCAACAAGAAGCTATGGCAGGAGATCATCAAAGGCCTACATTTTATATCAAGCAGCGTTTACATTGCGAACACAGTATATGAAGTATCTCTATCCTTACGAATGGAAAAGAAAACTTGAGTTCGCCAGCACAACTGCAGACTGCGATCGATGACAATCGCCGAGAGGGACGTCGTTCCAGCTATGGTCAATTTGAGAGGTGCGTCAAGCTGGGAACACCACAACGGAATTTTGAAAATTTAATAATGCAGGAATTAGGGGCTAATTTAGTGCTCCAATCCGTTGTGGTGTTCCCAGCTTGACGCACCTAACAAAGTAATTAAACAAAGTGGTTTCAATATGAACATGAAAATGCCTGATTTTAATATGAACAAAATTGTTAAAGAAGCTGAAAGTACTCTTTCTAGGGTGGTGAAGGTAAATATTAATGTTTTCAGTATCAAAACTTGGTGTTATAAAATAGAAATACATAATACCCAATCCAATATCTTTCATTTAGGCTAACTGAAGAAAAATTAGGTACATCAGAACGAACCGAGCTAGACTCAGATTTCGAAAATCTCGCAGAAAGAGCAGAATGTACCAAGAACTGGACTGAGAAAATTGTGAGTGATACAGAATCGGTTTTGATTCCTAATCCTGGCAATAGGTTAGAAGACTATATATTTGAGAACATCGAAAAGAAAAAAACCATCCCGGTTGTATAACTTGGAGTATCTGGCATAAGATGTGATAGAGGGAGGCGGCGATTTTGGTCAGGACAGCGCCTATGGAATGGCTCTAATAAAAGTTGGTCAAGCCGAACAGAAATTGGGTAATTGTGAACGAGATTTCATTGCTTCGACAGGTTTATGCTTTACACAGCCTCAGAGAGTTTTTCGATGGTGAAATGAAGACAATTACAAAGGAGAAGAGAATCTTAGAAACGAAAAGGTGAGTAGTTCCTCATACTTGTTTTGTTGCTTCATATTTATGTCTAGTCTAGGGTGACTGTTTTATACAAATGACACAAATTGGGTCGGTTTGTATTTTCTTTTTTGGAAAATAGAAAAAAAAAGAAGTAGGTAATACATTTTTATTAATAACTCAAAATCTTTGAACGCCCATCCATGACACTTGGCAATCCATTCACATTGGCTTCCATTCATCTTTCCTGGGATTGTACTCTTCAACTTGATTAGTTAATCCATCGTCATCACGACCTCCACAAACAATAATCCGATTATTCACGAAAGCACATTTTGCACCACTCCGTGGTTTTTCCATTGGAGCCACAAATGACCAAGTATTATCGATGGGATTATAGCGCTCAACTGTGTTGGTTGTCCTATCGACCATGTAACCTCCAAAAGTGTATAAATATCAACATCCCATTGAGATACCAAAATATTTCGAAGCCACTTGTTTGAATGTCTTCAAAGTCCATTCGTTGGTCGAAGGATGATAGCATTGCATTGATTCACCACCCACATCGATGGCATAGATCATCCCATTGATAACTATTGCTTCGGCGATGCGCATACCATGGAGAAGAGAAGCCACATAATGCCATTGGCCTGTCCAAAAGTCATATTTTTAAACTGAATCTAGCATTCTTGATGAGGAATAGCCACCGATAGCATACATTTCTCCGTTCACTTCGGCAACAGCACAATGATGCCTTGTTTGTTGCATAGGAGGGAGCTCTGATCATTCCATGGTTTCAAGATTTAGGCCTTCAACACTGTCGAACTAGAATACATACAATTAGTCACAGTCCTTCCTCCTACAATGATGAACTGGTCGTTTATGAAAGTGACCGCAAAATGTTCTTTTCTTACAGGTGAGCTTGGAATTTCAAGTTCCGACCACCAGTTTAACTGTGCCTTGTACATTTGTGCCTTCAATTCATCAGTCGTCCTCCCTCTTCTTCTTTTTAGCAATTTTATTATATGAAGTTTGTTGGGATTTCTCGGTGTCTGATAATAAATGCCACTCCACCCAGCTAAGGATCATCTCGTAGCACTCGACTGATGTGCAAACAGAATGTCTGTTTTCAATTATAAACCTTGGAGTTAGTAACTGAAACTCTACCGCTGACAGAATATCAAACACAAAGGGTTCACGATTCTCTCTATCATGTTCTACCCAAGTCCGAATACCTAGGAAGATTGTTTCCACATTTACCGAGCCACTTGCTTCGACCTTGAAGGAGATTAGTCTAATCATTTGTTCATGATTCATTTCCAAGACTCTTTTTGTTTGCAGAGTTCTTCAAAGTTATCAAAAGCCATGGTGTACGCTTGCTGGGAGAGTGCAGTGTAATTGAGGTTTTCTGCAAATTGTGCGATTTCAATGCATTCGCTAACTTCTAAATGCTCAGACATGAATTCACAACAAGCTGCAATTAGTTCATTCATTTGCAAAAAGTCTGCAGCAATTAGAATATTTGCAACCGTCCAACAACAACATAGTTCCGGAATACATGAATAATAATATAATCGACAATAAAGTCACCCCGTCGAAATTTGGAAGGTCTATTTCGTCAGCACTGGCTACTTTGAGGGTACTTGAAAAGATTCCAGCGAAGTAGTCGCTAGCTGCTGATACAACAAGGCGATGGGCTTTAACTTTAACATTATCAATTCCAGCTATAAGAACGATGTCCAAAAATTTTTGTTTCTGAAATTTTGTCCGGGTGATTAGGATCTTCGAAGGCCTTTGCTTTGCTGGTTGTTGGTTGTAAAATTTGAAGGAACATCTTGACTTTTTTTATGTTGGTATGATAATGGTTTTTCTTTGATATCTATAGTTTTTTTAAATGCTTTACCGTATTAAAAAATTAAATAAAGCAAGATAAAAATAGCGAACAAACAGTTTTTTTCACAACAAAAAGCAAAGCGAAATTTCAAATCTTATTCTCATGAGCGCAAAATGATTAGGTCCGTTCCTTTACTTCAAATTTCTGTAATTTTCTGTGCATTTGTGTGATTTTCAGTCCAAAGCCGTTCCCGTACTAAATAATTTGACAGTTTTTAATAAAAAAAAAAACAACGCTCACGAGAGAGTAAATAATTTCCCCCGCCTGTGATTTTCAGTCCGAGAAATTTCTTTGGACTGAAAATCACAGCACAGCAAAATGTCATTTTGAGAGCAAAAGAATGAAAGCCAAACATCGTGCCGTACTTGTCCAGCACATTAGGTAATACGGATTTTGGTTAAATTTGCGTTCCCGTACTTTTGCACAGTTTTGATATTTTTGAGAATATTTCAACATTGCTCTCCAAAATCTGACAGTTCGTGATTTTCTGTGCACAAAGTAAAGGATCGGACCTATTCATATTTACATTTTTTTTCAATTCGCCAACAATCCGTCAACTAGAAACTTATCGCTTCCAAACAAAAACTGGAAAGCAAAAGCGCTTTTGAGAACAAGAAACTACAAATCCGCCAATGAAAGCGATCCGCCGTGCTTTTCAGAATCGGCCTACAGGGAGCGGCTTAATTGGCAAAATAAATATACCTATACCTATATTTTTTTTCACATTCATGTTCATTTTTCTTACCCCGTCCTCAAATCAATCGTCTTTGGCAAGTTCAAGAAAACGAGATCTCAAATTTATCTTCTACCAGACGGACGTGAGCAAGCGAGTTAAAATTTGTTTTGCTCAGTATTTTTACAGTGAAATACTGACAAAGTTGGAAATCGATTGGCATTTGTTTTAAAATACATGTCAATTTATTTAATTTTTAAATTTTGCGTTAAATAAACAAATAATTTAAAGTTCTTTAATTTTTAATTCGATAGTGTAATCACATAGAATTAGTTGGATATGTTCGGAAGATTCTTTTTATTTATGTTAAATAATCTATACATTCGTAGATGGTCCATCAATCGATTGGAAAGAAATTCAAAAGCTACCCAGTGATGCTGTTATGGAATACTCTATATCCTGAGTGCTCCACAAGAGGAACAGGTAAGGAAATCGTGTAGGCAAATTGAAGAATGTATCAAATATTATTGTATGTTGTCTTTTCAATTTATAAACTTTAAGTTCTGTGCTTCTTTTAATCTATCAACATAGTTATTTCCAATATTTAAATGAGCTCACAATCAAACATATCATCCAATCAACATTTTCAATCTTATGATCTGATAAACGCGTTTTCCTTAACGTTTACCACCACTTTATTTGCTTCACCTGCTTCGAAAACGTTTTTTTTTTAAACAGATGCAAGGATCAAAGTCAGACAAATTGAGAAAGTGTGGCTGGATCTCGCTGTCAGCCATTTGCAGTGAAGGTATCATTTAATTAGTTAGACTAGACATTCAAACCTATTCTACTATTCGATTCGATCGGAATTTTCGATTTATGAGAATTTCACACTCAATTTGATTCAAATTAGTTTCTATATTCTTCCACACCAAAGAGTTACCCTACTTATATTTTGAAATCCTCAATACCATTAATTTTTTTTATCGCAATTTATTACGTTTTGAAACAATCGTTTCCCTCAGACAAAACCACACCTCATCACATGTGATACTTAGTCTCCTATTTTCATTGATATCTCATTAAAACTGAGCCACCAGTCTCTCAAAATCTTTAAAGTTTTTTTTTTTAGTTCAAGAATAAAACACTTCGATTAGCTTACTGGAATATATTCGTTCGAGATCCTCGTACTTTGCATACATTTGGTGCTACCTCCTGATGATTTTGCATCTTTACCTTAATGGTGATTTCGTAGTTTTGGGCTAGAAAGAAAACGATTTTGAGTCGAATGAATTGATCACTGTAAATCAAACAGATGGACCTATGAATACATTCCAGTCGTTTTCATGTTTTATATTACGAATTACTTATTAAATGACTCTTATTAGACTTTTCATAACCCCCATGTGCTGTCATGGACCAAAAAGTATTATTCCTGTTCGTTCTGATCTAACGTTCCTCGATTTGACTGTGCAGCAAATTGAAGTAAGTAAACTTTATTTCTTAACATTTTTCTTAAAATATTTTGTAGGTTTATTTTAAGGCTTGGCGGAGAGCTCATAATTAAATAAACACAAATATTTTAAATTTTGAATTTACAAATAAATAATAATTACTTTTATTTATAGCACCTCAGTAAAAAATACGATGCCAACGTACCTCTCGTCCTTATGAATTCCTTCAACACAGACGAAGACACCGAAAAGATTGTTCGCAAATACCAAGGTTTCCGTGTACAAATCTACACTTTCAGTCAGAGTTGTTTCCCACGTATCAGCCGTGAATCTTTCCTGCATGTAGCAAAAGATTTCATTGTAGAGAATGATATGGAAGCATGGTATCCACCTGGCCACGGTGATTTCTATGAATCCTTCCAGAATTCTGGTCTGCTTAGTCAATTTATCAAAGAAGGTCGGGAATGTTGCTTTTTGTTGAATATTGTTAATTTGGGAGCAACTGTTGATTTGAATATTCTTAGTAAATTGCTTGGTGAAGATACACCAACCCATCCTATGGAATGCGTCATGGAAGTTACAAATAAGACAAGAGCTGATGTTAAGGTAAGATTTGTTCACATTTTATATTTGGAATAAATTAACAAATTCTCTTCCTCTAGGGTGGTACCCTTATCCAATATGAGAACAAATTGCGACTTCTAGAAATCGCTCAGGTGCCAACAGAACATGTAGATGACTTTAAATCAGTGAAGACATTTAAATTCTTTAATACAAATAATATTTGGGCAAGTCTTAAAGGTAAGATAAAACACTATAAACCATAGAATTGTCTATATAAACAATGCTTTTTTTATGATTAAAGCTATCGACCGTGTGTTGCGTGAAAGAACTCTTAAAGTGGGAATCATTGTGAAGAATAAATCCTTGGAATATGGCCTTCGTGTGATTCAACTAGAAACTGCTGTTGGTGCTGCGATGAAGTGCTTTGACGGATCAGTTGGTGTTAATGTGCCTCGATCGCGTTTCTTTCCGGTCAAGAAGACCTCCGATTCATTGCTAGTCATGTCCAATCTGTACAGCTTCGAACATGGCAGTCTTGTAATGTCACCACAAAGAATGTTCCCAACAACCCCTCTAGTTAAATTAGGTGAAAATAATTTCTCTAAAGTTAAACAGTTCCTCAATAGGTTTGCCAACATCCCCGATATCATTGAATTGGATAATTTGACTGTCGGGAGATGTGACATTTGGAAGAGGAGTCTCATTGAGAGTCGAATTCCTTACAACCATTTGAAGTCGATTTCATTTTAAAAAAATTTTCTTGGTAGAAGGAATTTAAAAAATTCGATTTGACAGGAATTTTGTTGTCGCACAAAAACTAAAAATTAGTGCGCGCTAAGCAAATATTAAAGCGTATTTTATTTTCGCGTTGTTTTGATAATTTTAAAACAAATATATTTCGTCTGATAATTGAAAAACATCAAAAACAATTTTGCGCGTAATCAAGTAAAAAAATTACAATCCAAAATTAATCCACACACAGCAGCGAGGATATATTCTGAATATTTCACTAGGGGACGAAGAAAAATAATTTTGCAACGTGTTTTCCTCGCGAATTGTATGTTATTTTAATGAGATTTTTTGTTTCTTGAAGATACGCACAATTATCTTTACTTTTTTTCATCATTCACTGAATTATTAAACAATTAAGAACACTTAAACATTTGTTTTCTTTTTTAACTCCGTCACAAAATTGTAATGAGAACATTTAATTCCATCTTGATGCATGAGAAATGTCAAATCTTGATAGTGTGTGTGCGATTGGATGTGAAATCTAGCTAAAAACGCAAGATTTGTTTGACAGCATTAAAATCGATTTTGTTTAGAAAAAATTCGATTTGTTCAGAAAAATTCGAATTTTTTTGGTTGTAAGGAATTCGACATAAGTTTTATTTAAATTTTCTTAACATTCTGTACTCAATTTAATGTATGTATTTTCAGGGAACTGTCATTATTATCGCCAATCACGGATATCGTTTTGCTATTCCTGCTGGAGCTATTCTAGATAACAAAATCGTATCGGGCAATATGCGCATTTTAGATCATTAAGCCTAAACAACAACGCGATTTAAGCAATCTACCTATACATTAAAACATCACACAACATTTAATTTGATTATAATTTTTGTGATGATCTAAAAGATCAGATGGCTAAAATTTTATATTTATGTACATATTTGAAAAAAACATCAAACAATTTTAATGTCCTTCAAACGATGAAAACGCTCAAAGTTTTTCTACTTAAAATCGATTATATAATACGTAATTTTAGTTGAATTAGTATTTTTAGTCTTCAAGATGATTGTATATTTGTGTCCAATGTGGTATAGAGGACGGCATAGCCACTTAATTAATATTTCTTTTTGTTTTATGTTTTTATCGCTTAAGAAAATTATAAAAATTAATAGTGCTAGAAATTTTGATTTTTTTTTACAATTTTAGCTTTCGTTGATTTCCGAATGTCCAGTGCATAAAAGTCCTATATCAATAGGAAATTTTAAGTTTGGTAAGAGGGTTCTATATCCATATTTCACTTTTTTCAAACTTTATTTTTTTTAAATAACAGTCACGTTTTTTGACATCAGGTATTCAAAATATGTATAAAAAAAGAATTTTTCAATGAATTTTTCAAATAAGTTGTAATTGTCAAGTAAAAAATAACAGAATTATTTTTTTTTCAAACTTTAAAATTCGTTTTCTGAGGAATGATTTTTATGAATATGGGGCACTTAAGTCTTCAGCCGGCGATATAGTAGGTACTATCATGAGCAAGCTTTTCATGTTGGAATGTGGCATCGTTTTATGGCGCTAGTGTTTTCTTATGGGATGTTACATTGGCTATTCAAGTTGATGGTGGCACAAGCAGGTGTCGCCACCGTCGGTTCGAACCATGATAGTACTATTTTTTTTTTGGACCGCACTTAGGGCAACAAATTTTCTTCAACAATTTGGTTTAAATGCTAGCCATATTACGTTTTATTTAACTTTGTAAAAATATTTATCTAAACAATATTTTACCTTAAACCTGTAGAATTTTTCTACTCCGCGAAATTTTGTACTCCTTTTAATATAGTTTTTAGTTTTTGAATGTAATCCTGGTAATAGGTTTCTGCTTACCATAACATACCATTCATTACTCTAGGAAATAAAACACATATTCTTTTTCAAAAAGATGATATTTTTTATTTTTATTTTTTAATAATAATAATGGATATATAAAGTTTATCTTTTCAGTCACACCCCGCATCTTACAAAACATCAAAATTAGTTTATTGTTGGTCATATTATTATCATATAAAAATAAAATAAGCGTCATAATCTTACAACATAATATTACACCATGCATGAGGAAACAAAAGAAAAATCACAAATATGTATGTATATATTGCAAACAATATCATTGTTAATTAAATATAAAATATTTAAAAAAATGTCTATTTCTAAAGTTTTCAGTCCAAAACAAAAGTAAATATAAAAATTAGTTAATCATATAAACAAGAATTTAAACTGTTAACAGAAAAATATTTTTGAAATAAAATACAAGTTATTATTAAAAAAATAAATATTTGATGTCAGTAATTAAAAACAAAAAACTGCTTAGAACAAAGCAACAGTAAGAATAAATACTAACAGAAAATTGTTTTGAATATAAATTGCAGAAAAATTAGTTTTTTAAACAATCATAAAAAAATAATTAATATTTGATGTTAGTTATTGAAAAACAATTACCACAAATCTCTTCATTAAAGTGTTTTAAGTACAAAACAATAGTAACAACAAATAGTAATAAATAATATTTATGTATATAGCACAAAATTTAATTTTTTAAACAATCATAAAAAAATAATAATATTTCATGTTTGTTATTGAAAAACAATAACCACAAATCTTTTTTTTTTAATTTGTAAGCACAAAACAATATTAAAAATAAATAATAACAGAAAATAGTTGTGAATATATGTAAATTGCACCAAATATAATTTTTTAAACAATCATAAAATATAATTAATATTTCATTTTTGTTATTGAAAAACATTTACCACAAATCTCTTTTTTTTTAATTTGTTCAGTAGAAAAACCATAGTATGTAATAACAAATATAAATTGCACAAATTTTCAGTTTTTAAACAATCATAAAGAAATAATTAATGTTTGATGTTAGTAAGTGAAAAACAATTGCCACAAAGCCCATTCTTAAACTAAGTTAAGTAAGTTAAGTGCAAAAAAACAGTAAAAATAAAAATTAATCATCAGATGATTTAAACGAAAAGAAAATAGTTTCCGTTACTATTGAACTTTAAAAAAGTACAAATAACCAGAAATAAAGTACGTACAGAGAAAACGAAACAAGTTATTTAGATTCGTGCAGATAAAGTTAGTTATTAAAAAAAAAATCTAGCCATTTAAAAACAGAACAAATAGATAAACACAGAATACTATAAATCCAAAAACAAATAGAACGGAATATATTTTATAATATCAAGAAAAAAGTATAAAATAAATATGACAGAAGAATGCATCGAAGAATTTGTGCTCGAGTTGAAAATGTTACTGAGTGTTTAAAAAGATTCACAACCATTTATGTTCCACAAACTCTTTTAGATTCAAAGCTTTCGCAACTTACTTTGACTGGAGAAGCATAAAAAGATAGAGTAATATCCATATTTGTTGTATTGGATAGGCGTCTATTCCCATCAACTCAAGAATGCAATTATTGGTTTCTAATAGCAATTGTTTTGAATAGCAAATGGATCAAAATCATTTATTGAAAGTTGTTTCAGTTTGAAAAATAATACAAAATAATTTGACTGGCTATTTGTATAGTTGGCGAAAAGAGCATTTAAGTGGCTGGAATGATAGCTATTTGCAAAGCTACCGAAAAAAGCTATTTCGAAGGTTGCCAAGCCTTCATCATCAGATTCCTGTATAGCAAAAAAAAAAAAAAAAAAAACTGGAAGAACTTTTTGTCTGCCAATTTGTGTCTGTTAATTATTGTGATACTAATAGATTGACAAAAAACCTATTATAAATATCATAATTAAATTTGTGAATTTTTGTTTTTAACTGAAATATTAAAAAAAAAACGGACGGAAGGGGACAATGAAAAATAGTCAATCGCATTTAAAAACAGATGGAAAACAACGCAGACGGAAGGACAGACGAAGATATAAGGACGATAAAAATAAGTGTATTTCAAGAGTGATTTTTGTCAATAAGCATTTAATGTAAAAACTTTTGATGCTTGTTTTGAGAGTATCAAACGCCGTTTACAAAAAGGTATCAACCATATTTTTTGGATAACCAGTTCCAAAGATACACCCCAATCCATTTTAAGATTTTACTTTTCCAAGTGAACAGCGAAAAGCTTTTAAAGTATATCTTTGAAACGGGTTCTCCAATAAAGGCGGTTGATACCTTTTTTGAATCAGCACTTTCTACTCTCAAAATAAGCATCAACAATTTTTCCAAAGAAGTAGTATTCATTAGTAGCATAATTCAAGAGTGATTTTATGGTGATAAGCATTAAATGTAAAAACTTTTGATGCTGGCTTTTAAAGTATGAAGAGCAGATTCCAAAAAGGTATCAAACAAGTTTTTTGGATAACCCGTTAAAAAGATAGACTCCAATCCATTTTCAGATTTTACTCTTCAACGTGGACAACGAAAAGCTTTTGAAGTATATCTTTGGAAGGGATTCTCCAACTAAGGCGGTTGATACAAAAAGGAAAAGGAAAACAAAATAGATGATGTCGGCTTTGTATGTACAAAAAGCCGACATCATCTATTTTGTTTTTGCTGTTCG
The DNA here is from genome assembly GCA_949320155.1 of Melangyna quadrimaculata. Taxonomy (NCBI): domain Eukaryota; kingdom Metazoa; phylum Arthropoda; class Insecta; order Diptera; family Syrphidae; genus Melangyna; species Melangyna quadrimaculata. Next base: position 244,306,948 of record OX439483.1, on the reverse strand, counting down.
CCTCTAAAGGTGGACGTCGTTCTGAGTAACTAGGTGTCACTTTAATTTGTATTTATTCAATGGTTTTAGACAAGGTTTAATAAACAAATCAAGAAAAAATCAAACAAAATTTTTTTTGAAAGTTTCGGTTTAATTCACTCGAATAGAGTAGAAGCAGCTAGTACTGTTCCATTGGATTTCAGAATGAGTGAGACCATTGAAAAACGGCTGGGATTCTATCAAACATAATATATACATATGCATGTATTTACAACTTTTCAGATAATTTGCAACAGCTTAATGGTTGATCTCTCCGATTAAAAGACCTTTGCCCTATTTTGGGTGTATTTAAATAGATGAAATCTGAAATATTCTCTGTGGGTGGTGGTGGTGATGTCTTTTGTTTTTCACTATGTAGGTATCCCCATCTATTATTCATTCGTCAATGTTCAAAGGTTTATTCTCGTCACTAGTGGTTTCAACGTTTATACTTTGTGTAACAGGTAGGTACAACAAAGGCAATTAATCACCCCTCCTAAATTTAAAACAGATTTGGCAGACTGGAATATATTCCAAGTTAATTTTACAAATTGGATTTCGTTTAAAATGCTTCCTCTCATATAAATAAAAATGCCACCGTTCTTCAAAGAGGTATGCGGGAAGCTGCCAGTATCTCGATTTCACAAACCCACCCAATCTCAACCAAACATAAGTGCCATGGTGGAACCCTACTCTTAAATCTTTAAGAGGTCAAAAATTGAAAAATTGGCAATACATATTTCAATTCAATTTCGTAGCGAAATGAAATCAAGTAATGTACCTTTACAATTAATCCCAAAACTCCACCTATCACTTGGCTCTTATCTCAATTACACCGTAACTTTTATTATTACTAGTTTATATTTTGAAAGAAAACTCACCCATGAAGAGTTCTTCCTTCTACTCCGCCTGGTTTTTTGCAACACTTGCAAACTCTTCGCATTTCGTTTTTTCTTGATCGCTTAGAAGAAAAAAAATGCATTTTTAATATAAATAAAAAATATAGTGATGTGAACTAATTTTAGTTTTTAATATATATATATACACCCCCTTATTTATAAAGAAAAAATTGTTATTTCAGCTCCTGTGTTTAGGAAAACTACACCATGGAATAAGAATTTTCTGGACTCAAGCCAAAGGCATTTGGTTAATGCTCCATTTGAGTCCGGAATATTTTTATTCCATTATTCCTAAACACGGCAGCTGAAATAACTATTTTTTCTTTATAAATAAGGGGGATAATATTTCTATCTCTACTAGGTAATATATTCAGCTAAGGCCTCGGATCTTGAAAATCCAGTGCTAAGCCAGTAGCAAATTGGATTTCATCAGCGGGAAAAAATATTCAAGAATTTTTGAGAAAAGGTTTACGATACATAGACCAAATTCATTTACATTAGGCAACATAAAATCCTTTACTTATAATATTTTTCACAAACAAATAATTATTGTAAAATTTACAATAATCAAACTATGTAAAATGCAAATTTTATTCCAAAGACGACATTATGTGGCTTTCAGTCCAAATAATTTAAATTAAGAAAAGATATACATTAAATTAATATATTTATCTACAATAAATAGTTTAACTTTCTACTTACTTTGAATTTTCTGTTTTATTTTCACAATATTTATTGTTTTTTTCCACTAGGTATTTGTTTATTTGTTTTATTTATCCTTACAAGCAAGCAGCAGTAATCATTTATCAACCTAGACAAGCCAAATAAGAATTTATACGTATAGGGAATCCACTATCCAGTGTTTAATAGAGATCAGTGATTGGGGCCCCGTTGCAGTAAGGTGCGACAGCCACGTCTTCTGATTCTGAGGGTCATTGCTGAGGTGTTGCATTGCCGAGAAGATAGCATTGGCTTCAGTGCCGCCTTTGCCTCTCGTATAATCGTATAATCTTGATGATGACATGTTCTTTGTGTCTGTCAATTGAAAGCATTGCTTTTTTTTAAATTGCACTTTTGTTTTGAAAATTTGAACTTTTGAAATTTATATTCCACAGAATTGTTGTGTCAAATTTCAAATTCACAACAACTCTCCTGTCAAAAATTTGCTAGGATCTTAAGCCGGATCCACATCTGTGTTGTGTTGTGGAGTCGTGTGTCGCTTTCATTCCATATATTTTATGAGCCACACCGCAACACAACACACAAGACAAATATGGTTCTACGCATATGAAATATATACATTGTAGCGATAGCGACACACGACTCTACAACACAACACACGACATAGCTGGTTCTGGCTTTAGATGATGTTTGGGTGAAAAGTGGAAGCGTAATCTTAGCTCGAGCTAAGCTTAAGAAAAAAGACATATCTATACCTAGCTAATTCATTACGCTTGTGGGTGGATTTTAATTTAATATAAAGATAGATGTTGATGGAAGATTGGTGGTGCGCAGAATGGAAAATGAAAGATAAATGTGAGAAGAAAATAGGAATACTAAGAGTGTTCATGCAAAGAAAGACAAGACAATTTTCCGCTTTGCAGAAAAATTTAACTTATATTGGGAAGTGTGAACGGCTTCACGCCAGTTTGTAGGTAGGTAAAAGAAGAGTGGGGTAAGAGGTCTCGTGACCGTGAGCCATGTAGACTCGTGAGTCTGCTTTGTTCCTTTTTTTTTATATTTAGCGCGCGCTAAAGGGGTTGTGAATACCCTTAAAGTGAAAAACACAGCACGAGCGATTAGGTAGGTTGGAGGGGATTTGAAAGGAGAAACCGATGTGCATTGGTTTTGAATGTCTGTAGATCACAATGGGAGGGGAAGATAGAGCTGGGTAGAGCATTCCACATTCGTGTAGTGCGACTAAAGAAAGAATCTCTGTACTTAACAGTACGTCCGAAGTTGGGCTCAAGGGTAAACTGATGGGCATTCCTAAAAGCGCGAGTATTACGGTTGAATTGTTTAAGGGGAGGAATGCAACTGGCTATTTCACTAGAGCAATGTTTGTTAAAATAACGGTAAAACAACGAAAGGCATAAAACATTTCGACGGTGCCCCAGAGATGTAAACGTTTCCGTAATAGTTCTTTCACCTATCATTTTAAGAGCTCTCTTTTGAATTCTATCCAATATACTCAATTGGGTTATTGGAGCACCTGCCCAAATATGGGAGTTGTACTCAAGTTTTGGACGAATAAAGGCTTTGTAGATCACAGCCAGATCAGAGGGGGAGAAAAATTTCTTGCATCGACGGAGAAAATATGTGGTCATTCCACAAAAGGTGGTCTGTGACGCACATACCGAGGACTGAAAGCTGTTCAGTTTCCTCTATGCAAGTGCCGCTCATGGATAGCAGCATTGGGGGTGGGTTCCGCTTTAACGACAGGAGACAGCATTGAGTTTTAGAAGCATTAAATTCTACACGGTTTTTTATTCCCCACTGGACAATACTGTCGAGATCAGAATTTAATGAGCTTATCATACGCTGCCGTTCAAGTCCAACATCCGAAGGACATGGATGTGAATCAAGAAACGAATATGAAAAGCTGAGGGTACTGTCGTCAGCAAAACAGTTTAATGGATGAGAAGTTTCAGATAAGAGATCGTTTATGAATATTAGGAAGAGGGTCGGAGACAAAACGGAGCCCTGGGGCACACCAGCATTTATTTTGTGGATTTCAGACTTGAAACCGTCCAATACAACTTGTATTGAGCGGTCCGAAAGGTAATTTCTAATCCAACGAAGAAGAGATTCATCAATACCAAATGAACGCATTTTCGATAAGAGAGCTTGATACCAAACTCTATCAAATGCTTTTGAAATATCAAGCGCAATAATCTTACTTTCTCCAAAACGATGTAAAGATTTGTGCCACTGTTCGGTGAGACATACCATCAGATCTCCAGTGGACCTATTGCTACGAAAGCCGTACTGCCGGTCATTAAGAAGCTTTCGTTCTTCGAGATATTTCTTTAGCTGAAAATTAATCAGCGTTTCCTTGACCTTGGAAAGAAGGGACGTAAGCGCAATTGGTCGATAGTTGGAGGGGGAAGAAGACACGCCTTTTTTAGGGACAGGCTGGACAAATGTTTTTTTCCATCCACTCGGAAAGAGACCAGTAGAGTAGGACAGATGGAAAATCTAACGCAGTGGTTTTGCCAGCGTTGAAGAACACCTCTTCAGAACAATGGGAGGGATACTATCTGGGCCAGCGGATATGTGAACGTCGAGATCTTTTAGAACTCTAGCAACTGCACGAGTGCGAAAGAAGATTTGTCCCATAAAATCATTTACGCTCTCAAGTACAGGAGGAGTCAGAACACTTTCTGGCAGAATCGAATTAACAGCAAACTGTGCTGCAAGCAAATTGGCTTTATCTTGCGAGCTGAGAAAAGGAGTATCATTGAAGACGAGCGTTGGAACCGAGGACATACGAAAGTATGGTTTTTACAAATGACCAAAAATTTTTACTACCTTTGGGACATTGTAGTATTTTTTGCCGTAATTTTTGATCATGTAAAAATTTGGTTCGTCGAATATGAACGTTACAGGTCTTTCTAGCTTGTTGAAACTTTTTCCGGTTTTCCTCAGTAGGGTTGGCTTTATAACAACGGAAGCTTACTTCTCTGATCCTGATAACATCTTTACAGCTCGAATCAAACCATGAGTTTTCTTTGGGTTTGATAGATTTTACCCTATTCGGGAAAAAATTTCTCATTCCACAATGAATTGAATTTGTGATCATATCTGTACTGGCATCTACGTCACATTCGAGGAAGCATAGTGACCAGTTAAAGCTCCTGAAAAAATCATTGAGACCGTCCCAGTTGGCCTTCTCATATTGCCAAACGGTTCTCTTGGGAGTTTTTTCTCTAACTGGATTTTGTTGGCATGAGAAATTTGCAGATATGACACAATGGTCTGATGTGCCTAGAGGCGATAATATACTAATAGTGTATTTATCAGGGTCAGAGGTAAGGAACAAGTCTAGAGGGTTAGCGGATTGACCGCAACGTCAGGAATCCGAGTAGGCTCGTCAACAAGCTGAGTTAAGTTGTTTAACTCAGCAAAAATCTTTGGGTGTTGTCTGACCCGAATAGCGTAGTAACGAAGAATTATGTACATTGAAATCGCCAGTAACAACGATTTCACTGTGCGGAAAATGGGAAATAATTCTCTGGATGGAGTCGGATAGTGCATCGAGTTCATTGGAAGTCGAATTACCATCCGAACTAGGACTGCGATAAACAAACCAAGTATGGATGATGCGCTTATGGATGGTGAATTGAAACCACATGAAATTAAAGTTTGTATTCAAACAAGAACCATATTGTGGTTGAAGCTGATAAGCAACATCGTTTCGAACATACATGGCGAGACCATGATGAGAAAAAAATAACGGCACTAAGCTATAACCATGTAGGCTGAATTCCGAGTGATCGGTATTTTCTCCTACCTGGGTTTCACTAAGTGTCAAAACAGCTAGCCTGTTTTTCACAGTATGGACATATGCAGCACAAAAATTCTGCCTCAGTCCCCGAATGTTGCAGACACAAGAAACCAAATCAGACAGTTAACTATGCTGTTATCAATTTTGGGCCCAAAAACAACTTCACAGTACAAATACTACTAGTGTTATACCTAAATAGCAATTGCACTGATCCGCCCCTGGATACCCAAAATCAATAACAACAATTTATCTGATATGCTTTGGCTCAATCAATTATAAGCATTGCATGGTATGATACATACACACACTGCATATAATGACTAAACCAAAGCACTGTGAGTGACGTGGGAAGCAGAGATATGAATTTACCGCTGTGTTATGAATAGTTGCATCATCTTTGATGCATGGGTGCACTTTTTGTTGTTTCTGTTATGCACTGGCACTGGCACTTAATTTTGGTTTGGGTATTTTAAAAAATATGGGCTACTGATTTTTTTTTTTTTTTGTTTCGCGCGGCGCTACTTGTAAGGTGCACTTTTTGGTGTTGATTTGCACTAGTACTGTGGCACTTATATGGGCTATTGTTTTTTTTGGTTTCGCGGTGCGAACAAAAGAATTATATTGATTTTATAATTTTTTTTTTATTTTAGATTTGAAATACGCATTATTTTTTTTTTTTTTTTATAATAAAGGGCGATGATGAATTAAACACTGTTGTAATAATAAATGTAGTCAATTATCAAAAACTGGGGATATTTAATTAGGTAAATCACCACTCACGCACACGTCCAGTCACAGTGGATTGCAGATCGGATTTTTTGTTCAATGTGAATGTTGTTCTTTCGGTGTATTTTGAGGCGCAGTTTGTAACATAAACACGATGGTACACGGCAGCCCTTACACAATCATCACAATCTTAACAGAGTCTATAGGTGCATCTATGCAACACAATAAAAGTTTTAAAAATAAATCGTGACAAAGCCAGGGAATTGTTGCTTTGTCGCACATTTGTGTGTTTTGTAAAATAGAATTTAGTAAAGGTTCTCCCAAACCAACTCGAAAAGTGGCGCATTTTTAATATCATTGTGAATGATTCGCCCTGCATAGCGAATGTTCCGCGTTGGTTTGGAAGAGCCTTAATGGGATTTTAGCCCCTAGGTTTTGTTTTCCTACATATTGGACACCCGAATTCCAATTAGAATAAATATTTTATTCTCTCATGTGCACATACATAGTTTTTGTTTACGTATACATATCTACATATGTAACTTACGTGAGGTCCTTCCAATACTTTCGCCACTTGATGCCATCCTCGACTGCTCCTCCTAAACTATTAAGTTTTTCGGCTAGGCAATTCATTCTTTATCTCGGGAATGAGCTCCGTCAACTGATGTGAATCTGTGAATTGAATTTTCGTTGTTATTTATTGGAAATGTATTAAGAAAACTATATATTTTAATGTTAATATTTAAGCTGCTTACTTGTCATTGGCCAAATCGGGTCTTCCTTCCAGATATTCTACAATATAAATTTGTTGGGCCTCCGCAGCTTTTGCTCCTCGTCGCGTTGTTTTGTTTTCCATTTTTTCACAGAATGAATTGATTGTGATAAAAAAAATTGGCATATGAAAAATGTTTGACATTTGGCTTCACTTTTCCACCCATCGATAATCGGATTTTAAGTGAAGCCATGATAAAATTTTTCATTACTAAAATCGAGAATCGGATTTAACGTGAAGTCGTGATAAAATTTATCATTTCAAAATTTCACAGATAGAGAATTGACCCCTAGGACCCAGACAGGCACAGTCGTGTTTTATTGCCAACGAAATTAATCACACCTGCAACCAACAACGACACACAACACGTGTCTACATTATTGTGCATTGGGTTGGTTTCCATCCAAAAGACCGCCACCAACATCACCACCAATAAACTCCACCATCGTCCAGGTGGTCAATTCCCGATCTGTAAAGCTGTGAAGTGACATTTTATTTCATTTTTCTACACTCATCTAGAATAGAAATATTAACGTTTAAAGTTTTGGAAAATTTATCACTTCACAGTTTCACAGATCGAGAATTTCCGATCTGTGAAGCTGTGAAGTGATAAAAAATATATCATTTCTGTTTTCACATCAATTTTTCATTTTATCACTTCACGGGAATGCCTTACGCGATTCTGGAACTAATTATGATAAATATCTGCCAAAGCGTGTTCTAAAATGTACTAAATGATAAATCCTGTCAAAAACGGATCCACACTATACACAAATTCTCTCCAGACATCAAATAAGAAATTAAAATGTTCAATGTAGATACCAGTGGCGATTCCTCTCAGTTAGCAGGTTTATCGCCGCTAAACCAGGAATTTAAATGAATAAATTATGTGATGTACTTTTTATTTTCAAAAAGTAACAAATGGCAATGTTGAAATAATGATAATGATTTCTTACAATAATTAATAAGATTAATAGAAAAAACTACCAACCTACCTACCTACCTACCTATTTTCAAATCATATTTTCCTTCACACAAGACACAACACAAAACTCCCATCTTCCTATCTGCCTCAGCGTTACAATATGCGAAATGCGATACCAAAACCAAATTCTCTACAAAGAGCATTGATATAATTAAAAAAAACATAGATACTTACCTAACCTACCCCCATATTGTTCTCAATTATATTTTCCTGCAGACACACAACATAAAACTCTCATACAACAAATCTCCCTTGAAAAATTTTAGCTTGCAACATCTGCGCTGCACAGTTTCATACAATTTTTAATAATATCTATACAAATTACAAATACAAACACAAATACAATACAATCTAGAATACAAGAGCGTTTTACTACACAATGTCCTAAGCAAAGCCCAGCTAAATAAATGAAAGCGTAAGCGTAAGTATGATGCGATAAAGCACGAAGCACGATACATTAGATATGCAAGCAGCTCCAGGTACCTACATTTTGGCTACGTTTTTTTGTCATTCTCTTTTTTGCTTTCGTATATGTTTCTAGGAAAATGCAGTAGGAAGGATGAATGTATTGTTTTGTTATTAGTGTTCTTTGATTGATATGAGTAAACATTGAGATTGAGTTCTTTTAGCAAAGTCAATAATTACACGAAAAAAGTGCTAAATTCGCAAAGCGCGATGTAGTTCTGCATTTTTGATATGTTGTTGGGGCATTTTAGAGTAGTATAAAGCCAAGTTTGCAACTTCGAAAAACCTGTGTTAGCAGGACAAATGAAACAGTGAAAAAAACGCTAAAATCACCCCTTTGGGGTGACTTAGCAGCATATATGGTCAACTCATTGAAAGGCAATAAACTAAAACTAAGAATTTATATTTAACTTGTTTTGTAGGTTAGAATTATTTAAAATGTTTTGAATTATTATTCAAAATATAATAAATTTAGTTTGAAATATTTATTATTATTCAAACTTTTGATTTAAAAAAACGTGATTTTCAAGACATTTCTTAATATTAAAAAGAATAATAGTAGCATTCAAAAACCAAAATACAACCAAAAGAGGATTAAACCTTGATATTATTTTTATAAGAAAAAAATTGGAAGTACCTACATATTTTATAATTTTTAAAAATTGAAGCTATAAAATATTAATAACTATGTTTTTGACACCTGAAGAAAAACGTAACCACGTTTGAAACGTCGTCTGATTTAGATACTTAGATACAAATGTAGACCTAAAGCATAAACATTATATTTTATGATAGTTAAGGGTTCAAAGTACGTGTACAAAAATCAGTGCCAACTCAAGTGTCCTACTTTGACCAACACAAAGTCGGCGAAAATTTTGTTTTCCGTCGAACAACGTGACGAAGCGAATTTATGTATCGATAAATTTTTAAACTTTTATTTTATATCTATAATTTATTAACGTTTTTTTATTAATTGTCGTTATCAATAAAATTAAAAAAATAAGTATGATTTTTTTTTTATTTTAACCTTCCCCAGACCACGTAGCTAAACCAATACTAAGGACCAGGAATCGCCACTGGTAGATACACAATTACATGTTGCACCCTTACATTTCATGTTCTGATTTAAAGTCGGAAAGAAGTTATGTCATGTGTTATATTAGGGGTATTCACGATCCGATGCAACTGGCCTAGTATCATTGTAAAAGTGCAAAAGTGTAAAATCTTACAACACTACAACAACAAAATATACAAGGTGCAATCTTACAACAGTTTCGCACTTTAGCAATACCCGAAACCTATTGCAACAGAAAAATACAACATTGTAAAATTTGTAAATTGTGTTTTTGACAGCTCACTCATTCTTGATTACGTTAAACAGAAACAAAGGTATGTTCATTGGATACATCCAATTTGCTATCTTGATTGTATTGATGTGACGTCGTCATCATCTTTTACTATTATTTTCCATTTAAAATTCGGACGATAATTAAGATTTGGTAATATTTTCTTTTTCCGTTTTTTTGGCATCTTTTTATGAACAAAATTTAAATTAAATCAAATTGAAATTTTCAGATATGTTCGAAACAAAAACAAATAACAAATGTCAAACTAATTTTGACATTTGCTTTAGTGTTGCAAGAAGATAAGAAAAGTGCGTTCACGATCCACTTAAAAAAAATAAAATTTCGCACTTTTACTAGGCTCGTTGCATCAGATCGTGAATTCCCCTATTGTTTTACTCGTTTGTGTTGTTTTCTGTTTCTGTAATAGATATTTTGTTCCGTTTTGTAATCATAAATAAAAGGCGCCATATTGAACAAAGATGATTAAATTTTGTTAACTCATAACTTTTTGTTTAAAGAAAAATAATAAATTTATAAAGGTATATATAAATATGTATGTACACATGTATGTACATACAAAAATGGAGATATGTATGTTTATAATTTGAAAATATTGTGGCCTTTTTCTTGAAATATACAGAATCAAAACAATATTTATGCATCAAAATTATAATGCCATTCCTTGATTCAATCCTTGTATATAAAATCCATAGTACTATCATGGACAACATTTTTTAGGGCGCCCCACTGCCTGTGGTGGCGCCACTTTAGCTCGCGGAGAGATCCATTTTTGGGAGACAATTTTCGGTGGAGACTTCCATTTTTGGAAGACTTGCATTAATCGGAGAATCGAGACTTATGTAGTTAGAGCAAGAGAAATGTATTTTTTTTCGATTCTAATAAGAATCAAATGGAGTAAGCGAGATTACCAATTGAAGGTTTTTTTAAACGTCTATGATGAGAAAAAGGTGAAGAGAATGACAAAAAAATGTTCTTATCCTCTTTGATTGAATGTGCAAAGTAATTTTACTGATATGATATATGCGAGAAGAACAAGAGAAGTAGAGAGTAGACATACATTATGTTAGTCGTTTGGGTTGTCGTCGTCGTCATCAACCTTGAAGCAAGGAATATAGTTTTTTTTTTTGTGGGAAAGAATAAAGCGTATAGGTATACCTACATTCGTATATTATCAAGGGTAGGTTGATTTTAATGCGGGAAAGGAAAATATGGTCCAGTTGTGTAAGTACCTATATTTATATATTTGTATATGCCATCGTATAGGTATTATTAAGGGTTGTTTTTATATTAAATTGTCTGGCAAAGATTTCTTATTTGCCGTGAAATTTGTTGCAAGTGCAAGATTTTGAGCATATTTTTTTTTGCGGGAAGAAAATATAACTAAATAGGTAGATACATTCGTATAAATAATGAATGGTAGGTTTTATTAATATTTTAATTGTTGGATGATTTTGAGTTTGACCTGTAATTTTTTACAAGAAATTTACATTTTATTATACTGAGGAATACCTATATAAGTTAATGACAAAAGTGAGAATTTGTATGCAAGTTGAGGTAGGAAGGGTTTTGGTGCTAGGTAGATTCTATACCTAGGTACAGATAATAAAAACAAATTTCCTGTTTTTGGCTTGAAATTTGTTTGTTTGATTTTCAGGGTAGTTAGGGGGTAGGTCGGTTTATTTGGTTTGACTTTGCATTCACAATTTATCATACGAGTAGGAATGTAGGTAGGTATGTAAGTACCTACCTAGGTAACTTTTACTTGTTTGACACTAGAATCTGTCAATGTGGTGGTTGAATTTCAGCCAGTGGGCGATATTATAGTGGGTTGGTAGGTTTTATAAGTTTTAGTTGTCAAATAATTTTTTTTATCTGAGTGTAGGTTAGGTATAGGTACCACACCTACCTAGCAATTTTTGAAATATATACCTAGCTACGCCCATGTACCTAAAACATTGTTCGTTTAATTAAAACTACCTATAGGTATGTATTCTACATAGGTATGTAGCTAACATTTTTATTTTTCAAATCAACCAGAAGGCGAAAATGAATGTAAATTGCAAGACGGACAGTGCACTGAAAATTGAATTATACACAGCTATAGGTAGGTATGCACATACTTATATGTATACAGGGTGTCCGGTAATTCGTAACCCATACTTTGGCATGCGATTTTTGGTCATATTCTAAGAAATAAAATTGTTTTATAGTAAAGTCTGATTTTCAAATTTGACATCATTTTTTGAGGATTTAAAAAAAGGCGAACTTTGGTGTACCCTGACCCCTGTTAAGGTTAATTTCTCTGTCAGTGCTAATGGTAGGGACCTCATTTTGGAATTTTTTGTAGTTAGAAAAAACTAGCCTTTAAAACTACGTTTAAATGCGTTTAGGGTTGCGAGATATTTAATTTTAAATGGTGTTCAATTTTTCTTGCCCGAGCAAAATTTTGACTTTGAGGTCAATGTTTTTTTTTTTTTTTTTTCAAAAAATGCCTAATAACATAAAGTTGTATTATTTTTACCTGATGAACACAACAATAGTAAAAAAAAACTCATTAATAAGTGCACCCAAAAACCCATACATTTTATGATACTTGGGAAAATCTAAACCAGGTAAAAAATCGAATTTTGGGTTTTTTACATAATTTTATTGCAGCACCTGTTTGATTGAGTTCAAACGGTTATAACTGTCTATTTAAACAAAGCTTTGGCAACTTTTATACCTTTTTAAAAACTACAGAAAAATAAGCATTTTCTGAAACATAAAACCTTTATTGAATTTTGTTCAGGGAGCTCTTCAGAAGATTGAGGTCAAAATTTATTTTGGCAAAGTTCAATATTAACTAATGAATTTTAGGTAAATAGAAATGCCAAGAAAAATATTTTACTCAGTAAAGTTATTTGGAACTATAAGTCAATGTTTTAATGCAAAATTTGTAAGAAAAATAAAACAAAAATCAATTGTGGACAGGGTGAGCAAAAAACTGGTTCAAAGTAAGATTTTTTTTTTCAAATTTAAAAAAATACGCGTTACTCGAGAACTGCTTTGATTCGGTATGGAAAAGTTACCAAATTTCTCAAACGGTATGCCCTGGCCTTTCACTAGTTCTTAGCTTGGACCATTGTTAATGGGACACCTTGACTTGATCTCAATTTATTTTTAAATTTTGGTACACGAATTTGATTTCGGTATATTTGTGTATACCGAGGCTTTTCTTATGTACGCGGTACACAGCGTCAATTTTCGGTACTGTACCAGTCGTTTTGGTACAGGACCTAGGGTATATCTTTACTTTTAAAAACTAAAAATCTTAAAACAATTTTTCTGAAAAACAATTTTAAAAAGTGAGACCGCCAGGACGAAATGCCAATTTTTATGGACTAAAGGCCGTTGAAAGCTATATTGAATCAATAATTCAACAAGTCCAATTAAATAATGCTAAGTCTTCTACTTGGCCGATGTATTTCAATAGTATATAGAATTTGTATTATAAAAAAAAACTCATATGTAAACAGTGCTAGGCCACGGGTAACAAAATTTCCAACACTTCTTGATTAGAAATTCTTATTGGGTTGGATATAGTTTACAATTGATTTTCGCTGTAAAGTTGATGTAAGCTGGACTGAACTTAATACAAATTGCGACTTGACAAGGCCCTCACTGTCAACTGAAGAGTCCAAGTGAGAATGCCGGGTGAAACGCCAATTTTTATGGACTAAAGGCTGTTGAAAGCTATATTGAATCAATTTTAAAAATACTTTTTGTTTAACAATTACCTTAAACTAGAGAACAAAAATTGGAAAAAAATTTATTAAATTTTCTTTTCAAAATTTTACTTGACTAAATACTATTTTTTCCTTTATAAACTGCTTCAATTAATTTTAAGTCAAACACTTAAAACTAGAAGATTATTTAAACATTATAATCCAGGAAAATTAGACATAAATTCCTATAAAGTTCGGAAAAATTATATACAGGGTTTTTGTTTTTGAATCAGCTTTTTATGGTGTCATGAATTTTTGAGTTAAAGTCCCCATCGATCCTAGTTCCGCGTCTATTAAAAAGAGGGGGTAAAAGGTCACGAAGCATGGTATTTCGCTGATTTTGATCGAACAAAATCGTCGACTAATGAAACATGACTTTAATATTTCAATTTATCATTGAAAATAAGGATCAAAAGCGTGCCTGAAAATATCTTGGGTGAAAGGTGTTTTTATAGTAGGGGGGGGGGGGGTTGTAGATTGAAAAATGGGGTGTGGATTTTTATTTAAAAAAGTTTATAAAAAAGTTGCAATGAAATTGTGCAAAAATGTGATATTTGTCATGAGAACGAAGTCATGAAGAGGGTAGACGGGTGGTTTTTGAGGAGGGGTTAGGGGGTATTCAAACCACACAAAATTATTTTGAGGTAACCTACGCATATGGCACATCGTTTGTCCAATTTTTTGCACAATTTCACTGACACTATTTTATATACTTTTTCATTATAAGTCCACACCCCATTCTTCAATCTACAACCCCCCCCCTACTATAAAAAACACCTTTCACCCCAGATATTTGTAAGCACACTTTTGATCCTATATTTCAATGATAAATTGAAATATTTACGTTATGTTTCATTAGTCGACGATTTTGTTTGATCAAAATCAGCGAAATACCATGCTTCGTGACCTTTGACCCCCTCTTTTTAATAGACGCGGAGATAGGATCGATGGGGACTTCTACTCAAAAATTCATAACACCATAAAAAAGCTGATTCAAAAAAAAAAATCCTGTATATAGTTTTTGTATTTTATAAATTTTCATTTGATACTTCATTTATAAATATCAAAAAATAATTGCCCTAGTTATGGCCATTTACGAGTATTTTATGTATAGGTATATAATTGTGTATCACTAGTTTTTTTTTAATTTTTTTTAAAAGCGATAAAAATCAAATTTTGAATTTTTTATTCAAATGCCCCAACTTTGTTCCCGTTATATAAGCAAATAGAAAATTATTTACATACTTACTAGTATGTAGCAGGTCGTCAAAGGCCCCCGTCGCCAAAGGCGCTTTGTTATTTAAAGTGATTCAGGGCTGAGCGTAAATACCTATATATGTATATAAATTAGTTGACTACCTCACGCTTCACTTAAAAAAAGAAGTTATTTTAAAGATGTGGCAACCCTAAAAATTTTACTCAATTTAGGCTTATTAAAGTTAGTTTTTTTTTTGTAAAAAGTTAGTTTTTTCCTTGTACAGAATTTAATTATTTTAATAACGTTCATTTTTTTTTGTAAAAAAGTTTTTTTTTTTTTGTAAAAAGTTAATTTTTTTTTGTAAAAAAGTTAATTTTTTTTTTGTACAAAAGTTAATTTTTTTCCTCAATAAATCTTAAACAAAAATTTAGGCACATTTAAAGGCTTATTTTAATAGGTATCTTAATTTGAAAATTCTTTCCAGCAGAAATGAAGTTAGGATTTTTAAAAACTCCAATTAGAAAATTGGTAGGCGATTGTCGACTATGAACCAAACAGAGAATTTCAAAGAAATTTCAGCAATTTTGAATTATCAAATGTAATGATTTAGGTAATACCTAGATGCCAATTTAAGACTCAACAACATGGTCACATATTGGTAAGTTATAAATTCAAATTTCTCACTGAAAGTCCTAACTAATGGTAGCCATCATTCCTATTAATTTCAAATTTCTAAATTAACACCTTAAAAAGACAAAAATCAGCGAAAAATAATCATAAACATTCACTTAAAATTTGGGTAGGTCTAGGTACCTACCTACCTACAGGTTCCTATCTAGATATTAATACAAATTATATACAACCATACCTACTTTTCTAGGTTAAAATAAAAAAGCGACATACATAGCTAACTACCTACCACGAGCCATACTCATCAAAAAACGTCATCGCCATCAAACTCATAAATTAATAATTATTGCATCACTCATATTCTTACCAACAGACCTAAATATCTAGAAAGCAAAAAAAAACAATCTACCTACCTATTATGCCTTGACCTTCACGCGCCGCCGTCACCGATGTCTTCTTGCGCACAAGACACCCAAAGCTGTAAAAAAAAACTACCCCTTCCTCTTTAAGCGCACAAAACCCAACAAACCAAGGAGAATTCCCAAAATTTTATTTCACACTTTTTAATTCTCTGCAACTTTGCATAGAAAAGTAACCGACAAAAAAATGTAAACCAACAAAAAACATCCCTTCTACCTATTTCACTCTAACTGTAATCAATTAGGCTATTCCTTTCCTGTTCTTGCAAATAATTCTCCACAAAATTCAAATGTCTCCGTGAGATAGGGTTGTGAAATTTAATGAAATTCTTTTGCCCACTGAATGAAGATGTCAGTCCATTCGACATTCACCATGATAGAACTATGGATTTCATATACAAGAATTCAATGCAATGTAGACTGAATTCAACCCGATTCCCTTGGTTCGCACCTTGTATATAAAATCCATAGTACTATCATGGACAACATTTAGCCACTTTAGCCCGCGGAGAAATCCATTTTTGGGAGACAATTTTCAGCGGAGACTTCCATTTTTGGGAGACTTGCATTAATCGGAGAATCGAGACTTATGTAATTAGAGCAAGAGAAGTGTATTTTTTTCGATTCTAATAAGAATCAAATGGAGTAAGCGAGATTACCAAATTAATGTTTTTTTTAAACGTCTATGATGAGAAAAAGGTGAAGAGAATGACAAAAAAAATGTTCGTATCCTCTTTGATTAAATGTGCAAAGTAATTTTTTTTTCTTTTCTTAATTTACTGATATGATATATGCGAGAAGAACAAAAGTAGTAGAGAGTAGACATACATTATGTTAGTCCATTGTATATATACTCTTATAGTAATATCATGGCTCAAATAATTGCCGCTGCGTATGGTGAGGAGTGTTAGAACGAACGATTTAAGAGACTTTTCAATTTGTGCAGAGATTAAATGAGGGGAAAATTAGAAGAAAACGAAGGCTAAAGACAGAAATGAAGAATAGAGAAGGCTATACAAAATGTATGAGGTTACAAGGGAGACAAAAAATAACTGTTTTGTTTGGGCTGTCAATTTGTTTTCTATAGGAGGTAGATAGTAAAAGAGGAACTATATAGAATAAAGATGACAAAAAAACAAAAACAATTTGTATGTTCCCAAATGATATTGTAGGAATCATCTATTTGCGGCGAGCAAGTAGACAGATTTTCCCATCGACGATGGTTTATGCAGGAAAGAAATAATGTGTGCATGGGCAAGTAACGGGTGATTTTTTAGCTGGTTTGTTTTGGCAACACTGGTTTTGACAGCTGACGTGTGTTTAGTACCTTGTGTCACTGTTAAACAGCTTCAGCTTGGTTTGCAATTTAACCATGGATCGTCTTACAAATGAACAACGCTTGCAAATTATTGAATTTTACTATCAAAATTCGTGCTCGGTTCGAAATGTTCATCGCGCGCTGCTTCCATTTTATGGTCGGCATTCTCGACCTTCTGAGCAGTCTATTCGGAAGATTGTGACCAAATTTCGCACTAAATTTACTTTGTTGGACATTAAACCACCAACACGTTTACGTACTGTGCGTAGTGAAGAAAATATTGCGGCCGTATCAGCTAGTGTGACAGAAGACCGCGAAATGTCGATTCGGCGCCGTTCCCAGCAGTTAGGCCTTTGTTACAGCACTACGTGGAAAATTTTGCGGAAGGATTTGGGCGTAAAGCCTTTTAAGATACAGCTGGTGCAAGAACTAAAGCCAGCCGACCTACCACAACGCCGAATTTTTGGTGAATGGGCTCTTGGAAAGCTGGCCGAGGATCCGCTTTTTTATCGAACAATTGTGTTCAGCGATGAGGCTCATTTTTGGTTGAATGGGTACGTAAATAAGCAAAATTGCCGCATTTGGAGTGAAGATCAGCCAGAAGCATTGCAACAGCTACCAATGCATCCCGAAAAAGCCACTGTTTGGTGCGGTTTATGGGCCGGCGGCATTATTGGGCCATATTTCTTCAAAGATGATGCGAATCGCAGCGTTACTGTTAATGGTGAACGCTACCGAGCGATGATAACAAACTTTTTTTGCCCGAAATGGAAGTTCTTGACTTGCATGATATGTGGTTTCAACAAGGCCATATTTCTTCAAAGATGATGCGAATCGCAGCGTTACTGTTAATGGTGAACGCTACCGAGCGATGATAACAAACTTTTTTTTGCCCGAAATGGAAGTTCTTGACTTGCATGATATGTGGTTTCAACAAGACGGTGCCACATGCCACACAGCACGCGAAACAATGGCGCAATTGCGAGGCGAGTTTGGTGAACAGTTAATTTCACGTTTCGGGCCGGTCAATTGGCCGCCTAGATCGTGCGATTTGACACCATTAGACTATTTTTTGTGGGGGTATGTCAAGGCTAATGTCTATAGGGACAAGCCCGCTTCGATTGACGCACTGGAAGCCAACATCCATGCATTCATTCGTGAGATACCGGCCGATATGTGTGAAAGAGTATGCCAAAATTGGACTCAGCGGATGGGCTACCTGAGACGCAGCCGCGGTCAACATTTGCATGAAATTATCTTTAAACATTAAATTGCAAGGTTCAAACTATCGATTCAAATAAATATTTCATTCATTTTTTCGAATTTTTTGTGTTTTTTTTTTTTAAAAAGTTCTAAACCTCTTAAAAAATCACCCATTATATAGGTAAGTATGTTCGGGGGAGGTTTTGGTTTTATGGGTATTCAATTTTCTTGCCAGATTTCAGTTTTATTTTTATGTATGGGCATAATTTCCTTGGTACTTTTCAGTGGCTAGAAGAAGGAATCTTTATGTGATGTTGAGGTAGGTTAAGTGTTGATAGTTTTATTGTGTGTAGGTTTATTTATTTTATTTGTTATTTTTATTATGGAAAAGAAAGAAAAATTACAACAACATTTGCCTTAAACAACATAAACTTAAAGCTTAAACTACAAGTCCTTAAAATATATACTAAAATTTATTGTAGGGGTGCACTAAGAACGGATCTTTTGATATTCGTACATTTAATAGGGTTTTAAGGGTGACAACTGAAATAATGTAAAAAAACTAACTTCTAAACGTGTAGTCGTAGAGACTTGATTTTTTTTTATTTTAAAGATTAGAAAAAGTTAGGAAAAAACGTGTATACATCTTTTTTTTATTTAAAATCTAAAAACCGAGCTATAACCCATTTAAGACTGAAAGTTGACAAATAGTCGTTACGAAAAGTACTTAGTAGTTTTATGGGGGTAGATTTTTAATAATTTTTATTTTAACATATTTTTAAAGATAATGAAAAAATTATCCATGTTTAAGGAATTTTTGATAGGATTTTTTTTCATACCCAAAATGATTTTTGAAAAGGGTAAATTTGTTTGGTCAAATTTTCAAGGTATTTGATTTTTATATTTTGAATGGGTTGTTGGAAAAATCTAAAATTTCATTATGTTATAGATATAGGTATTTGATAGCAATCAAATGGTAAAAAATTTATCTTTCTAACTTATCATTTGACAGATTTATTTAAGAAAGAAGAATTTTAAAATTTGTTTTTTTGTCAATATGTTTTTAGTAAAGAGTCGTACAGGTTTGCAAGTACTAATGAATTATAGCTATTGTATGTTCTATATTCCTACTGTACCGCTGAGCTGAGAAATTAACAATATAATATTGTTAACAAATATAACTTAATAACATGATAGTGTGTGCATGGATTGATTTAGTTTTTTCTTATATTTAATCTCAATAGAATAACTATTAATTTGATACTTCATTTTTTAATCTACCTCCTATATAAGCGTATAATTGATTTTTTAAAATTCATAAAAAATCGGCTCAAATCCATAGAAATGCTCTGCTTTGTCAACAATCGTCAACCAGTGCAAAGCACCGTTATCTCAAATTATTTTTTATTCGATTTTTTTAATATAAAAAATCATAACTTCATTTCTACTCGGCCGATATTAAAAGTTAAGATCTCAAAATTTAGCTATAGATGTGGCTAAATTTGTGTATACAAATTTTTGAGGGGGGTTGAAAATTTTCATACTAAAAGGGTGTGTACATGACCCGTCAAATTTATATTAAATATATTAAATTCAAAACTTGATGAATTGTTTTTGAATTTCAAAAAACTAATGAAACACAATTATACGTGTATTACTTTTCTACAAATATGTGGGTTATTTTATATTTGTAAATCTAACGGGAAAAAAAGGCCGACCAATTTAGTAAAGAAATTCACAAAAAAATCTACATACAGACAAATTTAGAGGCTTCAAAATTGAGAAATACTTATTAGTTCATAATAAATGATACATGAATTTAAGGTAGAAATTGATAATCTAAAATTCTGTGTTAAAATTTTTGCAAAATCTTAAAAATTCATACTAAAAATGTGATTTAGTGAAAAATCAACTCGATTTTTGGTACTTTAAATGTAAAAGTCAGAAGCATTGCAACAGCTACCAATGCATCCCGAAAAAGCCACTGTTTGGTGCGGTTTATGGGCCGGCGGCATTATTGGGCCATATTTCTTCAAAGATGATGCGAATCGCAGCGTTACTGTTAATGGTGAACGCTACCGAGCGATGATAACAAACTTTTTTTGCCCGAAATGGAAGTTCTTGACTTGCATGATATGTGGTTTCAACAAGACGGTGCCACATGCCACACAGCACGCGAAACAATGGCGCAATTGCGAGGCGAGTTTGGTGAACAGTTAATTTCACGTTTCGGGCCGGTCAATTGGCCGCCTAGATCGTGCGATTTGACACCATTAGACTATTTTTTGTGGGGGTATGTCAAGGCTAATGTCTATAGGGACAAGCCCGCTTCGATTGACGCACTGGAAGCGAACATCCATGCATTCATTCGTGAGATACCGGCCGATATGTGTGAAAGAGTATGCCAAAATTGGACTCAGCGGATGGGCTACCTGAGACGCAGCCGCGGTCAACATTTGCATGAAATTATCTTTAAACATTAAATTGCAAGGTTCAAACTATCGATTCAAATAAATATTTCATTCATTTTTTCGAATTTTTTGTGTTTTTTTTTTTTAAAAAGTTCTAAACCTCTTAAAAAATCACCCATTATATAGGTAAGTATGTTCGGGGGAGGTTTTGGTTTTATGGGTATTCAATTTTCTTGCCAGATTTCAGTTTTATTTTTATGTATGGGCATAATTTCCTTGGTACTTTTCAGTGGCTAGAAGAAGGAATCTTTATGTGATGTTGAGGTAGGTTAAGTGTTGATAGTTTTATTGTGTGTAGGTTTATTTATTTTATTTGTTATTTTTATTATGGAAAAGAAAGAAAAATTACAACAACATTTGCCTTAAACAACATAAACTTAAAGCTTAAACTACAAGTCCTTAAAATATATACTAAAATTTATTGTAGGGGTGCACTAAGAACGGATCTTTTGATATTCGTACATTTAATAGGGTTTTAAGGGTGACAACTGAAATAATGTAAAAAAACTAACTTCTAAACGTGTAGTCGTAGAGACTTGATTTTTTTTTATTTTAAAGATTAGAAAAAGTTAGGAAAAAACGTGTATACATCTTTTTTTTATTTAAAATCTAAAAACCGAGCTATAACCCATTTAAGACTGAAAGTTGACAAATAGTCGTTACGAAAAGAACTTAGTAGTTTTATGGGGGTAGATTTTTAATAATTTTTATTTTAACATATTTTTAAAGATAATGAAAAAATTATCCATGTTTAAGGAATTTTTGATAGGATTTTTTTTCATACCCAAAATGATTTTTGAAAAGGGTAAATTTGTTTGGTCAAATTTTCAAGGTATTTGATTTTTATATTTTGAATGGGTTGTTGGAAAAATCTAAAATTTCATTATGTTATAGATATAGGTATTTGATAGCAATCAAATGGTAAAAAATTTATCTTTCTAACTTATCATTTGACAGATTTATTTAAGAAAGAAGAATTTTAAAATTTGTTTTTTTGTTAATATGTTTTTAGTAAAGAGTCGTACAGGTTTGCAAGTACTAATGAATTATAGCTATTGTATGTTCTATATTCCTACTGTACCGCTGAGCTGAGAAATTAACAATATAATATTGTTAACAAATATAACTTAATAACATGATAGTGTGTGCATGGATTGATTTAGTTTTTTCTTATATTTAATCTCAATAGAATAATTCATTTTTTAATCTACCTCCTATATTAGCGTATAATTGATTTTTTAAAATTCATAAAAAATCGGCTCAAATCCATAGAAATGCTCTGCTTTGTCAACAATCGTCAACCAGTGCAAAGCACCGTTATCTCAAATTATTTTTTATTCGATTTTTTTAATATAAAAAATCATAACTTCATTTCTACTCGGCCGATATTAAAAGTTAAGATCTCAAAATTTAGCTATAGATGTGGCTAAATTTGTGTATACAAATTTTTGAGGGGGGTTGAAAATTTTCATACTAAAAGGGTGTGTACATGACCCGTCAAATTTATATTAAATATATTAAATTCAAAACTTGATGAATTGTTTTTGAATTTCAAAAAACTAATGAAACACAATTATACGTGTATTACTTTTCTACAAATATGTGGGTTATTTTATATTTGTAAATCTAACGGGAAAAAAAGGCCGACCAATTTAGTAAAGAAATTCACAAAAAATCTACATACAGACAAATTTAGAGGCTTCAAAATTGAGAAATACTTATTAGTTCATAATAAATGATACATGAATTTAAGGTAGAAATTGATAATCTAAAATTCTGTGTTAAAATTTTTGCAAAATCTTAAAAATTCATACTAAAAATGTGATTTAGTGAAAAATCAACTCGATTTTTGGTACTTTAAATGTAAAAGTCAGAAGCATTGCAACAGCTACCAATGCATCCCGAAAAAGCCACTGTTTGGTGCGGTTTATGGGCCGGCGGCATTATTGGGCCATATTTCTTCAAAGATGATGCGAATCGCAGCGTTACTGTTAATGGTGAACGCTACCGAGCGATGATAACAAACTTTTTTTTGCCCGAAATGGAAGTTCTTGACTTGCATGATATGTGGTTTCAACAAGGCCATATTTCTTCAAAGATGATGCGAATCGCAGCGTTACTGTTAATGGTGAACGCTACCGAGCGATGATAACAAACTTTTTTTTGCCCGAAATGGAAGTTCTTGACTTGCATGATATGTGGTTTCAACAAGACGGTGCCACATGCCACACAGCACGCGAAACAATGGCGCAATTGCGAGGCGAGTTTGGTGAACAGTTAATTTCACGTTTCGGGCCGGTCAATTGGCCGCCTAGATCGTGCGATTTGACACCATTAGACTATTTTTTGTGGGGGTATGTCAAGGCTAATGTCTATAGGGACAAGCCCGCTTCGATTGACGCACTGGAAGCCAACATCCATGCATTCATTCGTGAGATACCGGCCGATATGTGTGAAAGAGTATGCCAAAATTGGACTCAGCGGATGGGCTACCTGAGACGCAGCCGCGGTCAACATTTGCATGAAATTATCTTTAAACATTAAATTGCAAGGTTCAAACTATCGATTCAAATAAATATTTCATTCATTTTTTCGAATTGTTTGTGTTTTTTTTTTTTTAAAGTTCTAAACCTCTTAAAAAATCACCCATTATATAGGTAAGTATGTTCGGGGGAGGTTTTGGTTTTATGGGTATTCAATTTTCTTGCCAGATTTCAGTTTTATTTTTATGTATGGGCATAATTTCCTTGGTACTTTTCAGTGGCTAGAAGAAGGAATCTTTATGTGATGTTGAGGTAGGTTAAGTGTTGATAGTTTTATTGTGTGTAGGTTTATTTATTTTATTTGTTATTTTTATTATGGAAAAGAAAGAAAAATTACAACAACATTTGCCTTAAACAACATAAACTTAAAGCTTAAACTACAAGTCCTTAAAATATATACTAAAATTTATTGTAGGGGTGCACTAAGAACGGATCTTTTGATATTCGTACATTTAATAGGGTTTTAAGGGTGACAACTGAAATAATGTAAAAAAACTAACTTCTAAACGTGTAGTCGTAGAGACTTGATTTTTTTTTATTTTAAAGATTAGAAAAAGTTAGGAAAAAACGTGTATACATCTTTTTTTTATTTAAAATCTAAAAACCGAGCTATAACCCATTTAAGACTGAAAGTTGACAAATAGTCGTTACGAAAAGTACTTAGTAGTTTTATGGGGGTAGATTTTTAATAATTTTTATTTTAACATATTTTTAAAGATAATGAAAAAATTATCCATGTTTAAGGAATTTTTGATAGGATTTTTTTTCATACCCAAAATGATTTTTGAAAAGGGTAAATTTGTTTGGTCAAATTTTCAAGGTATTTGATTTTTATATTTTGAATGGGTTGTTGGAAAAATCTAAAATTTCATTATGTTATAGATATAGGTATTTGATAGCAATCAAATGGTAAGCAATTTATCTTTCTAACTTATCATTTGACAGATTTATTTAAGAAAGAAGAATTTTAAAATTTGTTTTTTTGTCAATATGTTTTTAGTAAAGAGTCGTACAGGTTTGCAAGTACTAATGAATTATAGCTATTGTATGTTCTATATTCCTACTGTACCGCTGAGCTGAGAAATTAACAATATAATATTGTTAACAAATATAACTTAATAACATGATAGTGTGTGCATGGATTGATTTAGTTTTTTCTTATATTTAATCTCAATAGAATAACTATTAATTTGATACTTCATTTTTTAATCTACCTCCTATATAAGCGTATAATTGATTTTTTAAAATTCATAAAAAATCGGCTCAAATCCATAGAAATGCTCTGCTTTGTCAACAATCGTCAACCAGTGCAAAGCACCGTTATCTCAAATTATTTTTTATTCGATTTTTTAAATATAAAAAATCATAACTTCATTTCTACTCGGCCGATATTAAAAGTTAAGATCTCAAAATTTAGCTATAGATGTGGCTAAATTTGTGTATACAAATTTTTGAGGGGGGTTGAAAATGTTCATACTAAAAGGGTGTGTACATGACCCGTCAAATTTATATTAAATATATTAAATTCAAAACTTGATGAATTGTTTTTGAATTTCAAAAAACTAATGAAACACAATTATACGTGTATTACTTTTCTACAAATATGTGGGTTATTTTATATTTGTAAATCTAACGGGAAAAAAAGGCCGACCAATTTAGTAAAGAAATTCACAAAAAATCTACATACAGACAAATTTAGAGGCTTCAAAATTGAGAAATACTTATTAGTTCATAATAAATGATACATGAATTTAAGGTAGAAATTGATAATCTAAAATTCTGTGTTAAAATTTTTGCAAAATCTTAAAAATTCATACTAAAAATGTGATTTAGTGAAAAATCAACTCGATTTTTGGTACTTTAAATGTAAAAGTCAGAAGCATTGCAACAGCTACCAATGCATCCCGAAAAAGCCACTGTTTGGTGCGGTTTATGGGCCGGCGGCATTATTGGGCCATATTTCTTCAAAGATGATGCGAATCGCAGCGTTACTGTTAATGGTGAACGCTACCGAGCGATGATAACAAACTTTTTTTTGCCCGAAATGGAAGTTCTTGACTTGCATGATATGTGGTTTCAACAAGACGGTGCCACATGCCACACAGCACGCGAAACAATGGCGCAATTGCGAGGCGAGTTTGGTGAACAGTTAATTTCACGTTTCGGGCCGGTCAATTGGCCGCCTAGATCGTGCGATTTGACACCATTAGACTATTTTTTGTGGGGGTATGTCAAGGCTAATGTCTATAGGGACAAGCCCGCTTCGATTGACGCACTGGAAGCCAACATCCATGCATTCATTCGTGAGATACCGGCCGATATGTGTGAAAGAGTATGCCAAAATTGGACTCAGCGGATGGGCTACCTGAGACGCAGCCGCGGTCAACATTTGCATGAAATTATCTTTAAACATTAAATTGCAAGGTTCAAACTATCGATTCAAATAAATATTTCATTCATTTTTTCGAATTGTTTGTGTTTTTTTTTTTAAAAGTTCTAAACCTCTTAAAAAATCACCCATTATATAGGTAAGTATGTTCGGGGGAGGTTTTGGTTTTATGGGTATTCAATTTTCTTGCCAGATTTCAGTTTTATTTTTATGTATGGGCATAATTTCCTTGGTACTTTTCAGTGGCTAGAAGAAGGAATCTTTATGTGATGTTGAGGTAGGTTAAGTGTTGATAGTTTTATTGTGTGTAGGTTTATTTATTTTATTTGTTATTTTTATTATGGAAAAGAAAGAAAAATTACAACAACATTTGCCTTAAACAACATAAACTTAAAGCTTAAACTACAAGTCCTTAAAATATATACTAAAATTTATTGTAGGGGTGCACTAAGAACGGATCTTTTGATATTCGTACATTTAATAGGGTTTTAAGGGTGACAACTGAAATAATGTAAAAAAACTAACTTCTAAACGTGTAGTCGTAGAGACTTGATTTTTTTTTATTTTAAAGATTAGAAAAAGTTAGGAAAAAACGTGTATACATCTTTTTTTTATTTAAAATCTAAAAACCGAGCTATAACCCATTTAAGACTGAAAGTTGACAAATAGTCGTTACGAAAAGTACTTAGTAGTTTTATGGGGGTAGATTTTTAATAATTTTTATTTTAACATATTTTTAAAGATAATGAAAAAATTATCCATGTTTAAGGAATTTTTGATAGGATTTTTTTTCATACCCAAAATGATTTTTGAAAAGGGTAAATTTGTTTGGTCAAATTTTCAAGGTATTTGATTTTTATATTTTGAATGGGTTGTTGGAAAAATCTAAAATTTCATTATGTTATAGATATAGGTATTTGATAGCAATCAAATGGTAAAAAATTTATCTTTCTAACTTATCATTTGACAGATTTATTTAAGAAAGAAGAATTTTAAAATTTGTTTTTTTGTTAATATGTTTTTAGTAAAGAGTCGTACAGGTTTGCAAGTACTAATGAATTATAGCTATTGTATGTTCTATATTCCTACTGTACCGCTGAGCTGAGAAATTAACAATATAATATTGTTAACAAATATAACTTAATAACATGATAGTGTGTGCATGGATTGATTTAGTTTTTTCTTATATTTAATCTCAATAGAATAATTCATTTTTTAATCTACCTCCTATATTAGCGTATAATTGATTTTTTAAAATTCATAAAAAATCGGCTCAAATCCATAGAAATGCTCTGCTTTGTCAACAATCGTCAACCAGTGCAAAGCACCGTTATCTCAAATTATTTTTTATTCGATTTTTTTAATATAAAAAATCATAACTTCATTTCTACTCGGCCGATATTAAAAGTTAAGATCTCAAAATTTAGCTATAGATGTGGCTAAATTTGTGTATACAAATTTTTGAGGGGGGTTGAAAATTTTCATACTAAAAGGGTGTGTACATGACCCGTCAAATTTATATTAAATATATTAAATTCAAAACATGATGAATTGTTTTTGAATTTCAAAAAACTAATGAAACACAATTATACGTGTATTACTTTTCTACAAATATGTGGGTTATTTTATATTTGTAAATCTAACGGGAAAAAAAGGCCGACCAATTTAGTAAAGAAATTCACAAAAAATCTACATACAGACAAATTTAGAGGCTTCAAAATTGAGAAATACTTATTAGTTCATAATAAATGATACATGAATTTAAGGTAGAAATTGATAATCTAAAATTCTGTGTTAAAATTTTTGCAAAATCTTAAAAATTCATACTAAAAATGTGATTTAGTGAAAAATCAACTCGATTTTTGGTACTTTAAATGTAAAAGTCAGAAGCATTGCAACAGCTACCAATGCATCCCGAAAAAGCCACTGTTTGGTGCGGTTTATGGGCCGGCGGCATTATTGGGCCATATTTCTTCAAAGATGATGCGAATCGCAGCGTTACTGTTAATGGTGAACGCTACCGAGCGATGATAACAAACTTTTTTTTGCCCGAAATGGAAGTTCTTGACTTGCATGATATGTGGTTTCAACAAGGCCATATTTCTTCAAAGATGATGCGAATCGCAGCGTTACTGTTAATGGTGAACGCTACCGAGCGATGATAACAAACTTTTTTTTGCCCGAAATGGAAGTTCTTGACTTGCATGATATGTGGTTTCAACAAGACGGTGCCACATGCCACACAGCACGCGAAACAATGGCGCAATTGCGAGGCGAGTTTGGTGAACAGTTAATTTCACGTTTCGGGCCGGTCAATTGGCCGCCTAGATCGTGCGATTTGACACCATTAGACTATTTTTTGTGGGGGTATGTCAAGGCTAATGTCTATAGGGACAAGCCCGCTTCGATTGACGCACTGGAAGCCAACATCCATGCATTCATTCGTGAGATACCGGCCGATATGTGTGAAAGAGTATGCCAAAATTGGACTCAGCGGATGGGCTACCTGAGACGCAGCCGCGGTCAACATTTGCATGAAATTATCTTTAAACATTAAATTGCAAGGTTCAAACTATCGATTCAAATAAATATTTCATTCATTTTTTCGAATTGTTTGTGTTTTTTTTTTTTTTAAAGTTCTAAACCTCTTAAAAAATCACCCATTATATAGGTAAGTATGTTCGGGGGAGGTTTTGGTTTTATGGGTATTCAATTTTCTTGCCAGATTTCAGTTTTATTTTTATGTATGGGCATAATTTCCTTGGTACTTTTCAGTGGCTAGAAGAAGGAATCTTTATGTGATGTTGAGGTAGGTTAAGTGTTGATAGTTTTATTGTGTGTAGGTTTATTTATTTTATTTGTTATTTTTATTATGGAAAAGAAAGAAAAATTACAACAACATTTGCCTTAAACAACATAAACTTAAAGCTTAAACTACAAGTCCTTAAAATATATACTAAAATTTATTGTAGGGGTGCACTAAGAACGGATCTTTTGATATTCGTACATTTAATAGGGTTTTAAGGGTGACAACTGAAATAATGTAAAAAAACTAACTTCTAAACGTGTAGTCGTAGAGACTTGATTTTTTTTTATTTTAAAGATTAGAAAAAGTTAGGAAAAAACGTGTATACATCTTTTTTTTATTTAAAATCTAAAAACCGAGCTATAACCCATTTAAGACTGAAAGTTGACAAATAGTCGTTACGAAAAGTACTTAGTAGTTTTATGGGGGTAGATTTTTAATAATTTTTATTTTAACATATTTTTAAAGATAATGAAAAAATTATCCATGTTTAAGGAATTTTTGATAGGATTTTTTTTCATACCCAAAATGATTTTTGAAAAGGGTAAATTTGTTTGGTCAAATTTTCAAGGTATTTGATTTTTATATTTTGAATGGGTTGTTGGAAAAATCTAAAATTTCATTATGTTATAGATATAGGTATTTGATAGCAATCAAATGGTAAAAAATTTATCTTTCTAACTTATCATTTGACAGATTTATTTAAGAAAGAAGAATTTTAAAATTTGTTTTTTTGTTAATATGTTTTTAGTAAAGAGTCGTACAGGTTTGCAAGTACTAATGAATTATAGCTATTGTATGTTCTATATTCCTACTGTACCGCTGAGCTGAGAAATTAACAATATAATATTGTTAACAAATATAACTTAATAACATGATAGTGTGTGCATGGATTGATTTAGTTTTTTCTTATATTTAATCTCAATAGAATAATTCATTTTTTAATCTACCTCCTATATTAGCGTATAATTGATTTTTTAAAATTCATAAAAAATCGGCTCAAATCCATAGAAATGCTCTGCTTTGTCAACAATCGTCAACCAGTGCAAAGCACCGTTATCTCAAATTATTTTTTATTCGATTTTTTTAATATAAAAAATCATAACTTCATTTCTACTCGGCCGATATTAAAAGTTAAGATCTCAAAATTTAGCTATAGATGTGGCTAAATTTGTGTATACAAATTTTTGAGGGGGGTTGAAAATTTTCATACTAAAAGGGTGTGTACATGACCCGTCAAATTTATATTAAATATATTAAATTCAAAACTTGATGAATTGTTTTTGAATTTCAAAAAACTAATGAAACACAATTATACGTGTATTACTTTTCTACAAATATGTGGGTTATTTTATATTTGTAAATCTAACGGGAAAAAAAGGCCGACCAATTTAGTAAAGAAATTCACAAAAAATCTACATACAGACAAATTTAGAGGCTTCAAAATTGAGAAATACTTATTAGTTCATAATAAATGATACATGAATTTAAGGTAGAAATTGATAATCTAAAATTCTGTGTTAAAATTTTTGCAAAATCTTAAAAATTCATACTAAAAATGTGATTTAGTGAAAAATCAACTCGATTTTTGGTACTTTAAATGTAAAAGTCAGAAGCATTGCAACAGCTACCAATGCATCCCGAAAAAGCCACTGTTTGGTGCGGTTTATGGGCCGGCGGCATTATTGGGCCATATTTCTTCAAAGATGATGCGAATCGCAGCGTTACTGTTAATGGTGAACGCTACCGAGCGATGATAACAAACTTTTTTTTGCCCGAAATGGAAGTTCTTGACTTGCATGATATGTGGTTTCAACAAGGCCATATTTCTTCAAAGATGATGCGAATCGCAGCGTTACTGTTAATGGTGAACGCTACCGAGCGATGATAACAAACTTTTTTTTGCCCGAAATGGAAGTTCTTGACTTGCATGATATGTGGTTTCAACAAGACGGTGCCACATGCCACACAGCACGCGAAACAATGGCGCAATTGCGAGGCGAGTTTGGTGAACAGTTAATTTCACGTTTCGGGCCGGTCAATTGGCCGCCTAGATCGTGCGATTTGACACCATTAGACTATTTTTTGTGGGGGTATGTCAAGGCTAATGTCTATAGGGACAAGCCCGCTTCGATTGACGCACTGGAAGCCAACATCCATGCATTCATTCGTGAGATACCGGCCGATATGTGTGAAAGAGTATGCCAAAATTGGACTCAGCGGATGGGCTACCTGAGACGCAGCCGCGGTCAACATTTGCATGAAATTATCTTTAAACATTAAATTGCAAGGTTCAAACTATCGATTCAAATAAATATTTCATTCATTTTTTCGAATTGTTTGTGATTTTTTTTTTAAAAGTTCTAAACCTCTTAAAAAATCACCCATTATATAGGTAAGTATGTTCGGGGGAGGTTTTGGTTTTATGGGTATTCAATTTTCTTGCCAGATTTCAGTTTTATTTTTATGTATGGGCATAATTTCCTTGGTACTTTTCAGTGGCTAGAAGAAGGAATCTTTATGTGATGTTGAGGTAGGTTAAGTGTTGATAGTTTTATTGTGTGTAGGTTTATTTATTTTATTTGTTATTTTTATTATGGAAAAGAAAGAAAAATTACAACAACATTTGCCTTAAACAACATAAACTTAAAGCTTAAACTACAAGTCCTTAAAATATATACTAAAATTTATTGTAGGGGTGCACTAAGAACGGATCTTTTGATATTCGTACATTTAATAGGGTTTTAAGGGTGACAACTGAAATAATGTAAAAAAACTAACTTCTAAACGTGTAGTCGTAGAGACTTGATTTTTTTTTATTTTAAAGATTAGAAAAAGTTAGGAAAAAACGTGTATACATCTTTTTTTTATTTAAAATCTAAAAACCGAGCTATAACCCATTTAAGACTGAAAGTTGACAAATAGTCGTTACGAAAAGTACTTAGTAGTTTTATGGGGGTAGAT
The DNA here is from genome assembly GCA_949320155.1 of Melangyna quadrimaculata. NCBI lineage: Eukaryota > Metazoa > Arthropoda > Insecta > Diptera > Syrphidae > Melangyna > Melangyna quadrimaculata. The sequence goes on along the minus strand of OX439483.1, from coordinate 244,275,504 downwards.
TTTTAATAATTTTTATTTTAACATATTTTTAAAGATAATGAAAAAATTGTCCATGTTTAAGGAATTTTTGATAGGATTTTTTTTCATACCCAAAATGATTTTTGAAAAGGGTACATTTGTTTGGTCAAATTTTCAAGGTATTTGATTTTTATATTTTGAATGGGTTGTTGGAAAAATCTAAAATTTCATTATGTTATAGATATAGGTATTTGATAGCAATCAAATGGTAAAAAATTTATCTTTCTAACTTATCATTTGACAGATTTATTTAAGAAAGAAGAATTTTAAAATTTGTTTTTTTGTCAATATGTTTTTAGTAAAGAGTCGTACAGGCTTGCAAGTACTAATGAATTATAGCTATTGTATGTTCTATATTCCTACTGTACCGCTGAGCTGAGAAATTAACAATATAATATTGTTAACAAATATAACTTAATAACATGATAGTGTGTGCATGGATTGATTTAGTTTTTTCTTATATTTAATCTCAATAGAATAACTATTAATTTGATACTTCATTTTTTAATCTACCTCCTATATAAGCGTATAATTGATTTTTTAAAATTCATAAAAAATCGGCTCAAATCCATAGAAATGCTCTGCTTTGTCAACAATCGTCAACCAGTGCAAAGCACCGTTATCTCAAATTATTTTTTATTCGATTTTTTTAATATAAAAAATCATAACTTCATTTCTACTCGGCCGATATTAAAAGTTAAGATCTCAAAATTTAGCTATAGATGTGGCTAAATTTGTGTATACAAATTTTTGAGGGGGGTTGAAAATTTTCATACTAAAAGGGTGTGTACATGACCCGTCAAATTTATATTAAATATATTAAATTCAAAACTTGATGAATTGTTTTTGAATTTCAAAAAACTAATGAAACACAATTATACGTGTATTACTTTTCTACAAATATGTGGGTTATTTTATATTTGTAAATCTAACGGGAAAAAAAAGCCGACCAATTTAGTAAAGAAATTCACAAAAAATCTACATACAGACAAATTTAGAGGCTTCAAAATTGAGAAATACTTATTAGTTCATAATAAATGATACATGAATTTAAGGTAGAAATTGATAATCTAAAATTCTGTGTTAAAATTTTTGCAAAATCTTAAAAATTCATACTAAAAATGTGATTTAGTGAAAAATCAACTCGATTTTTGGTACTTTAAATGTAAAAGTCAGAAGCATTGCAACAGCTACCAATGCATCCCGAAAAAGCCACTGTTTGGTGCGGTTTATGGGCCGGCGGCATTATTGGGCCATATTTCTTCAAAGATGATGCGAATCGCAGCGTTACTGTTAATGGTGAACGCTACCGAGCGATGATAACAAACTTTTTTTTGCCCGAAATGGAAGTTCTTGACTTGCATGATATGTGGTTTCAACAAGACGGTGCCACATGCCACACAGCACGCGAAACAATGGCGCAATTGCGAGGCGAGTTTGGTGAACAGTTAATTTCACGTTTCGGGCCGGTCAATTGGCCGCCTAGATCGTGCGATTTGACACCATTAGACTATTTTTTGTGGGGGTATGTCAAGGCTAATGTCTATAGGGACAAGCCCGCTTCGATTGACGCACTGGAAGCCAACATCCATGCATTCATTCGTGAGATACCGGCCGATATGTGTGAAAGAGTATGCCAAAATTGGACTCAGCGGATGGGCTACCTGAGACGCAGCCGCGGTCAACATTTGCATGAAATTATCTTTAAACATTAAATTGCAAGGTTCAAACTATCGATTCAAATAAATATTTCATTCATTTTTTCGAATTTTTTGTGTTTTTTTTTTTTAAAAAGTTCTAAACCTCTTAAAAAATCACCCATTATATAGGTAAGTATGTTCGGGGGAGGTTTTGGTTTTATGGGTATTCAATTTTCTTGCCAGATTTCAGTTTTATTTTTATGTATGGGCATAATTTCCTTGGTACTTTTCAGTGGCTAGAAGAAGGAATCTTTATGTGATGTTGAGGTAGGTTAAGTGTTGATAGTTTTATTGTGTGTAGGTTTATTTATTTTATTTGTTATTTTTATTATGGAAAAGAAAGAAAAATTACAACAACATTTGCCTTAAACAATATAAACTTAAAGCTTAAACTACAAGTCCTTAAAATATATACTAAAATTTATTGTAGGGGTGCACTAAGAACGGATCTTTTGATATTCGTACATTTAATAGGGTTTTAAGGGTGACAACTGAAATAATGTAAAAAAACTAACTTCTAAACGTGTAGTCGTAGAGACTTGATTTTTTTTTATTTTAAAGATTAGAAAAAGTTAGGAAAAAACGTGTATACATCTTTTTTTTATTTAAAATCTAAAAACCGAGCTATAACCCATTTAAGACTGAAAGTTGACAAATAGTCGTTACGAAAAGTACTTAGTAGTTTTATGGGGGTAGATTTTTAATAATTTTTATTTTAACATATTTTTAAAGATAATGAAAAAATTATCCATGTTTAAGGAATTTTTGATAGGATTTTTTTTCATACCCAAAATGATTTTTGAAAAGGGTAAATTTGTTTGGTCAAATTTTCAAGGTATTTGATTTTTATATTTTGAATGGGTTGTTGGAAAAATCTAAAATTTCATTATGTTATAGATATAGGTATTTGATAGCAATCAAATGGTAAAAAATTTATCTTTCTAACTTATCATTTGACAGATTTATTTAAGAAAGAAGAATGTTAAAATTTGTTTTTTTGTTAATATGTTTTTAGTAAAGAGTCGTACAGGTTTGCAAGTACTAATGAATTATAGCTATTGTATGTTCTATATTCCTACTGTACCGCTGAGCTGAGAAATTAACAATATAATATTGTTAACAAATATAACTTAATAACATGATAGTGTGTGCATGGATTGATTTAGTTTTTTCTTATATTTAATCTCAATAGAATAATTCATTTTTTAATCTACCTCCTATATTAGCGTATAATTGATTTTTTAAAATTCATACAAAATCGGCTCAAATCCATAGAAATGCTCTGCTTTGTCAACAATCGTCAACCAGTGCAAAGCACCGTTATCTCAAATTATTTTTTATTCGATTTTTTTAATATAAAAAATCATAACTTCATTTCTACTCGGCCGATATTAAAAGTTAAGATCTCAAAATTTAGCTATAGATGTGGCTAAATTTGTGTATACAAATTATTGAGGGGGGTTGAAAATTTTCATACTAAAAGAGTGTGTACATGACCCGTCAAATTTATATTAAATATATTAAATTCAAAACTTGATGAATTGTTTTTGAATTTCAAAAAACTAATGAAACACAATTATACGTGTATTACTTTTCTACAAATATGTGGGTTATTTTATATTTGTAAATCTAACGGGAAAAAAAGGCCGACCAATTTAGTAAAGAAATTCACAAAAAACTACATACAGACAAATTTAGAGGCTTCAAAATTGAGAAATACTTATTAGTTCATAATAAATGATACATGAATTTAAGGTAGAAATTGATAATCTAAAATTCTGTGTTAAAATTTTTGCAAAATCTTAAAAATTCATACTAAAAATGTGATTTAGTGAAAAATCAACTCGATTTTTGGTACTTTAAATGTCACAAAGCTTCACAACATATTTTTAAAAATATTAAAATTTTACATGCTAAATATTTTTTACAGATAAAATCCAGAAAAAAATTTAAAATTGTCTGCATAAATTTTTTTTTTAATTTATGGTTAGATAGCAACGCAAATGTAACATGCATGAATTTAAAACAAATGCGGTCTTATAGAAAATTTTATAACAAACAAATTTATATCGGATGGCTTTATTATAAATTGTATACTTCGAAAGCTATAAAGGAAAATATCAGAACAAATTGGTCGTTTTTAACGATTTTTTCACTGTTGCATTTTTCCTGCAGCGGGCACAATTTTTCAAAGCTGCAGTTAGCTACATACTATAACAGCCCCAACAACATATCAAAAATGCAGAACCACATCGGGCTATGCGATTTTATTGTCGAATTTGACTGGCCTATACATCTTTTGAATTGCGGCAACCCTGAGTTTTAACCAAGAGTTTGTAGAAATCCTAGTAATATCATGCTCATATAGGAGAATTATCTGCATTTTGATGTTAATTTCAATGAAATACCATATACTATATTATACTATAATACTATTTGCTATTTTTGACTTTCAAACGTTCATATCTCGAGTTCAAAATTTTTGAAAACTTTTTTTTTGTTGTGTATAACATTTATGTATTTTATAAAATATATCGATGCAAAAAAAAATCATTTCATTATGACTTACCCTTTAGAAGTTCTTGACCTTTTAATACCCTAAAAAACCCTAATTAAATTTAAAATTTCGACATAAGCTCAATCAGATAATTGAATCAATCAGATAATTAAAGCGTGGCAACCCCATCAAACTGTTTTTTTTGGACGCTATCTAAGAAGCTCTAGTTAGCTTAGTATTTTATTTTTTGTGTATACATACATGCATACAAATTAGAGAATGCTTAAAAATTTTGAAATCAAATATTGTCTTAAGTTTGTTGTAACGATTTTGAACCTTAATTATAATACTGACTGCGGAAGATTTGATGACAGGTGTGTAATTTACTTTTTTTTATAATGGTGCGGCCTAAAATCATTTTCCCAGGGGCCCCGCAAATTTTACCTCGCACACGCCTCATTTTGGTCTAGCGCCGCCTCTGTTGTCTAAATATTAATTAAAAATATAAAAATCAGAAACTTTGAAAAATTGGCCAGCGAAAATGTATGTTTTTTAAAAATCATTTTCGACACGAAATAAAAATCCTATCGAAAATTCCTTAAACATGGATAATTGCTTAATTCATCTTCTATAAAAATATGGAAAAATAAAAAAAATAAAAAATCTACACCCATGCAACTACTAAGCACTTTTCGAATTGACTATTTTTGAATTTTCATCATTAAAACATTTAAAACTCGTTTTGCCGTCGGTAGTTGGCATTGTGGATATGGTTTTGCCGTCGGCAAAACGTATATGAGTTTTTTTGTTTTGTTGATCTTTTTTTGATCTTGTTGTATGTTGCGTTGCAACACTATTAAATTTAGGAATTCAAAAAAATCCTTTTAGTGCACTCCTACATAAAATTATTATTATTATAAAATTATAAATTTTAGTAATTAATTTTAATACTTATAAATTAAGCTGTAGCGTCATTGGGAAAATTAATTGTTATTTATAAGTAGTTGCTATACATGTATGTATATAATGGGTACCTATAATATTGTCAATTAATATTTTTACCTTCCCATTGGAAGTTATTGTAATTGGTGCGATTTGTTGAACTATTTAAAATACTTAACAAATGTTTTTTAACTCAAATATTTTGAAAAAAAACATTATATCGATTTCAAATTCTTACTAAAAATGTATACTTATGTTGTGTAACTTTGAGATTTTTAAAACCACCCTCTAAAAAGCTAAAAATCAAAATGTTTTAATTCGAAAAATTTTTAACATCAGAATCGAAATTTTGCATATGATTCCTATAATTTTTAAGCTATTTACAAACAAATTTTACTATTATAAATATAGCTAAAGTACAAAATAAAGGCAATGTAACATTTTGCCCTGTATCTCTATATCTATACCTACCTTTATACTGATTATCCAAAAACCCAGTTATTACACTATATAATATATAATTATGTAATATAGGTATACTCTACCACCCACCACTTAGGTAAATATGTATGTATGTATATGGTTTTCAAGTGCACCAATGGGAAGTTGCTAGTGTGGGTCGACCCCAGACTCATTTTTCAAAAATATTTTTTTTTACCCAAAAAAAGCTTTTTATTGAAAAAAAATTGAGTTTGTTGAATTGAGTTTCAAAATGTTTCTAGGTACCTACCTATGCATAGGTACCTATTTACGTAGGTAACTACTTACCTTCAATTGAAAATAATTTTGTTTATACATACCTACCTACCTTACGACCTTACCTATTTTAATTGATAATACCTATGTAGGTACATACATTAAAATAACCTCACGTACCTACCTACTTAGGTTTATCAAGTTTTAAATTACCTACCTACATACCTACCTCAATTCAAAATATTTAGGTACCTATGTACCTACCATAACTACCTATTTTCATGCTTTTTTTTGCAAAAAAATTTAATTTCTTTAAATACCTACCCAGTATAGCTACCTACTAATTTATAAAAATGTACATACATATCTACCTACATGATACAATATGGTACCAATGGCCAATATATTAACCTTGCAAAATTGTGCAAAAAACCATATACCCATAGCCATCAAAAGAAAGCAACAAAAACTCATTGAAAAAAACTGGAAGAACATAACCCAAGAATAAGCCCATAAGAAAACATGTATTTTCATTTTCTCATTTTCTTCCCCTTATTCTCGTTGTTGACTGACAAAAACATCTGACTCCCTTACTACCATTATAGTTGTACGAATTTAATCAATATTCCCATCTCCCTCTTTTTTATTTTTATTTTTCCTTGCATCGTTATCCCCAGGTTTCCATTGTGCATTTAAGCGATTTTAACGCCAATTTCGGCACATTTCGTGAGTACTATTAGTACTACAAAATTTGAGCCATGATATTACTATAGAGTATATATACAATGACCATACCTACTTTTCTAAAAAAAAAGCGACATACATAGCTAACCATGAGCTATACTCATCAAAAAACATCATCGCCATCAAACTGATAAATTATTGCATCACTCATATTCTTACCAACAGACCTAAATATCTAGAAAGCAAAAAAAAAAGCAATCTACCTACCTATTATGCCTTGACCTTCACGCGCCGCGAGCCGCGCGCCGCCGCCGCCGTCACCGTTATCTTCTTGCACACAAGACACCCAAAGCTGTAAAAAAAAACACCCCTTCCTCTTTAACCGCACCAAACCCAACAAACCAAGGAGAATTCCCAAAATTTTATTTCACACTTTTTAATTCTCTGCACCTTTGCATAGTAAAGTAACCGACAAAAAAATGTAAACCAACAAAAAACATCCCTTCTACCTATTTCACTCTAAAGCCTTAACTTCATAGACCTACTTTTGTACAAAAGTACACAAGTGAAAAATTACACATTACAAATTACAAATTACATACTCTAGCGTCATCTGCTTGCGAAAAATTGAACGAAAATTGTGTTTAAAGCTTAGAGTTTTTGACATTTATCAAAAAAAAAAACTGGAAAACAATTTGTTACGCCAGGTACTCGATTTATAGGTATTATGCAAAATATCCATTTTTATTTGTCTTTCTTTAAAATAAAATCGTTCTAATCAATCTGAACAATTATAAACCAACTATTCAGGAGTGTACATAATTTATTTTTTTAGAGAGGTGTACTCTGTCTAGTGTGTTTGGGGTTCCAGATGCAAGCGTGATCAAAGGCGCATGATGTTTTTGCAAAATGATGCTCTTCATAATAAAAATAGATCATTTTGCTGAACAACACAGTTGAATACCTGGTGCCAGCTCTAACATCAATTTAATATTTGTTTAAATAAAATACATATTAATTTAGAAACACTTTTTGTTGCATTGAATTTAATTTTTTGCTTGAACAAAAAAAAAACGTCAGCTATCAGCTGTTCAAGATAAGGTGTCTTCGTGGTTTGTTCCCCTTAAATTTCCCTACAGCCAGTGACATCTATAAGTCGTTTTCAAAACTGTTTCTTATGATTGTATTGGTGTTTTACTTTTGTACAAAAGTAAAAGTTAAGAAGGCTCTAAAGGCTTAACTACCTATACCTACTTTTGTACAAAAGTGAGAAATTACACACATACTCTAGCGTCATCTGCTTGCGAAAAATTGAACTCAAATTGTGTTTAATGCTGAGTTTCTGACATTTATCAAAAAAAAAAAAAAAAAAAAAATAGAAAACACTGTTACGCTAGGTATTCGATTTTATCATACAAAATATTTATTTTAATTTGTCTTTCTTTAAAATAAAATCGTCCTAGTATATCTGAAGAATTATAAGCCAACTATTCGGGAGTGTACATTATTTTGCTTAGTTGTACTGTCTAGTAAGTGTGTTCGGGGTTCCAGCACAGATGTGCAAGGAAAGTACTTTGTTAACCTCACACAAATCCCGGATTCATTAATATTAATTATATTATTATTATATTAAAATACAGGCTATTTTCAATATGCTGATGAAAATCACACATTCGCCTCCGCAAGAATGAACAACCATCACATTAACTAGCTGCAGGCTCTGCAAATTAAGATGATCGTTCTGTGATCCAAGGAAGGCGTATGATATACCTACATATTTATAAAATGCTGGTCTTCATAATAAAAAAGAGTTCATTTTGATGAAGAACACAGTTGAATTCCTGGTGCCAGCTCCAACATCAATTTAAAATTTGTTTAAATAAAATAAATATTTATTAATGTAAACACACTTTTTTTTGCATTGAATTGAATTTTTTTATTGAACAAAAAAAAAAGTCAGCTATCAGCTGTTCAAGATAAGGTGTGTTCGTGGTTTGTTCCCCTAAAATTTCCCTACAGCCAGTGACATCTATTAGTCGTTTTCAAAACTGTTTCTTATGAATGTATTGGTGTTTTACTTTTGTACAAAAGTAAAAGTTAAGAGAGCTCTAACTTTTAGTTTTGCAAAATTTGAGATACGAGATAGGATTGGCTAGCATGTTGGAAAAAGACAAAACATTTTTTTCACTTTTGTACAAAAGTGTGTTGAATGTAGTTAAGGCTTAACTTATACTTTTGTAAAATTTGAGATAAGAGATAGGATTGATTAGCATGTTGGAAAAAGACAAAACATTTTTTTCACTTTTGTACACCATTAGTCATGAAACTTTGGCTTAATCGACTTCCGTCGACATTACGCGTTTGCCTCATGGCAGTTGAGAACTCGCAGACTCAAAGCGACCTTTTCGCCTTAGCCGATAGACTCCATCACTCCTCAGCAGCTTCTAGTTCACACGTGGCAAAAGTTAATTCACCTCATGTTTCTACTTCTGACTCCGAGCTTCTGCAAAAAATAATTTTGAAAATAGAACAACTCGAAACAGATTTTTCAAGGTCAAACAATTTTAACAGAGCGCCCAGACGTTTTTCCCGCGTCAGGTCCAGAAGTAGTCACCGTTCGCAGAGTAGATCGAAGGAAAACAAATCGATTTGCTGGTTTCACCGAAAATTCGGAAATAACGCAAGGAATTTTTTGAAGCAATCCTGCACCTATCAGTCGAGGCAAATCAAAATTCAAAAAACTAATTCGCCAAATCTCAAACGTGCCTATGAGTGAGGCAAACTTTTCGCGCCGTCTCTTCATTCGTCATAAAAATTCCAAACTTCAATTTTTGATAGATACCGGATCAGAAATTTCGATCATACCTCGTAAATTCTGCCAGCATATCAAACAACCGAACGATTTCATACTACTTACTGCGGACGGTGGACGAATTCACACCTACTGTTGCAAACGATTAACAGTTGACTTGAATCTTAGACGCACCTTTGATTTTACTTTCGTTATTGCAGACATCGATCACCCTATTATAGGAGATGCTTTTTTTAACAGATTCAATTTGACTGTCGATCTTCGTAGCCAACGCATACTAGATAAAAATACTAATCTTCAAGTCAGCTGTCATTTCAAATCCGTGAATACCAGTTCTTCAAAACTTTTTTCAATTCCAAGTGAATTCGGTTCTATTCTAGATGAGTTTCCTGAGCTTAAAGCTCCACCAGGCTTTACGTTACCCGTAAAACATGACGTTATCCACCGGATACAAACAAATGGTCAACTCCCTTTAGCTAGTGCCCGACGACTCAACCCCGAGAAGTTAGCAATCGCGAAGCGTCAATTTCAGCAAATGATCGATTTAGGTATTTGTCGCGTTTCAAAATCACACGTCACTTCACATGGTTCCGAAAAAGAATTCTCTTGACTTCAAACCATGCGGTGAATACCGATGGTTAAATCAAGCAACAATACCAGACAAGCATCCGATCGCAAACGCCCAAGACTGCTCAACTAACCTCAACGGTTGTTCAATATTTTCAAAGATCGATTTGATACTCGCCTATCATCAAATAGCGGTCGCAGAGAACGATGTTCATAAAACAGCGGTCATAACACCTTTCGGGCTTTTCGAATTTCTTCGAATGCCCTTCGGAGTGCGCAACGGTGCGCAAACTTTCCAACGTTTTATGAACAGTATTTTAGGAGATCTTACTTTTGTCTTCGTCTATTTGGACGACGCACAGTGGCCCGTATTGACTTTTTTGGTTGCAAAAATCATAACTCTTAAACGCATAAAGATGTCGACACAATTTTTTTTTATCTTCAAGGAAATTTTCAAGGCTATAATAATGGTGAGTTTAAAAAAAAATTGCACAGGGTGTTTCAGAATTTGCTGTTGAAATAAGAACTTTTAGTTAAGGTGGTTAACATAATTAATAGTTAATTCTAAAAAGGTTGAAAATCAATTCATGAAGTAAAAAATCAACTCATGAAACAGTGGAGAAAAAAAAAACAAACGAGTTTGAGTGAAACAGTGGGGGAAAAACCCTTTTTTATTAGTTGATTTTTTATTTTTTTTATAAAAGATTACATTAATAAAGTATTTTATTGATATATTACAGTTCAAAAAACAGAAAAGAAAAATAAAAGGAACAAAAATTTACATATAAACATTAGATTTCTTGGAATCTATCATCTAAGTCCGGAGTAATGCGTAATAAACTTATCATTTCCGGTGAGTATTGTGCTTTCAGATCTTTTTGGTTTCTTACATGTCTTAAGGAAGAAATTAGTGGATCCGATGAGATTTCTAGCATATTAAATAGGTCTTCATTCTGCCGAATTTATGAAACCTTACACGTATTTAGATATCTGTAATTCTTGTAGTCTTTATTTTTGGACTCCTGGGCTTCTTCTGACAATTCTCCAAGCGGCAGAGATTGGTATTCGATAATATGTTGGATATGAACCAAAATTTTATGAAGAGTAGGTGTGAGTTGTTTTTGATGGTACTTTTGTTTCAATAGATTTGCGGTTTTTTTGGTGTACTCTCCAAATTTAACTATATTCACTACTTCTCTGCAATTCAAAACATAAAGTATTATTTGGATCCTAGTTATAACCTCTCCTTGACTCGAAGTGGACTTGCAGTAGAAATTGCCTTGATCACATCACTTTTAGCCTTTTCATGGTCTTTATTATATCTTATCACTAATGCATCAGAGAGATTTGCAGTACTTATCTCCTCTGTTGCATTGATTAGTTTTTGTTTTTTTGTGAATGTTGCGCACTCATTAACTGACTTTCTTGGCCTTCCTCTTGATGACCTTGATGTAGTTGGGGGATCACGCATTACTTCTGTTTGTCCGGTATTGATATGGAGAGATGAAGATAACCATTTTTCATTTTTTTTTATGAGATTTAATCTCGATCTATGGGCTGCGACCCATCTTTTCTTAGAAGCGCAATGAAAGTGTCTTAATTTTTCTTCATTTTCCGGTAAATTTTCACCGGATAGCTGGTGTTCACTTATTACGGCAGAACGAAACCCGTGTACTATCAACTTTTAAAAAATTTCAAACAAAGTATTGTATGGTATATCCATTTTAAATAATTTTTCCTTATACAACTGCTCGATCGCTCGTTCGAGTTTTCAATGATTGTTTCATCCCGTTGTCTTATCTTTTTATACCATAAAACCTGCACTAAAAATATTCAATTTTATGACACCCCAATAAGGTATTCTAATCCGGTTAAAAAATCTTATCCACCAAACTACCTGAGAATAATTAATCATACCCGAAATCAAAATCATTCCTACTTAAAAGTGTTATTAGGGGTTAAAAGAAATAAGCTATAAAACCGTTTTAGAAAACTTAGGTAAGTAAGCATAAAATATGTTTTCCTTCTAATTACAAAACCATTTTATTTTAAACCAAAAACTTATACCTGCAAAACAAAGAAATAATATTATCCATGATTTTTGTTTGCACTTGACAAAAAAAAAACTCAGAAAAAATTACTGATATCTTCAAATCAAATCTCTCTAGCTCAGCTCTATGCAAATCTATGCAGCTCAGTTTTTGGTTGTAAGTAAAGATATATATAAGGATTCATTATCCGTCCAGTTAAGCTTGACAACTTTTGGACATTTTTTTTTTCTACTCAATGTAAAGTTGAAGGAGTGTGCAAAAAGGGGTGTTTCAAAAAACATTAAATTTAGCAGTTTACAAAATTTATAATTTTTTGTTTTCATTTCTGGTTATAGCGACTAACACAAATATCAAGTTAAAATAACAAAAAAAAGTTTTACTTACATTCTTTTCCTAGTTTTAACACTGAAATTAAAAAAAAAATTTTTCTCACCATAAATATTTGTCAACTTTGACTGGCTCTACATGCCAAACCATTCATACAAATGAAATAATTTTTTCGATTTCTTGAGCTCCAAACATTTGTTAATTCAGAAAATATAAAAGTTTTGCATTATAAACCCACCCCAAAAAATGAATTTCGCAAACACTTTTGCCTAAACGGGCCACTGTGCGACGTACTAGTTTCTAGTAAATCAGCCGAGGAACATAAAGTGCATTTACGCGAAGTTTTTAGTAGACTACAGCAACACGGACTTAATGTTAATTTGGTAAAATTCGAGCTAGGTGTGAGCAGACTCGACTTCCTGGGTTACAACATTTCTGAAAATGGAATCATTCCGTCCCAAGAACGAGTAAAAGCCATTAACCATTTCCCTGCTCTATCAAACAACTTCAGCGCTTCCTCGGGATGATAAATTTCTATGATGGTTTTATGCCAAGTATGGCAAGCAAAGCTAAAGTTCTGTACGAAATGTTAAAAAATGTAAAAAGCAACAAAAGTATAACTAAAAAACCGACATTTCAGTGGTGAGAGGTGTGCGAAAAAACTTTTCAAATTCTCAAAAAAGATTTGTCGCAACGTACTATGCTGTTCCATAAAAAGCCTCTAGCACAAATAAGCATTATGGTAGACGCTTCTTGCGACGCTATCGGAGGAGTAATCCAGCAATACCATAATAACTTTTGGGAGCCTTTAGGTTTCTTTTCAACTCGTTTGAGCCCAGCCGAAGTAAAATACTCGACGTTCGACCGCGAACTTCTCGCAATTTACAAGAACATAAAGCATTTTCGGTATTACGTGGAAGGTAGACAATTTACCGTCTTTACTGACCACAAACTGTTCACAAACGCAATTTGTTCCAAAACTGAAAAGTCACCTCGTCAAACACGACATTTAGAATTTATCGCAGAGTTCAGTACCGACATTCGCTACATAAAAGGAATTCAAAATATCGTTGCCGATACGTTATCGAGATCGTATGTAGAACTAATCGTTTTTAATAATGTTAGTATATCAAGTTTTGTAAAAGAACAAGAGAATGACGATGAAGCACTTTTAAAACTTTCGAGAACATCTGTCAAACTAGAAAAGACTAATATTCCAATAGATGACGTCGAGATATGGTGTGAAACTTCTACTGAAAAAAATCGTCCATACCTATATTCCTGAAATTTTTCGATGAACAATTTTTGACAACCATGACAAACCGTCGCATCCAGGTTCATAGGCAATGCGTAAAATAATTACAGTAAAATACTTTTGGCCTAAAATTAACAGCGATGTAAACCGATGGACAAAAAGTTGCATTTCGTGTCAAAAATCAAAAATTTCAAGGCATACTGCTTCCAAACACGGAATCTTTCCAGTTCTTGAAGCTCGCTTTTCACACGTACATATGGACTTAGTTGGTCCTTTACCACCATCTCAAGGTTTCACATACCTACTCACCATCAAAGACCGATTTTCTTCGTGGCCAGAAGCCATTCCACTGAAAAAATTCATCGACAGCTAAGGAAATAACGCAAGCCATATTGCATCAATTAACAAACCATACTCGACCGTGTTCTAGTAGAAATCGCGATCAAAAATACATTTTCGTTCCAAAAGATTTGAAAACTTGCAAATACGTATTTGTTCCTCCCGAACATTCGCGGAAGTCTGAATCCACCGTACAAACGTCCATTCGAAGTAGTTCATCGATTTGAAAAAACTTTGTCAGTGCTCATAGATACAAAAGAGCAAATAATATCTATCGATCGACTCAAACCAGCCTTTTATACGAAAGACGAAGATCCCAAACCAAGTAAAAAACAAGTAGCTTTTAATTTGCATTAAAATATTAGAAAAAAAAATTGTTTCAGATTTTTTTAATTACAATTACGCTTGAATTTTACAATCATTGTATAAGGTTTTCTACCAAAATAGAATAAACAAAGTCAAATTATTGTAAGGCCTTCTGCCAAAAACTCACTGTACCCGAAAATCATGTCAAATTAAAAGAAACAACGCATTATAATGAATCCAAAAAACTTTTCAAATGTAAAACTTACTATTATATAACTTTTCAAAAGAATTACAGTTAACATTAAAAAGTAATGAAGCATTCAAAAATAATACTTTAATTTTAAATTATTATGTATGTAAATTAAATTTCAAATTATCATGTAAACTTTTTATACGGCGGGGAGTGATGTAGCGTGTTCGCACACTCACCCTACATTGGCCCTTCAGGTCGAAGCTTAATTGGCATATCAACCTTTAAATATTTTAAATATAAAAATCAAGGTCTACGAACTTTACAATAACTTATAGCATTATTGCACTTCCGGCATTTTGCCTTCTTGAAATTAACTATTCTGCTCTTGACACTTGTATGATATGGTGGCGACGTGCCTTGCTCAAATTACTTAAATTTATATTAAAACTTATAAAATAATTAAAACCTAAAATTAACATAAAATAAAATAAATATAGAATTAAACTACTAAATTAGTGTTCCCCGTTTTATCAATTAAAATATTGTGCCTAAAAGAGGGCACAGCAATCGTTAAAGGTTTATTAAAAAAAATCTGTATTTAAACGAGTGAAATGGAGAATCTTCTAGGGTTCTGAAATGTGCTGGAATATGCTTCTCCTCCACAAGTCTCCACAAGTATCTCAAAAGCTCTCGACCAATTATAATTAGAGCAGTTCCAGCGGTTTAGGCATTGGATAATGATAAGACTGATTTAGGTATTGGATAACGATGAGAGTGTTTTGGGAATTGGATAACGATGAGAGTGGTTCAGGCATTGGATAACGATGAGAGCGGTATTGGATAACATTAGTTAATCTTTTGTTCAAAGATGGCGTGCAACTCAGTACTACTTTATTCTGTTATAGAAGAATAAAAGATGTTGTTTGCATTAATGGGCATATTCACCACAAAATCATGGCCAGGAACTGGGAGTTTGTTGGGAGAAAGGCAAGAAGTAAGGGGAGGGAAACAAATCTCCCCTGATCAACAATTTGAAGAGATTTTTATCGCATTCCTTCTCACGCTGTCCGTAATGTGCGTTCAACCAATAGACTGTATAGGGAAACAAAAACAAATCTCTGGCAATTTTTTTTTGTGTGAAAGGTATAGGTACAAGTGATTTTTAATGCAACTAAGGAATATCTCAACAAAAATCCCCGGCAACTAGATCCCCTGTGTGAGAGGTTACTTATATGAGATTTCCTTCATCTTGTACTTCCAAGTTACAAAGATTAGTATTGCCTTTTTTATAAGACTGGTATTCACCGAGCGCTCATAACTTAAGAGCCTCATAAACCTATTAACCAAGCGATATTAGTTAACATTTACGAGCGCTTGCAAAAGTTGTCCGAAATCTTTCGCAATAAAACGTCCCTTACTCCCGTCTCTCCAAGATAAACATTTGATACACCCGATTCGCCATCTTGGTATTTCTGGGTATTTCTATGACGTCACAGTTGACAATCATATTTTGTTATTATTTTCCGTTTAAAGTGAAGTCATAATTAAAGCATTCAAAAGAAGTATTTTTAGACGATAGTACAAAAACATAGTATTCTTATGTTGAATTCTCAAAAAACTACTACCTATTTTTTTTCACAGATTAGGTATACCTAATTACAAACAAAAGTAAAAAATGTGTTTGGTTTGTTGATATTCTTTTGGAGTCTGCCTATTCAGCTGTCTATCGTTTCCAAAAACAGTTTAATTTTACAGTTTGGGAATGTTTGGGTGGCTCTATTTTTCGAACATTCGCTCTCATATTCAAACATTGGCTCTCGTTTTCGAACATAGTAAAATACTTATGAGTGGTTTGTGAATAGCACAAACCACAAATAATATTCAAGTTATCAAGCTCATAAAGTTAAGAGCAGTTTATGAGCGCTCGGTGAATACCAGCCTAAGTGTCTCAATAACAGTTCTTCTTTTTAAGAAGTGTGGTAGGCAGATATGGTATCTGAGATACGTTATAACAATCTCTGAGAAAACAGCTGACAAAACAAAATATAAAAAAAAAAAATGTACTCGTCGATGAAATGGTTTGCCTGCAAATCTCATCGGTGTTCTTAATTCGAAACTCGGCCCCAGTCTCATTGCAAATTGAATAAACCCGCATTTTATTATTATTTTTATATTTTTTTCAATTAACAAACCAAACGATGCGGCATAAGATAGATGCCATGTAGTATCAGCTGTTCGAATATCCAAACAGATCCGAAAAATAGCTTTAGATTGGCCACGTTCTGGTAGAATCTGATATGTTTTCGAACGACCAAAACCGGATACGTAACCAAACCAAACGAAAACGACCCTGCACAAATGAACAGACGAGATGTCAGCTGTTCGTAAATCCAAGCAGAACCGAACATTTTTGGGATAGCTCTTTAGATTTCTTTTTGACATTAGCTGTTTGGTTCGTCAGCTGGTTTTTCTTTAGGCATTATAACAACACGAAGGTCATTGTGACTTGTGAGGCATCAGTGAGGTTGCCAGAATAAGGCCTTAACTAAAGAGACCTACTTTTGTACAAAAGTGAGAAATTAAAATGCTCGCTAAAGAAACATGCTTGCAAAAAAAAAAACATACGAAAATTGTTCCGACACATAAATTAAACCACCATGCACAATTTTCCATTGTTTTTTTGCAAGCAGGTATCTTCAGAATAGAAATTTAAGTCTCACCTTTGTACTTTTGTACAAAAGTAGGCCTACATAGGTTAAGCCTTAGGGCTGTAAAATTGCCTAAAATAATGCAAATCGTACTTCAATGACGAAAATGTAAATACAACCGCAAAGTCGGAATCTCACATGGGTTGACCTTTAGCTGAATCATAAATTTCTTTTTTTTTAATTTAAAATTTGATATCAAAAAAATAATCCCAAAACTCTCATTTCTCCTAAGCCAAAAATATGCTCTCCAAAAATTGGGATTTTTAAGAGATTTTGCAATCCATCATAATCATAGCCATCCTTCAATCATATTTGACAGTTGCTTGTTTTCGAAATGTTTAGATTTCTTGGCCACTCCTCCCTTTAAATATTGTTTCACAAATATTTTGAATTCCAAAAAATTCACGAAAAGCTATTTATAGATCGCTTATTTACAAGTCTGAACGAGTCCATTTGACTTCCAACTTGCTTCTCTACTGGCTTCAGAAATTCCATGCCGGCAGAGAGCCCAGGGCCGCCAGACATACGTCATTTTATCAAAGCTAAGATTTTGTCTGCGAACAGGTACTATTGGAGCTAAGAACAAATGGATACTAAGAATCTTCAATCCGGGTGCAATTAAGAAGTAGCGAGTGTTAAAGTTGCATACAAATGTTGCAACATTGCGTTATTTTATCAAAGCTGAATTTTTGATATGTCTTAGGGGCAGTGACGGTGCGTCAATAAGACGTTTTAGACAGTGTCTACCCTAGCAATTTCCAATAATCTACTCTATACAGTACCTACACACATAATTTTGAAACCGATGAAAAAAAAACAAAAACATTATGTACCTAATTATATTAATTTCTATTTTAATTTCATTAAGAATAATAGTTCCTATCCCATAATAGTACTTCTTGCCATTTTTTTTCTAACCCAATTTACACTCACACCTATTTCTACTTTTATTCATCCCTGCCTAAACTATACCACGATCAGATCATGCTATGCTGCTATAGTGCTATCGCTATGATTGTGTGACCATGAGAAATGAGATCCAAACCTACGAACCTCCCGACGAACGCTGAATATTGAAAGTAAGAATGGCATACGAGTAAAGACGAAGACTGTGTCTTTGTTTCAAGACATGAAGTGAAAAAGGTTGGTTTATCATTCCCAAAAACAAATTTTATAAGGAAGCTAGTAGACATAAGTGAATCTGTCTAATCGCTTGTTTGTTTTGGAAGTAAATTCTTAATTCGAATTTTTCATGACGAGAACGAGTGTCGTGAGTTGGTTGTATCTTTTTTTCTTTTTTGCTGTACATCGTCCCGTCCACAGCAGGCAGCAACAGGGCTGTCGTTTCATTTTTTGAGAAAGCAGTACCTCGACAAAAATAAAGCAGTACACAGCAGTACGGTACCAAACATTTTTGTTGGTAGATTTATTTTCATTAAAAATTAACATTCGTACGATAGCCTCGTTGCTATAGCATTTTATTTTATTTTTCAATAAAATATTTTGTATACACACTAAACTGTTGTTGTTTTGTAGTTTAAGCCTAGTACTCACTTCAAGTGAAAAGTAAATTTTGATATAAAAGTGACACATATTTCACAGCAATGAAATTCATAACGAGAGCTGAGTACCTAAACGTGAGAGTGAAATATGAACCCGTTCAAAATTAATTTCATTTCATAATTTTCATTTCCTAACGTACGAACACTAGGAAAAAATAATAGAGTTGTGGAAAAGTGTGACATTTGTCAATAAATTAAAATAAAAGTTTTTATAATTGAATAAAACAGCCTAAAGAATTATTTTGGATCTGACGTTTGTTTATTTTTGAATATTAAGTGTTACTGACAAGGCAAAAGCCAAGCTATTGATTTTAAATAGTCTTCCCAAGCATTTAAAGATTCTGTAGAACTATCAGATTAATCAAATAATTTTTTTCATTCAAAGTGAGTATTAAAAATTTGCAAACTGAGGACTTAAAATTCACGTGGAGAATTAATTATGGTTTCATAATGATTATTCGCGTGAATTTCAAACGGTTTTTAATTTTCATTTTACACACAGGTGAGTACTAGGCTTTATATTAAAATATTTTTTAAGACTATTTAGTCTTGGCTGTAAGTTGAAACAAAACACTACGCCTAATAACAATATTATTAAAAACAATATATTTTGCTTTGATATTGATAAAAAAAGAACTTAAAACTTTTGTAAAACAAAAGACCGGGCCTTTAAACTAATTAAATAGTAAACAAAAAAACTAAAAACAGAAAACAAAATAAAAAAAAAAACAAATAAAAGCAACAAAAAAAAAAGAAAAACCTTCTTCACATTGACGTGGAAAGAAGGCTTTTAAACAAATATAGTTAGTGCTTAAAATGGGAAATAATGAAACAAAATGTGTGTCTACCCAGTTGAATGGACTGCCACACGTCACTGCTTAGGGGATGGTGTCATTTAATTTATTTGACACTTTCTAGACATCTACGGTGGGACCTAACGTGAGCCAGACACTTAAAATATTACAAACTAATCGTGTCATTTACATAACAGAATCAAATCAAGATTTAATGTTTTCTGTGGGCAAATATTCTACAATATTTTCTTCTTTCAGCGGGGCCTTTGATCACCTTAAAACTGTCAAAATAAAAATTCTTTGTTACTAAAACGTGATTTCTTCGCTTATTTTAGCTGTGTTTAAATGTCTGGCTGATCAACGCCCCCGCTACAGATGTATAGCTGATGGGGAATTATTTTTAAACATTTGCCCATAAAACATATACATATAAGCTTTAAAACTACAACGTAAATGGCACGATTAGTTTGACATATTTTAAGTGTCTGGTTCACGTTAGACCCCATTGTAGATGTCTTGCAAGTGTCCAATAAAGTTAATGACACATATCAAAAATTCAGCTTTGATAAAATAACGTAATGTTGCAACATTTGTATGCCACTATAACACTCGCTACCTCTTAATTGCACCCGGATTGAATATTCTTAGTATCCATTTGTTCTTAGCTACCATAGTACCTGTTCGCAGAAAAAATCTTAGCTTTGATAAAATAACGTATGTCTGGCGGCCCTGGGCTCTTACTCTATTAGGTTTGTAGGTATTAGTAAAAAAATGTTTGTGTATAGCAACTTGCTTGCCAGTACTTGCCCCTGTAGCCCCAGGGTTAGGCATTACAACACGAACAAATCCAGATACCTTTGGCGACGCACCCAAACGTGGCCGTGGCCAGTGTTTCTGAATTTGATTTTAGAATTAAAACCAGAAGCTATCTCACGTACACGTATCTTTAGAAATGTTCTTCTGTATTACCAATTGAAAAGTCCAAACTTAGGCAAACAATGAACAAAAACAATAAAACATTATTTAGATCACATTTAAATCACAAGTGTAGAGAATGTACTAAAGCGCATTATTTTTGATAATAAAATCCATAAAACAGATGTTATAGAACATAATACAACTCCGCCCCATCCCAGGTCCAAGCTCCATGAAGTTATAAATATTCTTGCTCCTAATAGTCCTTGGGCTACTTTGGCTGCACCTCGGGCTGCAACCACTCCATCAACTGTTCCATCGAAATCACTATCAGCCATCGGGCTTCCTTGTTGGCGTTTAAAATGAATTATCATGAGTGTGAAAAGTGCAAAAAGAGCTGCAATAAGAGAAAATAAAAATTATTATTTCTGTTGTTTTTTTTTATATTATATGAATTATTGTGCATGTATGTACATAAAAAATGTAGTAATGAGGCTTATACTACGTTTTTTCATTGGAGCCGAAATGACGTGATTTCAAAATTAGCTCATTTGGAAACGTCATATCTTATACAAATTTGACGTTCCAAATGAACTAATTTCGAAATTAACTTATTTCTTGGCATGCTTGCTAAAGGCAGAGGCTCAACTCGTCGTTTGTGGGTGGGTTCTTTGCCGAGAAAACAGTACGGTTGTTACGTATAATTCATGCCTTCGTATCGATGTTATTTACTGGAATTTTATTGTATGTTGGTTCAAAAAAAATATATTTGAGACCAAAAATTCATCATAATTAAAATGAAATGGAAAAAAGAAACTATTTGCATTACTGAAAAAGTGAGTTACTAAATGACGTATTATATGTTAGTATAGTATTATACTACGTTTTCATTGGAGCCGAAATTAGGTAATTTCGAAATTCGCTCATTTGGAACGTCAAATTTGTATAGTAAATGACTGTTTAATTTGGCATTAGACAAATGAAACATTTTTAAAAAATTTCTTCCCATTATTGGGATAGGTGTTATGATCGAAATTCCATACCTTCTCTTTCCCAAGAAAAAAACCCTTTCATCATAGATATTTGTATGTACTCTTTTGATCCTTTATTCTCATGTCAAATTGAATACATATTTTATACAAATTTTCATCAATGTACCATTCTTTTCAAGATATTTTTTTTAGTAGTGACCAGGTTTTCTCTGGATAAAATGGACAATAACTTTTTTTTAGGATTATTGTATCGCCTTAGTTTTGATGTCATTAGATTCGAAATTGAAAAATACCCTAAAATCATGTATCATTATGTTCAAATTGCATCAATATATGTTTTTTAATTTCTATAAGTCATACTTCCCACTTTCCCTCTCCAAAAAAAAACACCCGTGGGATACAGACATTTTTATGGAATCTTTTGATTCTTTATTCTTATGGTTAAAGCCTAGTATACAGTTCTTTTGAACAAAAGAAAAAAATTAGTGGTGAGAAATATTTTTTTTAACATCTGGGGTGAAACGAAACATTTCTTCTTTTTTTTGCACAAAACAATGTCACATTGTTTTGCGAGGAACTGTATACTAGGCTTGATCCGACATTCCCACCATGTTTCAAAAATGTAAGAATTTTTTTTCCGCATTGTCTAAGTTTTATGAGAAAGCTGGTTCATTTACTTTTTAATATCTTAAAAAATAATAGTCCTAGAACCATCCGGTTTTCAGTTTTTGACTACAAATTGATAAGTGCATTGAATTTTGGAAACAAAAATACTACTTAATTACATGAAATTTTGCGAAAAAAATATTTCTTACCATTTTAAAATTTTTTTTTCAAAATTTTGAGTTTAAACATTAATATTTCAAAAACTATTTAAAGAAATTTATGTTAAAAGAAAATGAAAGAAGGGACTAAGCCTTAACACACCTTTTGACTCATAGCCTAGGAATTTTGTGCAAAAATCCTAAATTTTGGTAATGCGTTTGGGATTTTGATAGGTTGTAAAGCTATTTAATAGGAGTATTTGAGGAGTTATCCCGCCTCTACCTGTTGAGCTTTTCTACATTGTTGAAATTTTCTACAGTTTTTTTTTTGGTTTCCGTTAAAATGCAATTTTTAACAAATATAAATAAAAATTAAAAATACAGTTATGTTAACCAATTAATTCTGTGTCGTTTGATATATCTTACAAGCTTGCATTGTGTACCCTTCTGTAAAAAAAATATTTTATTTAAAGACAAATCACGAAAAAAAAATTAAGGTATAAATTAAAAAAATATATAACGGTACATTTAAGAAAATTATAAAATACATGAAACGATGCAGAACTGAATTTAAAACAAGATAGTACACATTTATTTTATTATGTACCGTTAAGTCTGTCATTTTTTTTATAAAAAAATTGAAAAAGTGAACATTTTAAAGAATTTTGTACAGTATTCACTGTTAAAACGGAATTGTTAACAAAATATAACAGAATCAAAAAACCAACTTCTTTTCCCTGTTAAATTCACATTGTTTGAGATATTTTTGAAATTTTTCTTGTGGATATATCTTGAACAATTTCAATAAAATGGATAAGGAACCATGAACAAAAATTTTAAAGTTTCAAATGAAAAAAAAATATATAACGGTACATTTCAGAAAGCTGAAATAGCAAATAATGCAAAATATACTGAAGCATAAAACTGTGTACATTCATTTTTTTATATTAAGACCTTAAATTTAAAAAATTTTTAGTAAAAGTTGAAAAAGTGAAAATGTAATCTGATTTTTTGCAGTTTTTACAAAAAAAATATAACGGCATATCAAAAAAACTTGAAAAATACATCAAACTACGCAAAATTATATTTAACATATGTTACAAGAATTTTTTTTTAAAGTGTCTTAAACTTAGTACAAATTTTATTAAACGTTGAAGAAGTAAAAATTTTGCAATTTTTTTGTACAGTTCTTATCGTTCCAATTTAACAGTCAAAGGATTTTTATAAAAAAAGCAATTTTACAGTCAAAGGATTGTTATAAAAAAGCAATTTATTTTGTTTATTATGCGATTTTGCATTGTTTAAAATATGTATGTGATTATGGGTAAAATATTTACCTTTCTCAAAATATTTTGAATTTATTCAAGAGACAACCATGACAAAAAAAAAATAATGGTACATTTTTTTTTACTTCCAAACTATTTTAAATTATACAGCAATAAATAGTTCTAAAGCATGTATGTTAACTTCTTTTATAAAGTAGCGTTAAATTTGTCAAATTTGTATACAAATTGCAGAAAATGATTTTTGTTTCATTTTTTTAAAGTGTTTTTTTTTTTGTTAAAATTGAGTTTTCAACGGAACCCAATTAAAATAAATGCAGTACCTACTAGTTTGTTTTTTATTATATTTTCCGACATATGTGCTATTATAAAAGATTTTAATACGCACTATTTAGAAAATTTTTAATTTAATCCATCAAGAAACGTGGTACAAAATATTCGAGTTCTAACTAAAACAAAGACTCAAAATCTCAAATGATGACCAATTTAATTCAATTTAAGAAAATGTAAAACTTTTTTTCATAAAGAAACATAAAGTTTAAGAAATTGTCTTTGAAGGTTGAAAAAAGATAATTTTAATTTTTCTTACAGTATTTACTATCGAAATTTAAAAGCTAATGGTACTGAATAACACTAAAAAATATATTTTATTTTGTTATTAATTTTATTTTGTGTCTTTTAAGATATTTTGCAGGTTCCTTCTGCGGACATTTCCGAAAAAAAAAAATATATATATTCGAAGAAAACAATGCAAAAGAATATACTCCAGTTATACATAAATTTTTATCAATATTTTATTTGCTTAAATGTTAGTTTTTTTTTCTAGGTACATTATAGTTCATATATTAAGTTATTTTACTTAACAAAATATTAGTCTTAAGGTGAGACCGCACATAACTGCAGCGGAACTACACTTCACAACACGGCAAAACATTATTTGTATGCAATTGTATGAGCTATGTATATCGCACTAAGCTGCAACTGAACTTCAAAAAATTTCATACAAATTATTGGGTATCGCAGTTCCGCTGCAGTGCAGTACCGCCTACTGCGGCCTAACCTTTATACAAAAATTTAAATTAAAACTCATTGGCACCTACTTCGTTCAGATGGTGTTCTCCGCCAATGATATTATTGCAGGATGTTCCCTGGCAGGTTTCACACATCACTTTTTTTTGTGTTAGGCTACGACAAAACCAAATTAAACCAACATCCATTACGACTTTTTTTTTCCAAAAATTGAATTTTTGTGTATTTTTAAAAAGTTTAACGCATGAATATATTTTCTTATATATTTTATAATTTAATAACAAACAATTTTTAAACATTTCTGCCACTTACGAGCTAGCTAAACCACCAAGGAAGGTATATTTATTTGTCATAGGTAATCCTTCGCTAAACTACCTTCCTTGGTGGTTTAGCTAGCTCGTAAGTGGCAGAAATCTTACTCCTAATCCGCGAGTTAAAGATAACTCGCCGCTGGCTTCGTTTATTAATATGGAGGTTGATGTATCAAACTTATTCCTACATCAATAATATTCAAAGATATAGGGGCATATTCATAGTCATTTTAAACCTGGATCTAATTTAAACATAGCTTTGGTTGAATTGTGGGACGTTGATTCAATTTTTTTAAGGTTATCATTTCAAAATATTTGAACTATTTGTGTAGTATACCAAGTTAATTATCTTATAAAATTATAAAACCAACAATTTAAAATTAAAGTTGGTCTGTATTCATTGAGCCAAAATTGTGGGTCTATCTGCGACTATGAATATGCCCCATAGACATGTTAATGAAACGAAGACTTCCCGAGAATTAAAAAAAGACCAAATCAAAATAAAATACCGTGATTATTTTTCCCTTAACAACCCCAGTTTTTGAAAAGTCATATTATGATATAAGGTCATATTATGATATAAGGTTACGCCTGAAAAGCGCGATAAAAGTCGCGGATGTAATTAGTAGTTTATTAATTAGATTATCAATACAAATCTCTTGAAATTCATCTCAATTAAAAGGACTTGACTCCCTGAGTCGGAAAATGTAACTGACAGATGTTTTGAGTTACGCCAAACTGCTGAAAAGCGCGATAAAAGTCGCGGGTGTAATACTCCTGTTAAGTTGGCCCCCAAATTTTCAAAAAATAGGTCTGTAAAATTTAATTATATTGCAAGTTAAGTTCGGTAATGTTAGTATATATGACTAAATTCCATTGACTAGAGAAAAGTTTAAGGTAACCAGCGTGTTCGTAATAGAATCCTGTCTTGTTTAGCAAGTCAATGATTTCGTATATTTGCTCATTGTTGTTTATAATCATTTGGTAACTCAAGATAATGTTATAGACCGAGAGCTGGCAGCAGATTTTGGTCGTGAAAGGAAATCAAAAAATATGAATAGTATAAGTAGTCCTGCCGAAGGTGATAACGAATACGTTCGTCTGCCAGCATGTAGTGGCCCCGTTACCTCGTAAAAGTGCATCAAAAGTACAACTTTTCTGAAAATTGAAATCGGGTGGGAAACCATTTCAAATGTAATACAACTTGACGTCATCGACTCCCTGATCACAAAAAATGGGTTCGACAGACGTCTAGGTGGCCCCAAAACTCAGACAGACGTCCCCGAAAACGACTTTTTTTTCGCGTTTTTAGGCTTTTGGGAGACCACCTGAAATTGCTCAAAACTTTTAGCCACGGACTTCCTGAGTGTGAATATGTAATTGATAGATGTCTAAGTGGCCCCGAAATCGCCGACAGACTCACCTGAAAACGCGTTCTTTTGGCGTTTTTTGTCAAAAAGGAAACCACTTGAAATGTATCACAAACGAAAGATCTTGACCTCCTGAGTGCGAATATGTACATGACAGACGTCTAAGTGGCCCCAAAACCCCCGAATGACGCGATTAAAGTCGCGGATTTCTTATTGAAATTTTAGATAATTGATGTATGCCAGCAAAATGTATCGCAATCGGTAGGTCTTGATTACCATAGTATTAATGTATAAAAAAAGGAGTTTATAGTGTCACCCAACAGCTGTAAAGTCGCGAAATAAACCGCGGATTTTTTATTTAATTTTTTTAGTAAGAGGATTTTGAGGGAAACCACTTCAAATGTATCTCAATCAAAAGATCTTGACCCAAAAAATAAAAATAAAATGTAGGTGACAGACGTTTGAGTGGCCCCAAGCAACTATATAATATAATTCGCGGATGTTATTATTTTTTTTTTTAAATTGTATATTAGTGGTAGCTTCTTCAAATGTTTACCATTTAAAAGATTTTGACACAAGAAAGTGAAGATATAAGTAACAGCCGTTTGAGTTTCGCCAAACTGCTGAAAAGCGTGATAAAAGTCGCGGATGTAATTAGTAGTTTATTAATTAGATTATCAATACAAATCTCTTGAAATTCATCTCAATTAAAAGGACTTGACTCCCTGAGTCGGAAAATGTAACTGACAGATGTTTTGAGTTAGGCCAAGCTGCTGAAAAGCGCGTTAAAATTGGCGGATGTAATTACTAGTTTATCAATTAGATTATCAATACAAATCTCTTGAAATGCATCTCAATTTATAGGGCTTGACTCCCTGAGTCGGAAAATGTAACTGACATATGTTTTGAGTTACGCCAAATTGCTGAAAAGCGCGATAAAAGTCGCGGGTGTAATACTCCCGTTAAGTTGGCCCCCAAATTTTCAAAAAATTGTTTTTTTTTTAGTTCTGGGTAGATTTGAAAGAGTTCTAGAGTTCTTGCCTAAAAATAGCAATAGTAGCCGGTAATTTTGGCCAGAAACAGAAAAAAACTATATTGGGGCTAACTTCACGCTCTGTTCTTAATAAAGAGTTCTGGAGTTCTCAATGGGTTTTGGAAATAGTTCTGCAAAATTAGAATTAGAAAAAATTACAAATGCTAGGGGGGGCTAACTTCACACTTAGTTTGTTCTATTTTGTCGGAGATTTGTGGAGTTCTGTTTAGAGTTCTGGGTAGCCCTACAAGAGTTCTAAACAGTACTCTAACAAACTTTTTTGTCCGACTTATACATAAAAAGTTATAGGCTTAAACAGAGTACCAAACCACAAATATTTTTTCGGAATTGTGGGGAGTTCTGATTAGAGTTCTGGGTAGCCCCACAAGATTTCTAAACAGAACTCTAACAAACTTTTTTCTACCACCTACACATAAAAAGTTATAAGCTTAAAATTAAGAAAAATTACCAATGGTGGGCGGGCTAACTTCATACTTAGATTTTTCTATTTTGTCGGAGTTCTGGGGAGTTCTGTTTAGAGTTCTGGGTAGCCCTACAAGAGTTCTAAACAGTTCTATAACAAACTTTTTTGTCCGACTTATACATACAAATTTATAGGCTTAAACAGAGTACCAAACCACAAATATTTTTTTAACAGAACTCTAACAAACTTTTTTGTACCACCTACACATAAAAAGTTATAAGCTTAAAATTAAGAAAAATTACCAATGGTGGGCGGGCTAACTTCATACTTAGATTTTTCTATTTTGTCGGATTTCTGTTTAGAGTTCTGGGTAGCCCTACAAGAGTTCTAAACAGAACTCTAACAAACTTTTTTGTCCGACCTATACATAAAAAGTTATAGGCTTCAACAAAGTACCAATTCTTAAGGGGCCAACTCGAAATGTACGTACAAATTCGATTTTCGTTGCTTAATATTTTGTTTTTGTTTTGCTTAGATCTCACCGAATCCATTTTTAAATTTAAAAAAACCATGTTTTTGGTGCAATTTGAAAGTGGAGATAATTTTTTTCAAAGTCAAATAACTCGAAATGTACGTAAAATGTTGGTATTTTTTGCTTATTATTTTGTTTTTGTTTTGCTAAGATCTCACCGAATCCCTTTTTAAAATAAAAAATAAAATGTTTTTGATGTAATTTTCCCCAATGCTGGGGGGGTTTTTTCTATTTTGTCGGAGTTCTGTCGAGTTCTGTGGAGTTCTGTTTAGAGTTCTGGGTAGCCCTACGAGAGTTCTAAACAGAACTCTAACAAACTTTTTTGTCCGACTTATATACAAAAAGCTATAGGCTTAAACAGAGTACCAAACCACAAATAATTTTTTCTATTTTTTCGGAATCGTGGGGGGTTCTGGGAAGTTCTGATTAGAGGTCTGGGTACTCCACAAGAGTTCTAAACAGAACTCTAACAAACTTTTTTCTACCACCTACACATAAAAAGTTATAAGCTTAAAATTAAGAAAAATTACCAATGCTGGGGGGGGGGGGGCTAATTTCACACTTAGTTTTTTTCTATTTTGTCGGAGTTCTGGGGAGTTCTGTTTAGAGTTCTAGGTAGCCTTACAAGAGTTCTAAACAGAACTCTAACAAACTTTTTAGTTCGACTTATACATACAAAGTTATGTGCTTCAACAAAGTACCAATTCCCACAGCATTGGTAAAATCTCATCAAAAACTTTTTTTTTTATTTAAATGGATTCGGTGAGATCTTAGCAAAACAAAAACAAAATACTAAGCAAAAAATACCAACATTTTACGTACATTTCGAGTTATTTGACTTTGAAAAAAATTATCTCCACTTTCAAATTCCACCAAAAACATGTTTCGGATTAGGTAAGATCTTAACAAAACAAAAACAAAATATTAAGCAAAAAAAATCGAAATTGTACGTACATTTCGAGTTTTAAACAGAACTCCCCAGAACTCGACAGAACTCCGACAAAATAGAGAAAACTAAGTGTGAAGTTAGTCCCCCCCGGCATTGGTAAAATTTCATCAAAAACATTTTATTTTTTATTTTAAAAATGGATTTGTTGAGATCTTAGCCAAACAAAAACAAAATATTAAGCAAAAAATTAGGCCTATTCTGCCATATCTGTTATTCTGCTATGAATTTTTTGTTATGATGCATAACAGATCTACACCATTAAATATTCATATAATTGGTATTCAAGAGTTCGATCTTTTAAAAAAGTTTGTTATGGAACTTCGAAAAAAAAAAACATTTATACGAACAGACCTAAAATCAGCTGTTGTAAGCAAAACAAAAATCGACACACACGAGTGACCAAAATAAAAATAACCCGTGGAAAGCTCGTGATTTGTTTCGCGTAGATAAATTATTGTTCTATTTTATTTGTCTATAACAGTTCGTGAATTTAATGTATCCAATTTTAAAAGTTATTTTTTGATAACTTAAAGTTAAAAAAGTGTTTTATTCCTTGCCCCAGGCAGCTAGGTATTTCTTTAGATCGGTTAATCCATCGAATTCGGTTCGACTCTTTGGTGCAACGGCTTTAGTCAGTCTCGGCAGTCCAGATCTTCAAAACGCCATAATAGAATGCTCCTGTTCCTAGAAACGCGTACAAAGAGTCCCAACAGAAGGCGCGCAAAGCTAGAGCTGAGACAGCGTCCATCAGAATCATCGTTTCTGTCCCAATCTTGGCAATTAAAGCAGCTTCGTCCATCTTGGCTCGACTAAAAGTTCGGGAGAATCTCAAGAGTGCAGCTTCGCCACCGACAAGACCCAAGAAAGCTTCTCCTCGATAGCGATGTTTTCTTCGTTCTTCTTCAGCTGCGGCACTCCGTGCCGACCGGCAAGATAAAGCGACTAATTTTAACGATTCATCCATCAACTGTATTCTCTGCTTTCGTGTATAAAAATAATTAAGTTTGGAATTACTTATTTGTGTTTCTAATTATGCATATTGATATTATTTGTGTTAAAATTCACAGTATCTTTTTGCTGTGATTTTTATAAGAGTCGGTAAACATCGACCAAAATTTGTGTCTTAGTAGGGTATAACAGACTGACTGAAGAGCCCACTGTTATACCTTGGGCGAAACACAATAATTTCTGGAGTTGAGGTCACTTGTACTTTGTAATTGAATTTTATTCATTCACTCCACTTAAAACAGAAGTAATTTCAATATTTTAATATTTAAATTTCTTCATCTTCTTATTATTATTTGTGTTATATCTGTCTCTTTTTAAGAACAATTCATTACAGAAATAAAAGTTTTATCATCATGTATTGAAATCTTTTATGATAAAAGTCAAACAAATCTATCTTTTATTCTGTTATGGTTTATAACAGATTTCATAACAGAATTCGAACTGCAGAATACCAATTAATAAAACAATAAAAGGTTTTTTTGACAGTTCGAAAATTTGTATGGAAATTCATAAAAGAATAACAGAATAAAAGAATAAAAGATTGCGCTGAATAGGCCTTAATACCAAAATTGTACGTACATTTCGAGTTATTTGACTTTGAACAAAATTATCTCCACTTTCAAATTTCACCAAAAACATGTTTTTTTTTTTTAAATTTAAAAACGGATTCAGTAAGATCTTAGCAAAACAAAAACAAAATATTAAGCAAAAAAATCGAAATTGTACGTACATTTCGAGTTGGCCGCTTAAGAATTGGTACTTTGTTGAAGCCTATAATTTTGTATGTATAAGTTGTACTAAAAAGTTTGTTAAAGTTCTGTTTAGAACTCTTGTGGGGCTACCCAGAACTCTAATCAGAACTCCCCAGAACCCCCCACAATTCAATATAGAAAAAATTATTTGTGGTTTGGTACTCTGTTTAAGCCTATAACTTTTTATGTATAAGTCGGACAAGAAAATTAATAGAGTTCTCTTTAGAACTCTTGTAGGGCTACCCAGAACTTTTAACAGAACTCCCAAGAACTCCATAGAACTCCGACAAAATAGAAAAAACTAAGTTTGAAGTTACCCCCCCCCCCCAGCATTGGTAATTTTTCTTAATTTTAAGCTTATAAATTTTAATGTGTAGGTGATAAAAAAAAGTTTGTTAGAGTTCTGTTTAGAACTCTTATGGAGTACCCAGACCTCTAATCAGAACTTCCCAGAACCCCCCACGATTCCGAAAAAATAGAAAAAATTATTTGTGGTTTGGTACTCTGTTTAACCCTATAGCTTTTTATGTATAAGTCGGACAAAAAAGTTTGTTAGAGTTCTGTTTAGAACTCTTGTAGGGCTACCCAGAACTTTAAACGGAACTCCCCAGAACTCCACAGAACTCCGACAAGATAGAAAAATCTAAGTGTGAAGTCAGCCCCCCCACTATTGGTAAATTTTCTTAATTTTAAGCTTATAACTTTTTATGTGTAGGTGGTAGAAAAAAGTTTGCTAGAGTTCTGTTTAGAACTCTTGTGGGGCTACCCAGAACTCTTATCAGAACTCCCCAGAACTCCCAACAAGTCCTAAAAAATAGAAAAAAATCTTTGTGGTTTGGTACTCTGTTTAAGCCTATAATTTTGTATGTATAAGTCGGACAAAAAAGTTTGTTAGAGTACTGTTTAGAACTCTTGTAGGGCTACCCAGAACTCTAAACAGAACTCCCCAGAACTCCGACAAAGTAGAAAAAACTAAATGTGAAGTAAGCCCCCCCACCCCAGCATTGGTAAAATTTCATCAAAAACATTTTTTTTTTATTTTAAAAATGGATTCGGTGAGATCTTAGCAAAACAAAAACAAAATATTAAGCAAAAAATATCAAAATTGTACGTACATTTCGAGTTATTTGACTTTGAAAATTATCTCCACTTTCAAATTTCACCAATAACAAAAAAAAAAACAAAATATTCAGCAAAAAAAATCGAAAATGAACGTACATTTCGAGTTGGCCCCTTAAGAATTGGTACTTTATTGAAGCCTATAACTTTTTATGTATAGGTCGGACAAAAAAGTTTGTAAGAGTTCTGTTTAGAACTCTTGTAGGGCTACCCCTAACTCTAAACAGAACTCCCCAGAACTCCACAGAATTCAGACAAAATAGAAAAATCTAAGTGTGAAGTTAGCCCCCCCACCATTGGTAATTTTTCTTAATTTTAAGCTGTTTAGGTGGTAGAAAAAAGTTTGTTAGAGTTCAGAACTCTAGAACTCCCCACAATTCCGAAAAAATAGAAACAAATATTTGTGGCTTGCTACTCTGTTAAAGCCGTTTACTTTTTTATGTATAAGTCGGACAAAAAAGTTAGTTAGAGTACTGTTTAGAACTCTTGTAGGGCTACCCAGAACTCGTAACAGAACTCCCAAGAACTCCACAAAACTCCGACAAAATAGAAAAAACTAAGTGTGAAGTTAGTCCCCCCTAGCATTTGTAATTTTTCTAGTTCTAATTTTGCAGAACTATTTCCAAAACCCATTGAGAACTCCAGAACACTTTATCAAGAACAGAAATTTCTTATCAGAACTCTTTTTCATGATAAAAGGAAGACCGCGTGAAGTTGGCCCCCAATATAGTTTTTTTCTGTTTCTGGCTAAGATTACCGGGAACTATTGCTATTTTTGGGCAAGAACTCTAGAACTCTTTCAAATCTACCCAGAACTCTAAAAAAAATCAATTTTTCAAATTTTGGGGGCCAACTTCACGGAGTGGATGTAGTTACTTCTTTATCAATTAGATTATCAATACAAATCTGTTGAAATGTATCTCAATTTATAGGGCTTGACTTCCTGAGTCGGAAAATGTAACTGACAGACGTTTTAAATTACGCCAAACTATTGAAATCCACGATATAATTCGCCTTCGAATATTATTATTGTTTTTTCTTTCAATTTAAATGGTGCCTATCTAATTAAAAGGTTTTGACTAGCTGAAAAAGAAATTTTGAAGGAAACACGTTTTGAACACACCTAACCATTCAAATAGGTGATATAAGTGGCTTATATTCTTTACTTTATGAAATGTGAAGTTGCACTCACACTCAGTTCACGTTTTTATAATTGTAGTAAGCTCGCTATGGCATAGTTTATATCGCTTATTTATTTATGTACATATATTCAAATATTTATTTTTATTCAAATAAGCGATATAAGCTATGTCGTAGCGAGCTTACTACAATTATAAAAACGTGAACTGAGTGTGAGTGCAACTTCACATTTCATAAAGAAAAGAATCCGCGACTTTTATCGCGCTTTTCAGCAGTTTGGCGTAACTCAAAACGTCTGTAAGTTACATTTTCCGACTCAGGGAGTCAAGCCCTATAAATTGAGATGCATTTCAAGAGATTTGTATTGATAATCTAATTGATAAACTAGTAATTACCTCCGCGACTTTTATCGCCCTTTTCAGCAGTTTGGCCTAACTCAAAACGTCTGTCAGTTAGATTTTCCGACTCAGGGAGTCAAGTCCTTTTAATTGAGATGAATTTCAAGAGATTTGTATTGATAATCTAATTAATAAACTACTAATTACATCCGCGACTTTTATCGCGCTTTTCAGGCGTAACTCAAACGGCTGTTACTTATATCATCACTTTCTCGAGTCAAAACCTTTTAGATGGTAAACATTTGAAGAAGCTACCACTAATATACAATTAAAAAAAATAATAACGTCCGCGAATTATATCGCGGCTGTCAGTTGTTTGGGGCCACTCAAGCGTCTGTCACCTACATTTTATTTTTTTTTTTTGGGTCAAGATCTTTTGATTGAGATACATTTGAAGTGGTTTCCCTCAAAATCCTCTTACTAAAAAAATAAAATAAAAAATCCGCGGTTTATTTCGCGACTTTTCAGCTGTTGGGTGACACTATAAACTCCTTTTTGTATACTTAATGTACCTATGGTAGTCAAGACCTTCCGATTGCGATACATTTTGCTGGCATACATCAATTATCTAAAAAATTCAATAAAAAATCCGCGACTTTAATCGCGCCTGTCGGGGGTTTTGGGGCCACTTAGACATCTGTCATGTACATATTCGCACTCAGGAGGTCAAGATCTTTCGTTTGTGATACATTTCAAGTGGTTTCCTTTTTGACAAAAAACGCAAAAAAAACGCGTTTTCAGGGATGTCTGTCGGTGGTTCCGGGGCCACTTAGACGTCTGTCACTCAGGGAGTCCGTGGCTAAGAGTTGTGATCAATATCAGGTGGTTTCACAAAAGCCTAAAAACGCGAAACACGTTTTCGGGGACCTCTGTCTGGGTGGCCCACCTAGACGTCTGTCGAAACCATTTTTTGTGATCAGGGAGTCGATGGCGTCAAGTTGTATTACATTTGAAATGGTTTCCCACCCGATTTCAATTTTCAGAAAATTTGTCCTTTTGATGCACTTTTACGTGGTAACGGGGCCACTACATGCTGGCAGACGAACGTATTCGTTATCACCTTCGGCAGGACTACTTATACTATTCATATCTTTTGGTTTCCTTTCACGACCAAGATCTGCTGCTGGCTCTTAGACTTTTACAGATAATCAAAATTATTTCGGTAAGGTTAGTATATATGACTTAATTCAGTTGATTAGAGAAAATAATTTCGTATATTTGCTCGTTGTTGTTTATAATCATTTGGTAACTCAAGATTATGTTACAGATAATAATCAAAATTAAATGTTTCTCCATTTCTGGAAAGAATATTAAGATTGAGGTTTTTTTTAGTTAACTTGAATAAATTTTTAGTCTATTGTTGTGGACTTTAACTTAATATTGGAGTCTATTGTTGTGGACTTTGACTTAATGTTGGAGGTTACTCCTGACTTAGATATGGTTTCGTATGGTCCTGACCAAAGAGGTAAACGCTTTTTATTTTTTAGTTTAGGGTTGCTTTCATTTTTGCGTAAAAGTAATGCTCCTATTTGAAAGTCTTCAGGGACGCACTTGCCCATGCACACGCGCCCAATGCCAATAGATACCTAAATATACTTGACTTTGTTTAAATTCTTATTCTTATGCTTCGCGTAAAGTGAAATCGATTAACCGTCCGATTTCGGATCGGAGCTATTCGGATGAATATCTCGTACCTTCGTTTGCACTGCATACACTTCTGCCGTTCTCGTCCGATGCCTATTTCAAACGATGCCGATTTTAAAGGATGGCAGTCGGAGTGTGAAACGTAAAAAATGAACGTGGCTCTATTATAAACACAATTAATCAGTTTTTGAATATTAATTTAATTTAATTTTAATTTTTAATTTAACTTCATTTTATTCTGACAAGAAATAACCGACAAACTGAGATAAAATCCAAACAAGTTCGGATATGTCCGCTGATCGGTTATTATCGGGCGACACCGGAAGATGGCGGTTGTAGTGGTGTAGCCGCTGTCTTCCTTTTACATACGTCTGATTCAGTCGGTCTAATTCAGCCGACGACGACGGCGACGACCGATCATAACTCGGCCTATGGCGGGTTATGTGTTCGCGAGCCGCAAAATATATGAGCACACAAAAAAATATAATATAATATATAAAGAAGGGAAAGAACAAAGACATTTCTGTACTTTGCTATGAAAAGGCAAAGAGCTTACTTGCCTTCTCACAGATAATATCTACAGTAAAAGAGGCAAAGAACGTTCTGTGCTTTACTATGCACAGGCAAAGAGCTTTCTCGCCTGCTGATCCGGTCGTGAAGAAAATATGGAACATTTTTTCTATGGGGATGAGGCATCTGTATAATTTATTATCTGTGGTACAATGCAATTAAAGGAAAACGTCAACAAATCTCCAGCAACTGGTTTCCCTGTGTGAAAGGGGTTTAATTCTGTTGAATTTATATTTTTTTTCAACTGAGACAGCGAGAGTAGAAACGATTACATGACCGGTATTATACTAAAGGTAGAACTATAATAGATAGAAGTCAGCTTACGTGGTCGGACGAAACCGAGCGAATACACACAATTTAGATGAGATGTTTTCGTTAACTTTCGCTGTCGATAGAGACAGCGCTCATCGAGCGCTCCTGCGAAAGGAAACTGACAGTCAATAAAAAAGTAGAAATTGGCGCGTGATTTGGTTGTGTTTTTGTCAGTGGTTTTGCTGCTTTTGTTTTTTTTTGTGTATAAATATAAATAAATAGCTATTTTGAAATAATGTCGACCGAAGTAGATGAAGATATTGATTTTATATCAAATTTAATTTGCTTGGTTCAAGCTAACCCTTTGTTGTATGACAAAAAACATCATCTATACTACAACCGCATCCAAAAAGAAAAAAATTGGCAGAACATTGCCATAACAACCTGCAAAACTTGTAAGCAAATTGTTTTGTTTTATGTTTTTTTTTATTTTGTTTATTAATTCATTTTTTCTTCTATTTAGCCACCGAATGTAAGGCGAAGTGGACTTCGCTGCGGGAGAAATTCGTGAGGGAAATAAAAAAAAAAGAAGAACCTTCTGGCAGTGGAGCATCCGAGTTTGAAGAATGGCAATATTTTGTCGATATGCATTTTTTGAAGGACTGCACAAAGCCCAGACCGTAAGAAATTTATTTTTATTTTCTTTAACAATGACTAAACGTTTCGTTTTGTTTCATTTAATTTTTGCAGGACACGGTGCAACACAACGCCAACAATAACCGAACCAGCCCCAAACCCCCCAAACCAATCAACCAGCATGCATGACGACTTAACGCCACCCGAGCCCAAAAAAAAAAAAACTCCGTTCGATGCGCTGTGCGAGCAGTTTGGGGGAACAATAGCGAGGTTCGAAGAACGGGTAACTGGTGTTGCTGGGCCAAGCATGGACAGTGATGCAGACGAGCTCTTCCTAAGGACATCGATAACCATGATGGCAGATCTGCCATCAGCGGCAAAAGATGACATCAAAAAAGTGCTGATAAACACAATCGTTGAGACAAGGAGGCGGTATCGAGGAGATTGTAAGTTTACATGGCTGAGAAATCTTTATTATCTGTTTAATTATAAAAGAAGATTTCTCAGCTATGTGAATCGCTCAAAAGATCGCTCAAAAGATGGATGTAATATTTTTTGTTTTAGCTACCGACCATGATTTTACATCAGCTGGCAAAAAACCTTAAGAAAATCTAGGAAAAAGAACCATTAAAAAAAACCTTACATACATATATCACAATAATGTATATATGATTTATATTACTTCTGTCCATAAACTATCAGATCAATATACACAGGTGATTCAGTGGAAAGCCTTTGATGCAAATACCTACCAGTCCTTGTTATATATGTACTATAAAGAATACGTTCTTCTTCCTTGACTTTCTTGAGGTTTTCTGCCAGCTGATGAGCAATCATGGTCGGTGGCTAAAACAGAAAACATAATATTTGTCCTTGGATCTAATTTATTATGAATTTTGTAAGAATAGTGTTAAATATTGATATATACATATATGTTAATATAATTTATTAATAATTACATAATTTTATTACCCACAGGAATTCATCAATCAATTCATCATTGAATGTGAAGTTTTTTTTTATATTATGAGTTTTGAGTCATATTATAAATCTTTGAGTTTTGTTAAATAAAGTTTAAAAAATTAACATTCTCGTGTCATAAGTGTTATTTTGAGTTGGATATTTATGAATATACTGGGGCCCTACTATGAAACTCGATTCTAAAGTAAAATTGTTCAAAGCCCCTGAAGCTTTTCAAAATATTGTACAGGCAATTTTTATATTAAATTATGTATTAAACGGCCGAAGATATGCGAACAAAAAAAAATAAGTACAATCCTTTTGGTAAGAAGAAATAGAATATTTACATAAAAAAAGAAACCCAACAAAATTGTTTTCTTTGTGCATTCACATAATAAAAAAAGGCAAAAAAAAGGTTATTTTTATGGCAGGCGGAGTGATAAAAAATAATCGTAAATATGCAACACTGCACACACAAATTAATCTATAACTGCTGACCTTTTTAGTAATAAAAGAGATAATAAAACAAAGAACCCAACAGCTGCGAAAATTATTTTTGAAGGCAGCAAAAAGTATTTTATAAAAAAAGGACTGCGCATAAGATGCAAGTAGCACAAGTGATCCACGAAAGATCAGATTACGGAAAAAAATGCAATAGCCGCAAAAAAATTTAAATATAAGCAATTGCGTCTTTAGAAAAATACAAAAAAAAAAATGAAAAAAAAAACAATAGCTAATCCTCCATAAACATAAAAAAAAGGGTTTTTGTTTCTTCTTCTTTTTTTTTTAACAAACACACATTCTAAAATTGTTTGTTAGAGAGAAAAAAAAGGACCCAAATATTTGTTGCATTGTAGATATATATTTAAAGTAGGTACCTAGAATAGTAGCCCGCAAAAATCAAATCAGAATGCACACAAAAAAAATGAATTTAACAGATGTACATGACTCTCGAAGTACTAACAAAAAACAAACGGCAACCGCAATAAAATATATATACCTAGGTATATTTTTTTTTTTTTTTTTTTTTCAAATCATGCCTTAACTCTTTCATTACCCAATTCATATTATTTGACATTTAGTTATGTAGGTATTCCCACCAGCCAATAGATAAATACATAGATATGTAGATATGTAAATCACACATTAGTTACATTTGTAATTAGTTTGTGTTTATTTATGTAGGTACTTTATCTTTTAAATGTTTAATTTTGTCTAAGATATTCGCAGAGAATATTCCTTAAAACTTTGCATGAAGTTCCACCATACTGGTGAAAGGTTGTTGCTGGTGCTAATGATGGTGTTGGGTTTACTCCTTCCGACCGCCACAAACCATCGTGATGCTGGCCATCTGCATCCTCCCAGTCCACAAAATTTTTAGGACAATAACTTGACGCTGCGTTCTCTCTATTTAACATCAAGAAGTTGTGGAGGGTGAGGCATGCCAGCACAACTTTTTCGGCATTTTGTGGGATCATATGAATTGTTGTCGTTAAAATGCGCCAACGGGCTACCAGAATGCCAAAGCTGTTTTCGATGGTTCTGCGGGCTCTCGATAACCTCTTATTGAAATTTTCCTTTTCTGACGGAAGCAGCAGACCAGGATAAGGCCTCATCATGTTAGTCCCCAAAGGAAAAGCCGCATCACCAACAAAATAGTTTGGTATTTTTGTTTCAGTATTTGGCAAATTTTTAGGAGGTGGAATTGGGAGGGTATTAGCCAAAAGCCTCTTCCCAAAAATGCAGGATTGAACAATACCTACAAATAGAAAACAAAGTTAAGTTGTTTCTCTATAAAAAAAATAGAGTAAGTGTATTTGTTTAACCTCCATCGCTTTGGCTTCCATATGCCCCTACATCTACATATGTGAACTGGTATTTTGCATCATAGACAGCCAGTAAAACGATGCTGAAATGTTTTTTATAATTAAAAAACTGGCTTCCTGTATTAGGCGGGCAGCGAATGGCTATATGCTTGCCGTCGATTGCTCCGAGGCAATTGGGCATATTCCACATATCCCAAAAGTCGGAGCATATTTGTGCGTATTCATCGGTGGTGGGTTCCAATAAATATATCGGCATTAAATTTGTCCATATTATCTCTGCAGTTTCCAGTATAATAGAACGTACTGTCTCTTTTCCTAGTTTAGAGGACCACGCCAGAGATTGTATCGGTGTACCTTGTGATAAGTACCTAAAAATAAATTAAAATAATTGGTTATAAAAAGAACAAACATTAGGGGTATTAACGATCCGATGCAACTGGTCTTGTATCATTGCAAAAGTGTAAAATTGAAAAAAATTTATTCCAAAATAACAACGACACCAACTAAATTTTACACACAATGTTGCAATAGGGTAAGGGTATTGCAAAAATGCAAAACTGTTGCAAGATTTAAGGCAGTATGGTTGTTATAGATCGAGAACATTTTTGAATTTTACACTTTTGCAATAATACTAGACCAGTTGCATCGGATCGTGATTACCCCTATTGAAATTAATCCACTCTACTGGTAGCTGAAACGATCATAACAATTGGATTTGCATTCTTTTTATAATGAACTAAGATATTTGGTTATATGTATATCTTTAAAGGTAGGATACTTACAACAAAATTACGGCTAGGTGACACTCCGGGCTGATGCGTTCTCTTATAGATGTCTTAACCATAAAAGTTTTTAGCAAATTAAGTAGCACATCATAGTGCTCAGGGCTCATCCTCATGTAGATGAAAAACTGCCCAACATCGAGTTCTTTCATTCTCAGGAAAGAAACTTTGAAAAAACCATTTTTATTCCTATCGCGATTAATTTCGCGTACCGCACATGAGCGTTTCCTTTTTTTGTTTTCGCATATTTCATTCAATTCATTAAGTTCCTGCATAGCTTGCATACCAAGCAACAAAATCTTCATGTTTTCTATATAAGAATTAATTTCCATTTTTGTTTGTTTCTTTTTTAGTTTTATAAAATAATTTCGCACAAAATCAGGCACCGCAAGTAAACACAACACTACACAACTTCTTTGAGATACGCGGGAAATACTTTATTTCATTTTGACATATCGTTCCTTCAGTCCACTTCAGCAAATTATGGGTTACCTGTCAATTTGACGTTTCAGTGAGCTACTTTTCGTTCGGTTTTGACATTAGCTTCCGACGGCTCCCGAATATTATAGTTCTACCTTAAATTTTGCAGGGAATTACAACAGCAATTCATGTACGTACGTGGATCAGTGGGTTGATATTTTTTCAGCGGCAGTTTTCTCAATTAAGTGTGGTGAGAGTTTAAAAAGGCACCACTGTTTTAAAAAAAAGCTCGCCCAGAAACCT
Source organism: Melangyna quadrimaculata (assembly GCA_949320155.1). Classification (NCBI taxonomy): domain Eukaryota; kingdom Metazoa; phylum Arthropoda; class Insecta; order Diptera; family Syrphidae; genus Melangyna; species Melangyna quadrimaculata. The sequence goes on along the minus strand of OX439483.1, from coordinate 244,234,641 downwards.
GTACTGACAATTTTTGTTGAACAGTGTATAGCCGATTCCACCTCAGGTTTCACTTGGACTAATTTCACTGTAATTGAATTTTTAAAAGCGTTTTGTAGTTACTCACCTGCTAGAAGATACATAACTCCTGTTATCAAAATTGCACTAATCTGACGTTGACAAACACCGAAGGCTCCTACTAAGGCAGCACTCCCCAGAATAATTAGACACACTAAGGAGCACGATATCGACAAATTCTGCATCCCTAAAAATAGATAGATTTTATTAATTTCAGAAAAATAATCCATAAGGTTTCTTGTATTGATTTTTAGTAAGCATAGAAAGAGTGCATTGAGCAGAATTGAAATCACTTATGTACAGTAGCGGATCTAGGATTAGGCTGTGGAGGGGGGATTGGTAAATCCAGTTTGTGACATTAATGGCCAGTTTCACAAGTTAAACTACAATTTATGTTTAAACTTAAGTTCAGCACTTGATTCGGTTTTAAAGTAAACCTTGAACTAAGATAATTCTGTAGTTCTAGTTAAACAAATGTATTCTGCCATTTAAACTTCATAGCCTAAGAGCCGGCAGCAAATTTTGGGAGTGGATTGATAACCAAAATATGAGTATGATGGTTTGTAGGTGCATATATCGCATCAAAAACAACCGTCTCTCAGGTTTCTTTTTCAACCTTTTGCGGGGGTGGGGGTTCCAGTTTATTTGTCAGAGATTTTCCAGTTTATATTGTCAGAGGTATTACCACTTCAATAAATTTTAAAAACATATTATGTGATGTTGTCATTAAGTCAAAACGTCATAATCTTGGCAATTCGACCAATAGAACTCAAAATATAAGCTTTTTAAGAGAACCTTATCGTCTTTTTCTTGGAGAATTATAAAACACAAAAAATCAACAAAACAAAGTCTCCAAAAAAATCGGTTAAGGTTCGCTTAAAATATCTTGAGTTCTATTGGTCGGATTGCCGAGATTTTGACTTAAAGAAAATGACAGAGCATCACATTATATATTTTTAAAATTTATTGAAGTGGTTATACCTATGAAAAAATAAACTGGAAAATCGCTATTTTCAAACTGCCACCCCCACTAAAGGCTGAAAAAGAAACCTGCCAGATGGTTGTTTTTGATACCGCGATATTTGCACCTACAAACCATCATACTCATATTTTGGTTAGTAATTAGTGAAAAGAGAAAAACGCTTCCCTTGAAGAACAAATTATTTTAACTTTTGTGACTATTTTGATTTTATTTTATAGTTTATATATTTTTAGAATTTATACATAACTAATATAAAAAAGAAGTTTTAGTTTAGGTTAAAGTTTTTTTTTTTTTTTGTGAAAATCTACAGTTATATAAATAATTTAATTTTGGCATTCCCACTTTTCCTTTTAGAATAGCTTTGTTTTTTATGCATTAATATCAGCTTCTATCCCCGGTTTAAAATGATTTCAATATTACATACAATAACATTTGTAGTAGTTAACATTTAAAATATTTTTAAGTGGAGATAGAAATAAAATGTATATACCTTCAATTTTCAGCCACGTCAAGCTTTGAACTACCAGAAGAAAAAATCTGTCAGTAAATTTGTACGTCAGTCTAGAGGGACTGCAAATATTCACACGCATGATTTTCTGAGTGCCCAGAGAAAACTCAGATTTTGATTTGTTGTTCCCAAATTCTTCACGGGTCTTAGCCCCAATTTGTTTTTTTTGCAAAGTTAGCGAAGTTCTTAGGGTGAATTATTTTTTCGTTTGGCATGTTAATTGTTAAGCCCCGACCCCGTTTTTTTCAATTATCTCTTTAAGCTTCAGCCCCAACTTGGACTTGACAGTCCCTTGAGTCAAGCGCAAACATTTTCTGGAATAAGGTAAGTTTTAAAGGAATTATTTGCTTAGCCCCGACCACGTTTTTTTGTCCAATTCTTGTCAAGCCCTATTCGCGAGCTGTTTTTTTTTCGTCCCAATTTTCTGTCAATTATCCGTAGCCCCGAACTTGTTTTTTTGTACAATTCCCTTCAGAATTCAGCCCCAACCTAATTAATTTGGGGCTTAGAAAAAGAATACGTAGCATATAAATTGCGTAGTCCCAGCCTCGTCATTTTTTCTGACTCCTGATTCTGATTTCTATATTTCAATCAATTTTAAGAACCGCCTGTGGGGGGGGCTTTAGCCCCTATAGCCACCCCCCTGGATCCGCCACTGCTTATGTATGTATGCACGAGTATGTAAAATGTATGTGAACAAATTTAATCGGCAGATACAAAAACGACTATTCATTCATGCAAGAATATTCTGATCAAATTGTATGGTAGGAATGAGTAGATTGTCCCTCTGCTCAAGATGCTAAATAGTCTAGGTAAAAAGTGGCGATTTTGGGCCGAACCCAGATTTTCGGTATATACAAAATGTTTTGATGGTATCTTTATGGAAAAAGTGTGCTGAATCTAAAAATGCCGGTTATACCTCTGACAACCTTGAGGGTTTTGAGATATGACGTCATCAATAAAGGACTTCTTATAAAAAGGAGGCAACTGGTGTGCATTTACGAAAAATTGGAATTCGCAATAATTTAACACTATATTAACCCCCATATTTTCTAAATATGAGGGGGTAGTAGGTACTAAAAAAAAACTTTTGTGAACTAGGTCGTTTCCATGTATTTTTTTATGCTGAATCGAACCAACACAATGGCAAGATAATACAATAATTTTCCACAAAGTAACTTAGCTTTCAATTTTATTTTTGGAAAATTTCATGAGTGTCAAAAATGATTTTATGGATGCTATGGTAACAATCACGTTCTTTCTCCGCCTAACAAAAAAAAAATCTTTTCACTAAAGTTATTTATGGCGACTCTTGATTCTTTGATTACATGCAAAATGAAACATTTCCTGCTTATTGCAGTAATGCATTGTTTTCAAAAATTATTTTGTAATATTTTACATGTTGCAATTTAAAAAAGTCATGTCTATATAAAAAGAATTTTAACTTTTTATACGATAATCTCACCGTTGAGGGTTTGATCTCATTAAATTCAGCGTTGAAAAGCACCTAAAAATCATATCCTCAGATTGGACCAACACAAATAATTCAGATTGATAAACTCCTATCTTCCCCCTTTTTTTCAAGCACCGATACAAAAGCCAATGTTGGAGAGGTTGCTAATCTGTGTCAAATTAAAAAAAATGCTTGGCTGTTTAGAAAGACTTACAAAAGTAACAGTTATTTTGCAAAAAGTTATAACGCAAGTAATTAATCAAATATTTTGAAGGTATGTTGTTATTAAATACATTATAGATCCATAAAATGGACAATTCTTAACTATTTTTGGATAGATTAATTTCATATAAAAGGCTCGTGCCCTTGTCGACTTTAGAATAAAGTATATTATATATACTACATATGTACATTAGGGTCGTTCTTATTTGTTCTCTTATGCGAAAGTTGAGTGCGACGCCCCCTAAATCATGATTTCAATCTCTTACCCTTCTTGGCCCTATTTTGATAAGAATTTTTTATTATTTTTTATTTTTAGCTTAACACTATATAAACACTGTACCAGGTGTCATTTTTGAACTAACCAATGAAAAGCCTTGGAATTAGGCTCAAATGAAGCGTCTCTGAAAACTCTAAAGCCGCGTGCATGTTTAAAAAAATTTCGATCATTTGTTTAAACTTTATTGTTAATAAACAAAAAGGCAGATTTTTTGTTTCGTTCAATACGCGAAAAGTAAGCAACATTTTGACATAAATTATTTTTGTTGATGATCTCTCCATCGTTTTCGTTAAGACCCCTTTCACACAAGGAAACTGAGTTGCCGGCGATTTTTAGTTTCTAGGCGAGAAGGGCGTAAAAAGAAGACAACAAATTTCCCCTCACACCCTTCTCGCCTACAAACTAGCCAGTTTCTGGAAACTCAGTTTCCTTGTGTGAAAGCCGTCTAACCTGAATTAAATGAGAGTTTTCCTTATATATTCGACACTATCAACGTTTCGATGAGTTATGTTAATATGAACATTAGTCATTGCACTGAAAACGACTATTGTTGACGACAAGACTTTTATTATAAAAAGTTAGTAAAAAAATATGTTTTCCGTAAGAAATAAAAAATTCAACCACTTTGTTGGAAATTTGAAAAAGATTGTAATTTTATTGGGTCATAAGACCTAGTGTTAGCCGATTAATACATTATATCCATTAATTCTTTGACGTTTTGTAATGTGCTGAATAATTGTGGAACATAATTTTCAATATAGGCTCGTTCTGATGTGTCCTTTTTACATGAGTACTTTCGTACATTCTCCCGCCTCGCGATGATACGGTCAGGTTCAGTCAATCCATTTTCAAACCGTCGCGATGTGTAAATCAGCATGATCATCAAACTGGCATCACTGTAAAACGTCGATATTTTGGCACTGAGTTACGTCCGAGCCTCCACCTACAACGGTAAACCCGCTATCCCTCACACCCCCTTTTGCCTAACGGCATCTCAATTTAAGCCATAACGGTTTCCAACCATTTTTGCTTACACAGCATTCCCAATCCACAAACGGATACACCCCCTTTTCCCGTTCCTCCAACAAACAAAGAAAACACTCATATTTCATTTTATTAATATGAAATATGAATATTCTGCGATCGCGCGCATTCCTTTCCCACGGGAAGCATTTTGCGTTTATAGAATAGTTCACCTCTTAGATTTAATTATTTTATAAATCAGTTATAATCCGACAATCCAATTGTGAGGTGCAGCCTAGCTGAAGACAGCGGCCTCCTTTTGGAGTTTAAAATAAAACAATTATAAATTTAAAATAATAAATAAAGAATAATAAAAAGAAAAGAAAAAAAAAACATTATGTTTTTTTTATCTCGACCATGAGATAAGATTATGTAATTGGCACAGTCGGTCCGTTCATATAAGAAAAAATAGCACTCCATAAATGTACGATTAAAAGTGTAAAAGTTCGATTAAGAACAAATAACGCGAATAACAATCGATAAATGTACGATTAAAAGTGTAAAAGTTCGATTAAGAACAAATAACGCGAATAACAATCGATAAATGTACGATTTAAAGTGTAAAAGTTCGATTAAGAACAAATAACGCGAATAACAATCGATAAATGTACGATTAAATACGAATACCAAAAGTGTAAAAGTTCGATTAAGAACAAATAACGCGAATAACAATCGATAAATGTACGATTAAATACGAATACCAAAAGCATAAAAGTTCGATTACGAACAAATAACATGAACTACTCTATAAATATTCGATTAGAAGTGCAAATTCAAAAAAAGAAGTTCGATTAAGAACAAATAACGTGAACTACTCTATAAATATTCGATTAGAAGTGCAAATTAAAAAAAAAAAGTTCGATTAAGAACAAATAACGTGAACTACTCGATAAATATACGATTAAATACGAATAAAATCTAAGTACTCAAGATAACGAAAAGTGTAAATTTTGTATGGACATAGAAGAAGAACTATCAAATCTATTCCGGGACATTAAACTAGACAACAATATGACAGAAACAGCAGCAGCATTGGCAGCAGCACGAGCAGGACTTACAAATACGATGGTAACACCTTTATCTATTAATAAAGATCCTTTAAAATATTTAAACAATATTAATAAATACGATGGAAACAGGGAAAACCTATATAACTTTTTAGATTCTATTGATGGAATCTACCCTATATTATGTAAATACGATGACAGTAGTCAGTTCATTTTTTTTTGAAATCATAAAACGAAAGCTAACGGGCAAAGCTCGAGAAGCTTTAGAAATAAATAACTTCGTTCAAAAATGGGACGAACTCAAGCAATTATTTTTACAATACTTAAGTGACAAAAGGTCGATTGAACAGCTCTTCGATGATCTAAGAGCCGTCCAATTCAAGACAAAGAGCCATGATGATTATAACGACGTTAAGGTTCCCAAATAGTTTTAGTTTGGAAGTGGAACGAAACTGCAGTGCGGCACTGAGAATGTTTATTAACAAATTACCCGAACACATGAGAGGTTTGTTGCACTGTAGAAAACCTAAAAACTTAGAGGACGCCATGCAAATCCTGTTCGAAACAGGATACGCATACACAAAAAATAACAACCTAGGACAGTATACGAATAGAAACAGTAGTTCAGGACAATATACGAATACTAACAGTAATCCAAGATATCACACGAATAGAAATAATAATTCAGGACAAAATACATATAGAAATAATAATTCAGGACAAGACACAAACAGAAATAATAATTCAGGACAATATACAAACAGAAATAGTAATTCAAGACAATATACGAATAAAAACAGTAATACTAACAATAATTCAGGACAATATACATATAGAAATAATAATACAGGACAGAATAATAATTCAAGCAATTCAACGCAGCCTAGGAATAATAATGCTCCTAATAACGAACCAATGGATACGTTATCTGCATCTTACCAAAGACAGGTAAATATTCAGGATTTTCAGGAAGAAAGCCTTCAGGCGGACTTCCCTATATAGCTATAAGTACGAAAAATAACAAATATAAGTTAAGGATGCTAATTGACACCGGATCAGAAACTAGTATCCTTAACCCAGGGTTGTGCCACCCAAAATGGCAAACAAAACTAGATAAGCCTGTTAAAATCAAAACAGCAAGCTCGTCTACACATTCATTTTATAAAGTAAAAATACCATTATTCGAAGAATTCGGTATATTGAACAAAACAGCCGAGTTTCTCGAACACAAATTCCACGACGTATATGATGGTCTGATTGGTAATAATATATTACGTCCAATCAAAGCTATTATTGATTTGGATACAAAATTATTAATTGTCCAGGAAACGAAAATTCCAATTTACTTCAACGAAGATGAAGAAAATTCTAACGACAATTATTACAAACAAACACCACAACTTGAAATATATTACACAGAAAGAAGTCATGAACCAATCACTAAACAAATTAGAATAGATCACCTTAATGAGGAAGAGAAAGTAAAAATATCATAATTAGTTTTAAAATATTCACAAATATTTTACCAAGAAGGTAGAGTTACGTCCGAGCCTCCACCTACAACGGTAAACCCGCTATCCCTCACACGCCCCTTTGCCTAACGGCATCTCAATTTAAGCCATAACGGTTTCCCACCATTTTTGCTTACACAGCATTCCCAATCCACAAACGGATACACCCCCTTTTCCCGTTCCTCCAACAAACAAAGAAAACACTCATATTTCATTTTATTAATATGAAATATGAATATTCTGCGACCGCGCGCATTCCTTTCCCACGGGAAGCATTTTGCGTTTATGGAATAGTTCACCTCTAAGATTTAATTATTTTATAAATCAGTTCTAATCCGACAATCCAATCGTGAGGTGCAGCCTAGCTGAAGACAGCGGCCTCCTTTTGGAGTTTAAAATAAAACAATTGTAAAATTAAAATAATAAATAAAGAATAATAAAAAAGAAAAGAAAAAAAAACATTATGTTTTTTCTTATCTCGACCATGAGATATGACTATGTAATTGGCGCAGTCCATTCGTATAAGAACGAATAACAATCGATAAATGTACGATTAAAAGTGCAAAAGTTCGATTAAGAACAAATAACGCGAATAACAATCGATAAATGTACGATTAAATACGAATACCAAAAGTGTAAAAGTTCGATTAAGAACAAATAACGCGAATAACAATCTATAAATATTCGATTAGAAGTGCAAATTCAAAAAAAAAAAAAAAAATTCGATTAAGAACAAATAACGTGAACTACTCTATAAATATTCGATTAGAAGTGCAAATTCAAAAAAAAAAAGTTCGATTAAGAACAAATAACGTGAACTACACGATAAATATACGATTAAGTACGAATAAAACCTAAGTACACAAGATAACGAAAAGTGTAAATTTTTTTATGGACATAGAAGAAGAACTATCAAATCTTTTCCGGGACATTAAACTAGACAACAATATGACAGAAACAGCAGCAACAGCAGCAGCATTGGCAGCAGCACGAGCAGGACTTACAAATACGATGGTAACACCTTTATCTATTAATAAAGATCCTTTAAAATATTTAAACAATATTAATAAATATGATGGAAACAGGGAAAACCTATACAACTTTTTAGATTCTATTGATGGAATCTACCCTATATTATGTAAATACGATGACAGTAGTCAGTTCATTTTTTTGAAATTATAAAAGGAAAGCTAACGGGCAAAGCTCGAGAAGCTTTAGAAATAAATAACTTCGTCCAAAAATGGGACGAACTCAAGCAATTATTTTTACAATACTTTAGTGACAAAAGGTCGATTGAACAGCTCTTCGATGATCTAAGAGCCGCTCAATTCAAGACCAATAGCCATGATTATTATAACGACGTTAAGGTAGTCCTTCGTCGTCTCAATAACAAAGTAAGAATTACATTCCCAAGTAGTTTCAGTTTGGAAGTGGAACGAAACTGCAGTGTGGCACTGAGAATGTTTATTAACAAATTATCCGAACCCATGAGAGGTTTGTTGCACTGTAGAAACCCTAAAAATCCTGTTCGAAACAGGATACGCATACACAAAAAATAACAACCTAGGACAATATACGAATAGAAACAGTAATTCAGGACAATATACGAATACTAACAGTAATCCAAGATATCACACGAATAGAAATAATAATTCAGGACAAAATACAAATAGAAATAATAATTCAGGACAAGACACAAACAGAAATAATAATTCAGGACAATATACGAACACTGACAATAATTCAGGACAATATTCAAACAGAAATAGTAATTCAAGACAATATACGAATAGAAACAGTAATACTAACAATAATTCAGGACAATATACATATAGAAATAATAATAGAGGACAGAATAATAATTCAAGCAATTCAACGCAGTCTAGGAATAATAATGCTCCTAATAACGAACCAATGGTTCTATCTGGATCTTACCAAAGGCAGGTAAATATTCAGGATTTTCAGGAAGAAAGCCTTCAGGCGGACTTCCCTATATAGCTATAAGTACGAAAAATAACAAATATAAGTTAAGGATGCTAATTGACACCGAGTCAGAAACTAGTATCCTTAACCCAGGGTTGTGCCACCCAAAATGGCAAACAAAACTAGATAAGCCTGTTAAAATCAAAACAGCAAGCTCGTCTACACATTCATTTTATAAAGTAAAAATACCATTATTCGAAGAATTCGGTATATTGAACAAAACAGCCGAGTTTCTCGAACACAAATTCCACGACGTATATGATGATCTGATTGGTAATAATATATTACGTCCAATCAAAGCTATTATTGATTTGGATACAAAATTATCAATTTACTTCAACGAAGATGAAGAAAATTCTAACTACAATTATTACAAACAAACACCACAACTTGAAATATATTACACAGAAAGAAGTCATGAACCAATCACTAAACAACTTAGAATAGATCACCTTAATGAGGAAGAGAAAGTAAAAATATCAGAATTAGTTTTAAAATATTCACAAATATTTTACCAAGAAGGTAGAGTTAAGTCCGAGCCTCCACCTAGAACGGTAAACCCGCTATCCCTCACACGCCACTTTGCCTAACGGCATCTCAATTTAAGCCATAACGGTTTCCCACCATTTTTGCTTACACAGCATTCCCAATCCACAAACGGATACACCCCCTTTTCCCGTTCCTCCAACAAACAAAGAAAACACATTTTGCGTTTATGGAATAGTTCACCTCTAAGATTTAATTATTTTATAAATCAGTTCTAATCCGACAATCCAATCGTGAGGTGCAGCCTAGCTGAAGACAGCGGTCTCCTTTTGGAGTTTAAAATAAAACAATTGCAAAATTAAAATAATAAATAAAGAATAATAAAAAAGACAAGAAAAAAAAACATGATGTTTTTTTTATCTCGACCATGAGATATGACTATGTAATTGGCGCAGTCCATTCGTATAAGAACGAATAACATAACAATCGATAAATGTACGATTAAAAGTGTAAATGTTCGATTAGGAACAAATAACGCGAATAACAATCGATAAATGTACGATTAAATACGAATACCAAAAGTGTAAAAGTTCGATTAAGAACAAATAACGCGAATAACAATCCATAAATGCACGATTAAAAGTGTAAAAGTTCGATTGAGAACAAATAACGCGAATAACAATCGATAAATGTACGATTATATACGAATACCAAAAGTGTAAAAGTTCGATTAAGAACAAATAACGCGAATAACAATCGATAAATGTACGATTAACTACGAATACCAAAAGCATAAAAGTTCGATTACGAACGAATAACGTTAACTACTCTATAAATATTCGATGAGAAGTGCAAATTCAAAAAAAGAAGTTCGATTAAGAACAAATAACGTGAACTACTCTATAACTATTCGATTAGAAGTGCAAATTCAAAAAAAAAAGTTCGATTAAGAACAAATAACGTGAACTACTATAAATATACGATTAAATACGAATAAAATCTAAATACACAAGATAACGAAAAGTGTAAATTTTGTATGGACATAGAAGAAGAACTATCAAATCTATTCCGGGACATTAAACTAGACAACAATATGACAGAAACAGCAGCAACAGCAGCAGCATTGCCAGCAGCACGAGCAGGACTTACAAATACGATGGTAACACCCTTATCTATTAATATAGATTGTAACAAACACCCATAAAGTGGCAACACTCACCAGGCCACAACGCTATGCATACCCACTCAGCGTAAGAATATCGTATTGAAACAACATACATAGATACATACACATCATAGTAACAGCAATCACAGCTACACAGTCACCAGTCACCCTAACCAAAACCAGACATAAGAACAAGAAGATTAACAAAAAACAACCCCTGAAGCAAACACACACACACCGTGACGCAATGTGCAGCTGCCAAATACGAACCACTCAATGAAGAGAATCTACAATGAATTCAACCGCAGCTAAGGACTATAAAACGCATAGCGCCACAGAAAATTATTCACTTTTACTTTGAACTGCCCAGCACGAGCACCACTCTGGTCTTGTCAGGCTTTTGAAACATTAAAGTATTGTATAAATTATTTAAGATAAATAAAATTTTGTATGAAAACCTTATAAAGGTAAACAGGCCTTTTATAACTGACGCCCAACTTAAGGCCCGAACCAACAATCAAATCAAATAAAATTAAATCTACATTTTGCACCAATGTGGTCAAAATAATAATACAAAAAAAATAAAAAGCTTTTGCACCTTACCAGGTCGAAGTTTCAATAAAGAAAAAAAAATCTTGCACCTCGACTGGTCGATATTTTTTAATTCGCCAAACTAATTAAATCGCACTACATGGTCGATATAATTCATAAAATTTCTGCACCAAGATTGGTCGAAATTTCTTAAACAAATTAAATCGCACTAGCATCCGGTCGATATAATTCATAAAATTTCTGCACCAAGATTGGTCGAAATTTCTTAAACAAATTAAATCGCACTAGCATCCGGTCGATATAATTCATAAAATTTCTGCACCAAGATTGGTCGAAATTTCTCTAATTAAATCGCACTAAGACACGGTCGATATAATTCAACAAATTTTCGCACCTTCGTTGGTCGAAATTTCTTAAATTCGCCGAATTTTATATTTTTTTAATAAAAATCGCACCATACGTCCAAGTTTTGGAAATCGCCAAACGCAAAAGTACATAACGGCTTTACGTAAAAGCGCCCGTGTACAAAATAACAATATGACGATCGTGCAGATGACTGACGAACAGCTGCGTACCCTAATAGGCAGCACAGGCCCGGCGGCGCCTGCAACAAACGGAAATTTTGCTAACTGCACCACACGCTATAATGGCGAACGCTCGAAGGTAAAAGTAGACGCGTTCATCTCTAGCGCTACTATTTTTAAAGATGTTACGAATATGAGCGAGAAGAATGCACTTACTGGTCTTCCTCTTTTGCTCGAGGACATCGCATCCACTTGGTGGCAGGGTGTAAAATCTCAGCCAAAGACATGGAATGAGGCAATGACTCTACTCCGAAATTCATTCGCTACCCCTAGACCACCCTACCAAGTTTACATGGACAATTTTAATGAAAGACAAAGCGACAAAACACCAACAGATATCTTCATTTGCGAGAAGCGCGCACTTCTATCCGAACTAGCGGAAGGGTCCCACGATGAAGCACAACAGATAGATATGATTTTTGGGCTGCTAAACAAACAAATTAGAAACAGAATCGAAGGAGAAAATATAAAAACTTTCGAAAACCTTCTCACTCTTGCTCGTAGAGCCGAGAGCAGTTTTGAAGAAATGAGAGAAGAAACAAACCAAAAGAAGTCGAATGAAAAGAAACTCAACTCAAGTGGAAGAAAACGAGTTAAATGTGCTTATTGCTCCTATTTTGGACATGGTATGGAGGAATGCAGGAAAAAAGAAAAGGATGCAAAACAAGAGCACACTAAGAGCCGAGAAAATCGCAGCAACTCTCGCGCCGTTCTGAATTGCTATGGTTGTGGAAAACCCGGTTACGTTCGAAGTCAATGTCCGAACTGCAACCAACCAAAGGAAGCAACAAACATCAACTTTTGCTCCATCGATTCTTTACCTAAAAAGATCCTACCGCCACTACGTCAACGACCTTCTGTCAAAATTTCAATTGGTGGGCAGAATGGAGTTGCTTTCATCGACACTGGTGCTCGAATGAGTGTAGCTAGCTACCAGCTATACAAACAACTGATTGATCTTGGCTACCGGTTTACAGCATACCGTGCGCAAATTTTTCTGGCCGACGGTATTAAACGCCAACAAGATGTACTAGTAACGACAGTCTTGGTAAAACTAGAAGGACACTCAATTACAACGAAGCTTATGGTAATCGAAAGTTCAACTGACAACCGAACGCTCCTTGGAATCGACTTTGTCGAGGACGCTAAAATGGTCATGAACTTGCCACAACGCATGTGGTACTTCGCTGACGCTCCATCAAGAAAATTTGATTTTTACCAATCTGAAACAAAACCGTCAATGAGTTTAGCCCCATCACTATCAACTCCAGAGTTGCTCGGACTTATTTCTCCAGTCCCAATGGCTATCAGCCCGGTTCCTAGAACACCACTTCGTGATATCTCAAATCACTCGTCAAAGAACCATAATAGGAAGAACGAAAAACTATTTTCAAGTCGAAACCAAGATTACTCTCCAGATTCTATCGACAAAATCTTTGAAGATGCTATTCCCAAGCATTCCACGTTATCTCATCTCGAGCTATCACTATATGATCCAGATTTCGTCTTCTTCGAATCGTTTAGTGCTGAAAACATTATACTTAAGGAGCACGAAGCTCCAAATCTTACTGCAACTAAAAGGACAGAATTGAATGCACTTCTGCTCCAGAACAAAGCATTGTTCCATTTATCAGATGAACCAGCAATTGCTGTTGAACACTGCATACCAACAGGTAACCATGAACCGATTGCGGTTCCACCTTATCGGCTTTCCGAAAACAAAAAGAAAGTCCTGCAAGATGAAGTGAGCGAGATGCTCAACACCGGCATAATAGAAGAGTGTGAATCTCCCTGGGCTTCACCGGTCGTGATGGTTCCCAAAAAAGACGGTGGTATTCGAGTTTGTGTAGACTACCGCAAACTCAACTCAGTGACCAAGCCTGATGTTTACCCACTTCCACGATTAGACGACCTGCTCCATGCCGCAAAGAATGCCGAAGTTATGTCAACCATTGATCTTCTATCAGGTTACTGGCAAATCAAGATGAAGGAAGAAGATAAGGATAAGACAGCCTTTATTACACCATTTGGTGTTTACCGTTTCCTCCGCATGCCTTTTGGGTTACGAAACGCGCCATCAACCTTCCAACGATTGATAGATAGGGTTAAGACTAAACTATCTAAAGTACGCCTGCTTGCTTTCATTGATGATTTACTCATTCTTTCATCATCATTTGAACAACATTTAAGTGATCTTGATGCAGTTTTTAAAGTTTTAAATCAATACAACTTGCGCATCAACCGGAAAAAATGTTGCTTCTGTAGAACTCAAGTCAAATTTTTGGGTCATATTCTAACCAAAGAAGGTATAAGCCCCGATCCTGATAAGGTATCAGTAATAAAAGATCGCAGCGCTCCAAAGAACTTGAAAGATATGATCTCATTCTTACAAACATGTTCCTGGTTTCGTAGATTTATTCCAGAATTCGCAAAAATCTCTCGTCCTTTGTCAGACCTCACAAAGAAGAACTCAAAATGGGTTTGGGAAGATGCCCAACAAAACGCTTTCGATGAACTCAAGAATCGCCTCATTACCGCTCCAATCCTCAGACAGGCAGATGAATCGAAGCCATTCACCATACGAACCGATGCCAGTGGTTATGCAGTTGGTGCAGCCTTATTACAAGGGGAGGGTTCAGATGAACGACCAGTAGAATACGCCAGTCGACTTCTGACTTCAGCAGAAAGAAATTATAACACGACGGAACGAGAAGCTTTAGCTGTTGTTTGGGCTATTCGCAAGTTTCAGAGTTACATAGAGGGTAACAAGATTAGTGTTATAACCGATCATCAAGCCTTGAGATGGCTTATGACTCTCAAATCACCAACTGGACGCTTATCAAGATGGTGTCTAGATTTACAACCATACGACATACAGATACAGTACACGCCAGGAAAAGCCAACGTACTAGCAGACATATTGTCCCGTCCTCCAGTTGCTGAGGAAATTTCAACTTTAGAAAGTTGCGTCATCTCTGTCGACTTTCCCCATCGAAGTGTAAAGGAAACACGTGACAGTCAACTAGAAGATCCTGATCTTAAAAAGATAGTCGACGATCTCGAATCGTTTGTACCAGAACGATTCACCTGTTGGACTACACGAGGTTACATGCTTCATGATGGAGTATTGTACCGATACAACCAAGACGATGACAACGAAGAAGCTCAACTGGTGCTTCCCAAAGATGAGCGAGGAAAAATAATAAGTTCCTACCATGACGAACCTACAGCCGGACATTACGGGTCCGAACGTACACTTCAGCGAATTTCATCCCGATATTTTTGGCCATGCATGCGAAGAGACATTATTCGATACATTAAAGATTGCACCCAATGTCAAAGATACAAGATAACAAACTTGAAACCGGCTGGACTCCTTCAAAATCCAGTGCAGACTCAACGTTTTGAAGTTCTTGCTATAGATCTCTTCGGGCCACTTCCTCCTTCAAATGACAATATGAAATGGATTTTCATAGTAGAAGATGTAACTACTCGTTGGGTTGAACTATTTGCGTTAGAAGAAGCAACAGCATCCGCATGTGGTAAGACACTAATCTCAGAAGTGTTCTTACGATTTGGTCTACCAAGAAGACTGCTCAGTGATAACGGAACGCAGTTCATCAGTGCCGTTATGCAGCATATAACTCACTGCCTAGGAATAAGTCAATGTTTTATTCCAGTTTACCATCCACAAGCAAACCCTGTGGAAAGAAAGAATCGTGATCTCAAGACACAACTGGCCATCTTAGTTGGAAATGAGCATTACAACTGGCCCGAAAAATTACCTTTCATCAGATTCGCTATGAATACTGTCAAATGTCAAACTACCGGATATAGTGCAGCTTTTCTAAATTTTGGCAGAGAACTACGCGCTCCCGATGATGTTCAACGTGATTTTCGCTGTATTATTCAATCCGAAAATTTCGTACCCGGCATTACACCGTATTTAAACAAAATGGCAGAAACTCTCAAAAATGCCCGAGAAATCAACGAAAACGAACAAGATCGACAGAAATCTTACGCTGACATGAAACGTCGTCCAAATCCGATTTACTCGCCAGGAGACTATGTTTGGGTTGATACTAAAGTTCATAGTAAAGCGACCAACCGATTCACATCCAAACTTGCTCCTAGACGTGATGGACCTTACATTATCCTCAATAACAAAGGTTCCAACAGCTATGAAATAGCCAGTCCCGCCAATCCCCATCAAGTTATTGGCATATATCATACATCCGCACTGACCAGATGTACCAATCCGCAAGATGCAGAAAAGCCTCTCGTACCAATTAGACGTCGAGGCCGACCACGAAGACTTGTGGCAACCTAACTTTCTTGTATCTTCACTCTTCTTATTTTTCTTTCAGATACAAAAGGGGAGATTGTAACAAACACCCATAAAGTGGCAACACTCACCAGGCCACAACGCTATGCATACCCACTCAGCGTAAGAATATCGTATTGAAACAACATACATAGATACATACACATCATAGTAACAGCAATCACAGCTACACAGTCACCAGTCACCCTAACCAAAACCAGACATAAGAACAAGAAGATTAACAAAAAACAACCCCTGAAGCAAACACACACACACCGTGACGCAATGTGCAGCTGCCAAATACGAACCACTCAATGAAGAGAATCTACAATGAATTCAACCGCAGCTAAGGACTATAAAAGGCATAGCGCCACAGAAAATTATTCACTTTTACTTTGAACTGCCCAGCACGAGCACCACTCTGGTCTTGTCAGGCTTTTGAAACATTAAAGTATTGTATAAATTATTTAAGATAAATAAAATTTTGTATGAAAACCTTATAAAGGTAAACAGGCCTTTTATAAGATCCTTTAAAATATTTAAACAATATTAATAAATATGATGGAAACAGGGAAAACCTATATAACTTTTTAGATTCTATTGATGGAATCTACCCTATATTATGTAAATACGATGACAGTAGTCAGTTAATTTTTTTTGAAATTATAAAAGGAAAGCTAACGGGCAAAGCTCGAGAAGCTTTAGAAATAAATAACTTCGTCCAAAAATGGGACGAACTCAAGCAATTATTTTTACAATACTTTAGTGACAAAAGGTCGATTGAACAGCTCTTCGATGATCTAAGAGCCGCCCAATTCAAGACCAATAGCCATGATTATTATAACGACGTTAAGGTAGTCCTTCGTCGTCTCAATAACAAAGTAAGAATTACATTCCCAAGTAGTTTCAGTTTGGAAGTGGAACGAAACTGCAGTTCGGCACTGAGAATGTTTATTAACAAATTATCCGAACCCATGAGAGGTTTGTTGCATTGTAGAAACCCTAAAAATCCTGTTCGAAACAGGATACGCATACACAAAAAATAACAACCTAGGACAGTATACAAATAGAAACAGTAATTCAGGACAATATACGAATACTAACAGTAATCCAAGATATCACACGAATAGAAATAATAATTCAGGACAAAATACAAATAGAAATAATAATTCAGGACAAGACACAAACAGAAATAATAATTCAGGACAATATACGAACACTGACAATAGTTCAGGACAATATACAAACAGAAATAGTAATTCAAGACAATATACGAATAGAAACAGTAATACTAACAATAATTCAGGACAATATACATATAGAAATAATAATACAGGACAGAATAATAATTCAAGCAATTCAACGCAGCCTAGGAATAATAATGCTCCTAACAACGAACCAATGTATACGTTATCTGCATCTTACCAAAGACAAGTAAATATTCAGGATTTTCAGGAAGAAAGCCTTCAGGCGGACTTCCCTATATAGCTATAAGTACGAAAAATAACAAATATAAGTTAAGGATGCTAATTGACACCGGGTCAGAAACTAGTATCCTTAACCCAGGGTTGTGCCACTTAAAATGGCAAACAAAACTAGATAAGCCTGTTAAAATCAAAACAGCAAGCTCGTCTACACATTCATTTTATAAAGTAAAAATACCATTATTTGAAGAATTCGGTATGTTGAACAAAACAGCCGAGTTTCTCGAACACAAATTCCACGACGTATATGATGGTCTGATTGGTAATAATATATTACGTCCAATCAAAGCTATTATTGATTTGGATACAAAATTATTAATTGTCCAGGAAACGAAATTTCCAATTTACTTCAACGAAGATGAAGAAAATTCTAACGACAATTATTACAAACAAACACCACAACTAGAAATATATTACACAGTAAGAAGTCATGAACCAATCACTAAACAAATTAGAATAGATCACCTTAATGAGGAAGAGAAAGTAAAAATATCAGAATTAGTTTTAAAATATTCACAAATATTTTACCAAGAAGGTAGTGACCTATCATTCACTAATGCGATTAAGCATAAAATAGAAACAGCAAATGAAATTCCTATCTATACCAAAAACTATAGGTACCCAGAGGCACATAGAGAAGAAGTTAATTCTCAAATCCATGAAATGTTAGAGCAAGGCATAATACGACCAAGTAATTCGCCTTACTCTGCACCCATCTGGATCGTCCCAAAAAAGAAGGATGCATCTGGAAAATAAAAATGGAGGATAGTAATCGACTATCGCAAATTGAACGAAGTTACGATAGACGATAAATTCCCAATACCAAATATGGATGACATATTTGATAAATTAGGAAGAGCGATGTATTTCACAACACTCGATTTGGCGAAAGGTTTTCACCAGATCGAGATCGCAGAAGAAGACGCAAAGAAAACAGCATTTTCAGCTGGAAGTGGCCATTACGAATTCACTCGTATGCCATCCGGATTGAAGAATGCTCCTTCGACATTCCAACGCTTAATGAATTCGGTGCTTCATGAATTCATAGGACAAGTATGTTGGGTATATCTAGATGACATAATAATTTTTTCAACTAGCCTTGAAGAACATATTGTAGCATTAAACAAAATATTTAAAAGACTAAACGAAGTAAATCTAAAGGTACAGCTCGATAAATGCGAATTTTTAAAAAAAGAAACCGAGTTTTTAGGTCATGTAGTGACAACAGAAGGAATAAAAATGAACCCTAATAAAGTATCTGCAATACAAGAGTATAAGTTACCAAAAACCTCAAAGCAAATAAAGGCATTCTTGGGAATAACTGAGTATTACCGAAAATTCATTAAAGATTATTCTAAAGTAGCAAAACCAATGATAACGTTTTTAAAGAAAAATGCAAAAATTGACATTAACAACCAAGATTACGTTGAGAGCTTTGAAACTCTTAAAAAATTGATAATATCAGACCCCATTCTTCAATACCCCGACTACAATAAGAAGTTTGTTTTGACAACAGACGCTTCGAATTTTGCATTAGGCGCTGTCTTGTCACAAGATAACCATCCTTTGTGTTATGCAAGCAGAACGCTTAATGACCATGAAGTCAAATACTCTACAATTGAAAAAGAATTGTTAGTCATAGTATGGGCTACAAAATATTTTAGGCCTTATCTCTATGGGAGAAAGTTCAACGTTCGAACTGACCATCATCCACTTGTTTGGTTAAGTTCTCTCAAAGAACCGAATATTAAACTTCAAAGGTGGAAAATTAAATTAGAAGAATTTAATTTTGAAATAGAGTATGTTAAGGGCAAGGATAACCAAGTTGCAGTTGGGTTATCAAGAATGAAAACTTACTTCAACGAAAATGTAGGAAGTTCCATTAACACTTTAGAAGAAACAGACTGTAGTAACAATATAGATGTAGGATACGACAATACAAAAATCGAAGAGGAAGACTCAATGGTTGCAACTATTCACAGCGTAAATGAGGACAGCAGTAACCATATAGATGTAGGATACGACAATACAAAAATCGAAGAGGAAGACTCAATGGTTGCAACTATTCACAGCGTAAATGAGGACAGCAGTAACCATAAAATGCAAATGAAATAAAAGATTCTTGTATTCAAAATATTTTAAAAGAAAAAAACAGAATGTAATTTTAAAGAAAACAAAAACAAAGAAATTAAACAAATAAATAATAATATTGTAATAACGAAAAATTTACCATTTACACAAATAACTCAAAATTGTCATGATTATAATACAAATATAATAGGAAATAACTTTTTAAGATATGAAAACTGTAAAATAGAAATAAATAATGTTAAATACGAAAATTTTCTATATTATGATAATTTTATAATACCGAATTTTAAAAATGTAACAGTAAAAAATATTATAATGAACTATTCCACAGAAGCATTGCATTTCAAAAATATTGAAAATCGAAAATTGATAGAAGAAATTAAATTAAAATCAATCACGCATGAGTACATACATTTTGGAACAACCTTCATTGTTATATCAATTTTAATTTTAATAATTTTCACCATTTCAAAAAACAAAAACCGAAAAACAAATATTAAAGTTAATGTTAAAAATATTGATTCTCCAGAGCAGAATCTTAAAGGGGGGGGAGGAGTTACGTCCGAGCCTCCACCTACAACGGTAAACCCGCTATCCCTCACACGCCCCTTTGCCTAACGGCATCTCAATTTAAGCCATAACGGTTTCCCACCATTTTTGCTTACACAGCATTCCCAATCCACAAACGGATACACCCCCTTTTCCCGTTCCTCCAACAAACAAAGAAAACACTCATATTTCATTTTATTAATATGAAATATGAATATTCTGCGATCGCGCGCATTCCTTTACCACGGGAAGCATTTTGCGTTTATGGAATAGTTCATCTCTTAGATTTAATTATTTTATAAATCAGTTCTAATCCGACAATCCAATCGTGAGGTGCAGCCTAGCTGAAGACAGCGGCCTCCTTTTGGAGTTTAAAATAAAACAATTGTAAAATTAAAATAATAAATAAAGAATTATAAAAAAGAAAAGAAAAAAAAAACATTATGTTTTTTTTTTATCTCGACCATGAGATAAGACTATGTAATTGTAGTGACCTATCATTCACTAATGCGATTAAGCATAAAATAGAAACAGCAAAAGAAATTCCTATCGAACTACCAAAAACTATAGGTACCCAGAGGCACATAGAGAAGAAGTTAATTCTCAAATCCATGAAATGTGAGAGCAAGCCATAGTACGACCAAGTAATTCGCCTTACTCTGCACCCATCTGGATCGTCCCAAAAAAGAAGGATGCATCTGGAAAAGAAAAATGGAGGATAGTAATCGACTATCGTAAATTGAACGAAGTTACGATAAACGATAAATTCCCAATACCAAATATGGATGACATATTTGATAAATTAGGAAGAGCGATGTATTTCACAACACTCGATTTGGCGAAAGGTTTTCACCAGATCGAGATCGCAGAAGAAGACGCGAAGAAAACAGCATTTTCAGCTGGAAGTGGCCATTACGAATTCACTCGTATGCCATCCGGATTGAAGAATGCTCCTTCGACATTCCAACGCTTCAACGAATTCGGTGCTTCATGAATTCATAGGACAAGTATGTTGGGTATATCTAGATGACATAATAATTTTTTCAACTAGCCTTGAAGAACATATTGTAGCATTAAACAAAATATTTAAAAGACTAAAAGAAGTAAATCTAAAGGTACAGCTCGATAAATGCGAATTTTTAAAAAAAGAAACCGAGTTTTTAGGTCATGTAGTGACAACAGAAGGAATAAAAACGAACCCTAATAAAGTATCTGCAATACAAGAGTATAAGTTACCAAAAACCTCAAAGCAAATAAAGGCATTCTTGGGAATAACTGGGTATTACCGAAAATTCATTAAAGATTATTCTAAAGTAGCAAAACCAATGACAACGTTTTTAAAGAAAAATGCAAAAATTGACATTAACAACCAAGATTACGTTGAGAGCTTTGAAACTCTTAAAAAATTGATAATATCAGACCCCATTCTTCAATACCCCGACTACAATAAGAAGTTTGTTTTGACAACAGACGCTTCGAATTTTGCATTAGGCGCTGTCTTGTCACAAGATAACCATCCTTTGTGTTATGCAAGCAGAACGCTTAATGACCATGAAGTCAAATACTCTACAATTGAAAAAGAATTGTTAGTCATAGTATGGGCTACAAAATATTTTAGGCCTTATCTCTATGGGAGAAAGTTCGAACTGACCATCATCCACTTGTTTGGTTAAGTTCTCTCAAAGAACCGAATATTAAACTTCAAAGGTGGAAAATTAAATTAGAAGAATTTAATTTTGAAATAGAGTATGTTAAGGGCAAGGATAACCAAGTTGCAGTTGGGTTATCAAGAATGAAAACTTACTTCAACGAAAATGTAGGAAGTTCCATTAACACTTTAGAAGAAACAGACTGTAGTAACAATATAGATGTAGGATACGACAATACAAAAATCGAAGAGGAAGACTCAATGGTTGCAACTATTCACAGCGTAAATGAGGACAGCAGTAACCATATAGATGTAGGATACGACAATACAAAAATCGAAGAGGAAGACTCAATGGTTGCAACTATTCACAGCGTAAATGAGGACAGCAGTAACCATAAAATGCAAATGAAATAAAAGATTCTTGTATTCAAAATATTTTAAAAGAAAAAACCAGAATGTAATTTTAAAGAAAACAAAAACAAAGAAATTAAACAAATAAATAATAATATTGTAATAACGAAAAATTTACCATTTACACAAATAACTCAAAATTGTCATGATTATAATACAAATATAATAGGAAATAACTTTTTAAGATATGAAAACTGTAAAATAGAAATAAATAATGTTAAATACGAAAATTTTCTATATTATGATAATTTTATAATACCGAATTTTAAAAATGTAACAGTAAAAAATATTATAATGAACTATTCCACAGAAGCATTGCATTTCAAAAATATTGAAAATCGAAAATTGATAGAAGAAATTAAATTAAAATCAATCACGCATGAGTACATACATTTTGGAACAACCTTCATTGTTATATCAATTTTAATTTTAATAATTTTCACCATTTCAAAAAACAAAAACCGAAAAACAAATATTAAAGTTAATGTTAAAAATATTGATTCTCCAGAGCAGAATCTTAAGGGGGGGAGGAGTTACGTCCGAGCCTCCACCTACAACGGTAAACCCGCTATCCCTCACACGCCCCTTTGCCTAACGGCATCTCAATTTAAGCCATAACGGTTTCCCACCATTTTTGCTTACACAGCATTCCCAATCCACAAACGGATACACCCCCTTTTCCCGTTCCTCCAACAAACAAAGAAAACACTCATATTTCATTTTATTAATATGAAATATGAATATTCTGCGATCGCGCGCATTCCTTTACCACGGGAAGCATTTTGCGTTTATGGAATAGTTCACCTCTTAGATTTAATTATTTTATAAATCAGTTCTAATCCGACAATCCAATCGTGAGGTGCAGCCTAGCTGAAGACAGCGGCCTCCTTTTGGAGTTTAAAATAAAACAATTGTAAAATTAAAATAATAAATAAAGAATTATAAAAAAGAAAAGAAAAAAAAAACATTATGTTTTTTTTTTATCTCGACCATGAGATAAGACTATGTAATTGTAGTGACCTATCATTCACTAATGCGATTAAGCATAAAATAGAAACAGCAAAAGAAATTCCTATCGAACTACCAAAAACTATAGGTACCCAGAGGCACATAGAGAAGAAGTTAATTCTCAAATCCATGAAATGTGAGAGCAAGCCATAGTACGACCAAGTAATTCGCCTTACTCTGCACCCATCTGGATCGTCCCAAAAAAGAAGGATGCACCTGGAAAAGAAAAATGGAGGATAGTAATCGACTATCGTAAATTGAACGAAGTTACGATAGACGATAAATTCCCAATACCAAATATGGATGACATATTTGATAAATTAGGAAGAGCGATGTATTTCACAACACTCGATTTGGCGAAAGGTTTTCACCAGATCGAGATCGCAGAAGAAGACGCGAAGAAAACAGCATTTTCAGCTGGAAGTGGCCATTACGAATTCACTCGTATGCCATCCGGATTGAAGAATGCTCCTTCGACATTCCAACGCTTCAACGAATTCGGTGCTTCATGAATTCATAGGACAAGTATGTTGGGTATATCTAGATGACATAATAATTTTTTCAACTAGCCTTGAAGAACATATTGTAGCATTAAACAAAATATTTAAAAGACTAAAAGAAGTAAATCTAAAGGTACAGCTCGATAAATGCGAATTTTTAAAAAAAGAAACCGAGTTTTTAGGTCATGTAGTGACAACAGAAGGAATAAAAACGAACCCTAATAAAGTATCTGCAATACAAGAGTATAAGTTACCAAAAACCTCAAAGCAAATAAAGGCATTCTTGGGAATAACTGGGTATTACCGAAAATTCATTAAAGATTATTCTAAAGTAGCAAAACCAATGACAACGTTTTTAAAGAAAAATGCAAAAATTGACATTAACAACCAAGATTACGTTGAGAGCTTTGAAACTCTTAAAAAATTGATAATATCAGACCCCATTCTTCAATACCCCGACTACAATAAGTTTGTTTTGACAACAGACGCTTCGAATTTTGCATTAGGCGCTGTCTTGTCACAAGATAACCATCCTTTGTGTTATGCAAGCAGAACGCTTAATGACCATGAAGTCAAATACTCTACAATTGAAAAAGAATTGTTAGTCATAGTATGGGCTACAAAATATTTTAGGCCTTATCTCTATGGGAGAAAGTTCAACGTTCGAACTGACCATCATCCACTTGTTTGGTTAAGTTCTCTCAAAGAACCGAATATTAAACTTCAAAGGTGGAAAATTAAATTAGAAGAATTTAATTTTGAAATAGAGTATGTTAAGGGCAAGGATAACCAGGTTGCAGTTGGGTTATCAAGAATAAAAACTTACTTCAACGAAAATGTAGGAAGTTCCATTAACACTTTAGAAGAAACAGACTGTAGTAACAATATAGATGTAGGATACGACAATACAAAAATCGAAGAGGAAGACTCAATGGTTGCAACTATTCACAGCGTAAATGAGGACAGCAGTAACCATATTCCTATCGTAGATTCACCCGTCAATATTTATAAAAAACAAATAATCCTAAATACAACCGAAAAAATGAATAACCATACAATTTATTACACTTTCAAGAAAAAAAGAATTGTAATAGAAATAAAGGATTTCAATGAAAAACTAATCATTTATATTATGAAGAAATTCATTCCCCATAAAGGAATAGTAGGTATCTTTTCAAGAAATGACAATTTGTTCGCTAAATTTCAGGACGTATATGTTAAATACTTTAGTAAGAATAAACTCTTACGAGTAATTAAATGTAGTAAATTTTTAGGCGATTTAGACGATGAGGAAAAAGTTTTAAAATTTATAAGCCAAACACATAAGGCATACAACC
Source organism: Melangyna quadrimaculata (assembly GCA_949320155.1). NCBI lineage: Eukaryota > Metazoa > Arthropoda > Insecta > Diptera > Syrphidae > Melangyna > Melangyna quadrimaculata. Next base: position 244,209,479 of record OX439483.1, on the reverse strand, counting down.
ACCGTGGAATAAATGAAACTTATGAAGAAATTAAAAACATATACTATAGCCCCAATCTTAAAACGGCAATACAAAAATTTATAAATAACTGTGAGATTTGTAATAAATAAAAGTACGAAACGTCACCAAATAAAATTCCTTTAATATTAATAGAAACACCCGAAAGACCGAACCAAATAATTCATATCGATATTTGGTATGCACACATCAATCGTATGTATGTAACCAAAATAGACAAATTCACTAAACATGTTACTGTCTATGAAATAAAACATAGAACGTGGTTAACATTACTCAATACTTTAAAAAACAGATTTACAAATTTTGGCCCTCCAAACAAAATTGTGACTGATGGAGAAACAGGTTTCTCTTCATTAGTTATTAAAGAATATCTTAAAGAAAAGAATGTCCACTTGCACATTAGCACCCCATATAAGAAAACAGGTAACTCAGATATAGAAAGGTTCCATTCAATTTTGAATGAACATATTCGAACCTTCTCTGCTGATGAGAATAATAAAGACACCTTACGTAACAAAGTTTTGAATGCAGTTGCAATCTACAACAACACCATCCACTCAGCTACTAAAGGAAACCCTTAGATTTTCTAAATGGAAACATTTCTAATACAGAATACCCCAAAATTATAGAATTAGTGACCAAAAATAAAGAAAAGCATATTAATAAAATAAACAATAATAGGGAAGATATAGACCTTACACTAGACAAACACACTTACTTAAAATATAGAGTAAACAATAAGCTATAACCAGTCCATTCAAAATCAAACCCAATTATACTAGATAAAGATTATTTACAAAACAAGAGAGGAAGTAAATTCTATAAGTCTCAAGTTAAAAGAAAGTACAAATACGAACAATGATACAAGTTACAATTTTATAGGTACTATTTTTCATACTGACAACACTTTCGACAAATGGACAGAAACTTGACATACGGAACTTAAATTCAGGAAACGGCTTTGCTATAATTAAAGACCAACAAATTCCAATCATAACACCATATACAAAAATACTACACAACGTAAACATTACTTCATGGATAGAAAATATAGAAATTATAGAACACAATATAAATAAATTAAACCACAAAAATGATTACCCGACACTTACTTACAACTTTATACAATTACAACAAGAGATAGAAAGACTATTAGATAATCACGACAGGATAAAAAGAGGACTCGTCAATATCGTAGGAAAAGGACTCAAAATTCTTGTAGGTACAATGGACTATGATAACGAAATAGAAATCAGACAAACTTTAGAGACAAATGAACAAAATACAAAAATCTTATTGAAATGAACAAATCAAAATCAACCATAACTTCAACGAAGCTATCAACAATATTACAAAACATATTAAGGAACAGCAATTAGAAATTAAAAGCCAATTAACTAGTTTAGGCAACACAATCCACAAACATCAGCGAAGTTGCTACACCCCTTAATAGCACAGGCATGGGAGAACGAAAGTTTCCCCATTGAATGGAAAAAAGGGATGATCGTCAAACTGCCAAAAAAGGGAAATCTTACGGATTGCGGAAACTGGAGAGGGATCTGTGTCCTCCCCGCGGTGGCAAAGATAATGGCGAAAATAATCTTGGAACGAATCAAAGAACATCTCGATTCTACTCTCGACAAAGAGCAAATGGGATTTCGTGCAGGCTCATCCTGCATTGATCACATCAACACCTTGAGGATCATAATAGAACAATGCGTGGAGTTCCGTTCCCCTCTTCATTTGCTCTTCATGGACTTCGAAAAGGCTTTCGATAGTTTGAAGCGAGATTTCATTTGGTCAGCTTTACGTAGGAGAGGAGTACCCGAGAAGATTATCGCCGTTATAAAGGCTACCTACGAGGGTGCATCGTGTCAAGTCTTACACAACGGAAAGGTATCAGAGGACTTCAATATCCATAGCGGAGTTCGTCAAGGATGTTTGCTATCTCCGCTACCTTTCCTGGTGGTTATAGGGGATGTCCTTCATGCAGCTCTAGCCGAGCAAGCGCGTGGAATTCGATGGACGATGTTTTCGTTCCTGCAACATCTTGATTACGCTGACGATATTTGTTTGCTCTCGCACAACATTATGGATCTTCACCATATGGTGACTAATCTGGAATGCGAGGCAAACAAAGTCGGTTTGAGGATCAACACCGGGAAAACAAAAATCCTCAACATTTCTGAATCTTCTTCTCAAGTTGTCGTTGCGGGACAGCAGGTTGAAGCGGTGGACAACTTCCTGTACCTCGGTAGTGTTGTCTCAAAAGACGGCGGTGGTACGGATGAAGATGTTAACTGCCGAATCGGCAAAGCTAAAGCTGCTTTCGGCATGCTGTCTAAAGTTTGGAGGAGCAACGTCTACAGTACGAAGACCAAGCTGCGACTGTTCCGGTCGAACGTAGAGTCAGTACTACTATATGGGTGTAGTACATGGAAAGTGACCGCCTCTGTCACAAGGAAGCTACAAACTTTCGAAAATAGATGTCTCCGAAACATCCTAAGGATTTTTTGGCCGAACACCATCTCCAACCAAGAACTCCTTCGGAGAACGGGCCAAAGTCCTATTGACATCGTGATTAGGAAAAGAAAGTGGCAGTGGATTGGTCACACCCTACGTCGTGGTGCAGACTCTATTGCAAGACATGCAATGGAGTGGGATCCACTCATCCAAGATGGCAGAAGACCTGGAGGCCAGAGAAAATCTTGGCGCAGAACAGTCGACAAGGAATCACAAAAGCTCGGTAAAAGTTGGGGAGAGCTAAAATACATTTCCAGAAACCGAACGAGATGGCGTGTAGCGGTAGTTGACGCCCTGTGCCCCTTAGAGGGGTCAAGGATCTAAGTATTGAAAGACCAAGTCAAAAAAGTTAAAGAAAATATTCTCATGAGCCAACTGGGAGTTTTGGGACACGATATTCTATCATTAAAAGAAATAGACAAATTCAATATAACACTAAATGAACTTGCTAATATAAAAAGTACTGTAATTATTCACGAAAGTCAAATAATATTTATACTACTAATTCCAATGTATTCTAAAAAAAATTGTATAAAATTCTAATTGAACCAATCGCGAATAATAATAATTTAGAGTTAGCAACATTGTATAAAAAAATAATAACTGATGGTAGTATTAATTATGAAAATATGGAAGGAACTATTAAATTTAAAGAATTAAAAGAAATAAAAGATTCTTGTATTCAAAATATTTTAAAAGAAAAAAAACAGAATGTAATTTTAAAGAAAACAAAAACAAAGAAATTAAACAAATAAATAATAATATTGTAATAACGAAAAATTTACCATTTACACAAATAACTCAAAATTGTCATGATTATAATACAAATATAATAGGAAATAACTTTTTAAGATATGAAAACTGTAAAATAGAAATAAATAATGTTAAATACGAAAATTTTCTATATTATGATAATTTTATAATACCGAATTTTAAAAATGTAACAGTAAAAAATATTATAAAGAACTATTCCACAGAAGCATTGCATTTCAAAAATATTGAAAATCGAAAATTGATAGAAGAAATTAAATTAAAATCAATCACGCATGAGTACAAAAATTTTGGAACAACCTTCAATGTTATATCAATTTTAATTTTAATAATTTTCATCATTTCAAAAAACAAAAACCGAAAAACAAATATTAAAGTTAATGTTAAAAATATTGATTCTCCGGAGCAGAATCTTAAGGGGGGAGGAGTTACGTCTGAGCCTCCACCTACAACGGTAAACCCGCTATCCCTCACACGCCCCTTTGCCTAACGGCATCTCAATTTAAGCCATAACGGTTTCCCACCATTTTTGCTTACACATCATTCCCAATCCACAAACGGATACACCCCCTTTTCCCGTTCCTCCAACAAACAAAGAAAACACTCATATTTCATTTTATTAATATGAAATATGAATATTCTGCGATCGCGCGCATTCCTTTTCCACGGGAAGCATTTTGCGTTTATGGAATAGTTCACCTCTTAGATTTAATTATTTTATAAATCAGTTCTAATCCGACAATCCAATCGTGAGGTGCAGCCTAGCTGAAGACAGCGGCCTCATTTTGGAGTTTAAAATAAAACAATTGTAAAATTAAAATAATAAATAAAGAATAATAAAAAAGAAAAGAAAAAAAAAACATTATGTTTTTTTTTTATCTCGACCATGAGATAAGACTATGTAATTGTAGTGACCTATCATTCACTAATGCGATTAAGCATACAATAGAAACAGCAAATGAAATTCCTATCAAACTACCAAAAACTATAGGTACCCAGAGGTACATAGAGAAGAAGTTAATTCTCAAATCCATGAAATGTTAGAGCAAGGCATAATACGACCAAGTAATTCGCCTTACTCTGCACCCATCTGGATCGTCCCAAAAAAGAAGGATGCGTCTGGAAAAGAAAAATGGAGGAAAGTAATCGACTATCGTAAATTGAACGAAGTTACGATAGACGATAAATTCCCAATACCAAATATGGATGACATATTTGATAAATTAGGAAGAGCGATGTATTTCACAACACTCGATTTGGCGAAAGGTTTTCACCAGATCGAGATCGCAGAAGAAGACGCGAAGAAAACAGCATTTTCAACTGGAAGTGGCCATTACGAATTCACTCGTATGCCATCCGGATTGAAGAATGCTCCTTCGACATTCCAACGCTTAAAGAATTCGGTGCTTCATGAATTCATAGGACAAGTATGTTGGATATATCTAGATGACATAATAATTTTTTCAACTAGCCTTGAAGAACATATTGTAGCATCAAACAAAATATTTAAAAGACTAAAAGAAGTAAATCTAAAGGTACAGCTCGATAAATGCGATTTTTTAAAAAAAGAAACCGAGTTTTTAGGTCATGTAGTGACAACAGAAGGAATAAAACCGAACCCTAATAAAGTATCTGCAATACAAGAGTATAAGTTACCAAAAACCTCAAAGCAAATAAAGGCATTCTTGGGAATAACTGGGTATAACCGAAAATTCATTAAAGATTATTCTAAAGTAGCAAAACCAATGACAACGTTTTTAAAGAAAAATGCAAAAATTGACATTAACAACCAAGATTACGTTGAGAGCTTTGAAACTCTTAAAAAATTGATAATATCAGACCCCATTCTTCAATACCCCGACTACAATAAGAAGTTTGTTTTGACAACAGACGCTTCGAATTTTGCATTAGGCGCTGTCTTGTCACAAGATAACCATCCTTTGTTTTATGCAAGCAGAACGCTTAATGACCATGAAGTCAAATACTCTACAATTGAAAAAGAATTGTTAGTCATAGTATGGGCTACAAAATATTTTAGGCCTTATCTCTATGGGAGAAAGTTCACCGTTCGAACTGACCATCATCCACTTGTTTGGTTAAGTTCTCTCAAAGCACCGAATATTAAACTTCAAAGGTGGAAAATTAAATTAGAAGAATTTAATTTTGAAATAGAGTATGTTAAGGGCAAGGATAACCAAGTTGCAGATGGGTTATCAAGAATGGAAACTTACTTCAACGAAAATGTAGGAAGTTCCATTAACACTTTAGAAGAAACAGAGTGTAGTAACAATATAGATGTAGGATACGACAATACAAAAAACGAAGATGGTTGCAACTATTCACAGCGTAAATGAGGACAGCAGTAACCATATTCCTATCGTAGATTCACCCTTTAATATTTATAAAAACCAAATAATCCTAAATACAACAGAAAAAATGAATAACCATAAAATTTATTACACTTTCAAGAAAAAAAAATTGTAATAGAAATAAAGGATTTCAATGAAAAACTAATCATTGATATTATGAAGAAATTCATTCCCCATAAAGGAATAGTAGGTATCTTTTCAAGAAATGACAATTTGTTTGCTAAATTTCAGGACGTATATGTTAAATAATTTAGTAAGAATAAACTCTTACGAGTAATCAAATGTAGTAAATTTTTAGGCGATTTAGACGATGAGGAAAAAGTTTTAAAATTTATAAGCCAAACACATAAGGCATACAACCACCGTGGAATAAATGAAACTAATGAAGAAATTAAAAACATATACTATAGCCCCAATCTTAAAACGGCAATACGAAAATTATAAATAACTGTGAGATTTGTAATAAATAAAAGTACGAAACGTCACCAAATAAAATTCCTTTAAAATTAACAGAAACACCCGAAAGACCGAACCAAATAATTCATATCGATATTTGGTATGCACACATCAATCTTATGTATGTAACCATAATAGACAAATTCACTAAACATGTTACTGTCTATGAAATAAAACATAGAACGTGGTTAACATTAGTCAATACTTTAAAAAACAGATTTACAAATTTTGACCCTCCAAACAAAATTGTGACTGATGGAGAAACAGGTTTCTCTTCATTAGTTATTAAAGAATATCTTAAAGAAAAGAATGTCCACTTGCACAATAGCACCCCATATAAGAAAACAGGTAACTCAGATATAGAAAGGTTCCATTCAAATTTGAATGAAAATATTCGAACCTTCTCTGCTGATGAGAATAATAAAGACACTTTACGTAACAAAGTTTTGAATGCAATCTACAACAACACCATCCACTCAGCTACTAAAAGGAAACCCTTAGATTTTCTAAATTAAAACATTTCTAATACAGAATACCCCAAAATTATAGAATAAGTGATCAAAAATAAAGAAAAGTATATTAATAAAATAAACAATAATAGGGAAGATATAGACCTTACACTAGACAAACAAACTTACATAAAAAATAGAGTAAACAATAAGCTAAGACCAGTCCATTCAAAATCAAACCAATTATACTAGATAAAGATTATTTACAAAACAAGAGAGGAAGTAAATTCTATAAGTCTCAAGTTAAAAGAAAGTACAAATACGAACAATGATACAAGTTACAATTTTATAGGTACTATTTTTCATACTGACAACACTTTCGACAAATGGACAGAAACTTGACATACGGAACTTAAATTCAGGAAACGGCTTTGTTATAATTAGAGACCAACAAATTCCAATCATAACAACATATACAAAAATACTACACAACGTAAACATTACTTCATGGATAGAAAATATAGAAATTATAGAACACAATATAAATAAATTAAACCACAAAAATGATTACCCGACACTTACTTACAACTTTATACAATTTCAACAAGAGATAGAAAGACTATTAGATAATCACGACAGGATAAAAAGAGGACTCGTCAATATCGTAGGAAAAGGACTCTAATTCTTGCAGGTACAATGGACTATGATGACGAAATATAAATCAGACAAACTTTAGAGACAAATGAACAAAATACTAAAAATCTTATTGATATATATATGAAGTCCTCTACATATTCTATCAGTTCTCCATTTATATGTATAGGTGATCTGGTTGCATTTGTCATGACTTTTGTTTTGTTTTCGTTTGCCTGAAGACCTGCCATAGAGCATTCGAGAATAAGTTCGTTAATCAACTTTTGAAGATCTTCAGGATTATCACACATCAAAATAATATCATCAGCAAACCGCAAATTTGAAAGATATTTTCCATTGTTTTGTATGCCAATGTGTTCCCAATCTAGTTTTCTGAAACATTCTTCTAGAGTAGCTGCGAAGAAAGGTGGTGAAATTGGGTCCCCTCGCTTAGTTCCGCTTTGTAGCTTAAATGGTTCTCCAAAGATTTCTGTTTTTATTCGTGCAGTGGAAGAATCATAAATTTTTTTGAAAATTTTTACCCAACGACGATTTATACCTTGGAAGTGCATTCCACATGAAGTCTTGGTTGATAGTATCGAAGGTCTTTTTAAAATCGATAAAAATGAAATAAACAGGTAATCGGTATTCTCCACTCTTTTCGATGATTTGGTTAACTGCCTGCAGGTGATCTGTAGTTGAGAAACCTGATCGAAATCCTGCTTGCTCCACTGGTTGATGTTGCTTGAGGTCCAGTTCTAGCAAATATTTTGTAGATGTAAAATATCAGACTAATTGGACGGTAGTTGTTGAAATCATCTTTTTTCCCTTTCTTGTGTAACAGAGTGATGTATGACTTTTTCCATTGGATAGGAATTTCTCCAGCAGCTATAACATCGTTAAAAATATCTTTAAGCCAAGCTGAAGAAGATTCAATTCCATACTTAAGAATTTCGGCCTCGATTCCATCACTGCCTTTACTTTTTTCATTTCCAAGTTCCTTTATAGCTTTTTTTATTTCGTCTTGAAGAAAAGGTAAAATTTCTTCAGAGTTTTCTCCAAGCTTCTGTTCTGTATTACTTCTGTTTTCATTTTGGCGATTATTTGAGTAGAGATCCTTATAAAATTCTGTTGCCACATCGTTTATTTGTTTTCTGTTCCGGACTTGTTCGTTGTTTTTTGAAACCCCTAAGACCCACTCCTTCTCCAATTTCAAGCTTTGTTTAACTTTCTTTATCGATTTTGTGGCTTCCAAGATATTTTTTTTATTTTTTTCATTAAATTCTCTTATTTCTTGTTTGCTTCTTTTCTTTATCTCTTTCCTTAAGGTTCTCAGTTCCATTCTTTCATTTTGTGACAAATTTTCAGTTTTTCTTAAAAATTCTCTTCTCTTTATCATATTTTGGGAAGCAACTGATATTTTATTTTTGTTCATACACTCGAGACTTTAGAAGACATGTTTTGAAGCTATTATTTTCAAAGTTTTTTCGAATTGGTCATATTTTTGTTGAAACGTTCTATCACCACTCGTTTCCTTCAAAATTCGATGGCGGAGCTCCAATTCCTTGTTGTAGTTCGCAATTTGAATTGGATTGGGTTCTTTTTCCAGTACAACGTGGGTTTTCTTACAGTATCTCCTTGACTTATGATTGATCAGTAACTTGGCCCTTACTAACCTGTGATCTGAGTCGTATTCGAAATTATTCAACACATCGACATCTTTAAAAAATGTTCTTTTATTGGTGTGAATAAAATGGATTTGGTTCTTATGCTTTCGATTTGGATGGATCCCAGTCCACATTCTGCTATCTTTTTTCCTGAAGAATGAGTTCTGTTTATTTATGTTGCCACAGCCATTCCAACATCCTTTCCCCTCGGTTATTCCTATTTCCATACCCATATGGTCCCGTTATTGGTTCTACTCCGGGTTTCTTAAATCCAATGCGTGCGTTACCGGATTGGATGATTGTTTTCTTTGTTTTTTGTAGATCGTTTTACTTTTGTTTTCGTTTTTATTTGTTGCTTTTTAATTGTTTTCGTTTTCAGATTCATTTGCCCGTCCTGTATACATCATTGATTTTGATCTTCACGATCAGTTTCGTTTATAGACGATTCTAGGTTTTTCAAGTTTTTCAATGTCTTTTGTTTCGCTTTTCTTAACTTGGGAAGAGATAGGCCTTTTTGTTGTTGCGGATATAAAAGGAGAGTTCCTGTTTCTATTTACACTTGATTCGGGTTCTTCATCAGATCTGTTTCTTTTTAATTTTTCAGAACTATGATTTTCCGCCTTTCCGTTTTTTCCTTTTAAAGTGCGTTCTTCTTTTTTCATTTCAGCATCTTCCTTGGACATATCATCTCTTAGGTAAATTGGGTTTCCACTTTTTTGCCGTAGTTTGACTTTATTTTTCATAATTTCCTCTTTCTTTTTTAAAGTTAATAACCCTACCATAATCGGTATTGCTTTGTTACCTTTCTTCCCAAGTCTGTAGATGAAATCTATGTCTCGTGTGCCCAACTCTACACCTAAGTCATTTGTCACTAGATGAATTATAAAATTCCCGAGCTCATCTACATTTTTTTCTACTTCATCTATATTCGAGAAAATTATATTTTTCCTTCTCAACATTCTATCTAGCCGTGTGATTCTTTTCTCTAGTTCTTCTTGCTTTTGATTGATTGCTATAATTCCCCTTGATATTTGATCGATTTTTGTTTCCATACTTTTTTTTGAAACTTCAATATCATTTTTTAATTCTTGTTTTGTATTTTTAATTTCCCTCAGAATTTCCTCTAAGCTCATTTTCAATTTTTCAAAAAAAGTTCGACTGGCATCTTCCTTGGACATATCATCTCTTAGGTAAATTGGGTTTCCACTTTTTTGCCGTAGTTTGACTTTATTTTTCATAATTTACTCTTTCTTTTTTAAAGTTAATAACCCTACCATAATCGGTATTGCTTTGTTACCTTTCTTCCCAAGTCTGTAGATGAAATCTATGTCTCGTGTGCCCAACTCTACACCTAAGTCATTTGTCACTAGATGAATTATAAAACTCCCGAGCTCATCTACATTTTTTTCTACTTCATCTATATTCGAGAAAATTATATTTTTCCTTCTCAACATTCTATCTAGCCGTGTGATTCTTTTCTCTAGTTCTTCTTGCTTTTGATTGATTGCTATAATTCCCCTTGATATTTGATCGATTTTTGTTTCCATACTTTTTTTTGAAACTTCAATATCATTTTTTAATTCTTGTTTTGTATTTTTAATTTCCCTCAGAATTTCCTCTAAGCTCATTTTCAATTTTTCAAAAAAAGTTCGACTGGCAGCACGAGTCTCATTTTGGATTGACGTCTTGTGTCTATTTGACAGATCGAATTCGTTTTGTTTATATTTCAATTCTTTTTAATTTTGAGTGGATTCTTTATTCGAATATTAAAGTATATACATAAATAGTTCTCTCTTAATAAGAACAATAATAAATTGGAACACCGGTCCCGGTGCCAAGAAATTATTTTATATATAATTTAAAAACTTTATTTTTCTTAAAAACTGGCCAAAATTATTTGTGAGGCGTACCCTTCAATGGGATTAGACAGGCAATCACAATCTCAAACAGCAGCCACCACAAAAGGACTTTAAAAGCAAGTATTTCAATGAATTTAAAGCAAGAAAAAAGCGCACAAACTTGACATGACCAACCAACAGCAGAGCATATGCATGTGCAGTGACGAATATAGTGCAAAACAAATAAAAAAAGAAGAAATATTTGTTATCAAAAGTGGAACAATTAATAATTCATTTCAGTGATATGTGCTAATTGTGTAATTGTTGTTTATCAAATAATTTAATTAAACCAGTGTGGTGTATAATTTAATTTCCTTTGATAAATTTTTTGGTTCCGTTTTCGATAAATGATTTTGTGACGTTTGATCGTGGTTGTATATTTTTTGTTGTTTATTTGTTTTGATTCGGTGGTTTAAACAATTGGAAATTGTTTTAATTTCATTTTGTTTAATCGGGAATTAATTGTGATGAAATTTAAAGTTGCATTTAAGTTGATTTCCGTGATTATTTGAATTTATTTTGATAAAATTTTCATTTGTGTTTTTTGACGTTTGATGTGCTTTGGTGTTGTGAAAATTATTAATTTTTCTTCGATTGAATTTTGTGTGGTTGACATTTGATTTATTTGCTTTTGGAATTTTGTGAAATATTTGTGGATTGTGTTTTGCTGAATTCCAAATGTGTTTGTTTATATTAAATATTTTATTAAATGGTTATTTTGTGAATAATATTATTTTGCATGCGTTGTAACAGTGCTAACTTTATTTTGTGAATTGAACTATATGCCTTGTAGCAGTATAGGTTTAAATGAAATATTTTTTGAAAATAGTTTGTAATTTTTGCAAGTGTTGCTGCTGAACAGAAAATTAAATAATGAAAAAAATATTTGTGTTGCATTCTGAATAAATTATTTAAATGTTATTTTGCATTTCATTTATATTATTTTGATAAAGTTATTATCTTATTGTATTTATATGTTGATTTTACAATAAATTTGAAAAATGGTTTAAAAATGATTTGTTTTATTTTTGTTGATGTGGGATGCATATTCTTTGATTGATACATTTAATTTTATGGAATCGAATTAACATTAGTTGAATTTTAATTGATTTTAAATTAAATTCGATTTGTTTATTATTATTTATAGATTTAGTATTGAACGATAGCGATTTTCTTAAGTTTTAATTATATTTCGATTATTTACAATGGAGGTTTTCTCGAATTTTTATTATATTTTGATAGTTTATACGATGGCGGTTTGCTCGAACGTTTCATTAGATGGGAGTAAGCAAGTTTTTGCTATCGGACGTTTCATCTGTCCAGTTTTTGTTTTTACCGTCACAACTCTGACAAGTCCATCCGCTCCAGTATGCGTGCCTTCAATTCTGGTAAGATTCCAGTACGTCGGTTGTACGCGTTCGTCCTTAATGAGTACCAAGTCTCCTATTCCCGGCATTGGTTGGATTTGTGTCCATTTTGGGCGTTGTTGGAGGCGTAGTAGGTATTCAGAATTCCACTCTTTCCAAAACCCTTCCGCAAGCGCTTGAACACGCGTCCATCTCATCGATATGCGTGGTATTGATGTTAATTTCGCCTTGTGGTACTGCATGTAGCGATTCGCCGACTAGAAAGTGCGCGGGTGTTAGCGCGTTCAAATCATCGATGCTGTCAGAAAGAGGACATAAGGGTCTCGAATTTAAACAAGCTTCTATCTATCTAGAAGCGTTGCGAGCTCCTCAAAGGTTAGCCTCTCGGTTCCTTCAACTCGTTTCAAGTGGTGCTTGACTGATTGCACACATGCTTCCCATAACCCACCGAAGTGTGAAGAAGCAGGTGGAATAAAGTGCCAATACGTATCGTGATTTGCAAGGTCTTCCGCTATTTCTCTCCAGTTGAGCTTTGCTTCCGTCAGTAACTTATTGGTTATAATTCGTTATTAGCCCCCACGAAATTTGTACCGCAGTCGCTATAAATTTGCTTACATCCTCCTCTTCTGGCAGTGAGCCGTCGAAAGGCTGCTAAAAATGCGGTGGTTGTTAGGTCTGATACCACTTCCAAATGTATAGCTTTAGTAGCCAAGCAGATAAAAATGGCAAAATACGCCTTCAAGATTTTTGCACCGCGTGCTTTCCAAGATTTTATCTCAATGGGTCCTGCATAGTCGACGCCGCCGGTATGACTAAATGGTCGAGACATACGCACTCTAGCCGCAAAAGAAAGTTCCCATTTGCTGTTGCATTTCGGATGCCTTTTGCCGGTAGCAAGAAGGGCATCTATACAATTGGTATTTAACACTCCGTCGTATTTGTCCGATCCAATATTTTCGTCGTATATATCCGATCATCTGTTGTTTGCCGCCATGAAGGGTGTTTTTGTGCGCATGTCTTACAACCAAACTCCTAAAGTGATGGTTGCCTTGTAGTAATATTGGGTGTTGAGCATCATAGGAGAGGAGGGAGTTCTCTAAACGTCCACCTACTCTTAAGATCCCGTCTCTGTCGATGAACGCGTTTAACGAACGTAGAGTTTTGGGCATTTTAGAATTTCCTAGAATGTGCTCCATTTCAGCTTGAAACATCTCCTTTTATGCTGCTTCGACCACGATTAAGTGTGCCGCTTCCAATTCTTTTTGGCTAAGTGGACCCGCGAATGGTCCCAGTTTAGGTCTGCATTTCACTGTGAACCGACAACAAGTAGTGACAACTCGAATAACTTTGAGTAGACTTGAAAAGTTGTGTATACACTGTAATACAATATCGTTGTCAATTACATGTATGCTGAGTACTTTAATTTTTCGCTTCTCTTCATCAGTTTGCAATTCAATGGGTTGATCTGGGAGATCGAATTCCCATTGACACCGCAGAAATTCCGGTCCGTTCCAGCATGCTTCGAGTGACTTCATTTCTGATGGATATACACCCCTGGACGCCAGATCGGCTGGGCTATGAAGCGTGCCGACATGTCCCCAGCAATCGATCCCTACTAACCGCTGGATCTCCGACATACGGTTGGACACGAATGTGATCCATTTGGCAGGAGTAGCACGTATCCAGGCTAATGCAATCAACGAATCCGTCCAAGCATACGTTTTGACGTTAGGAAGAGCTAGGACTTCCTTGGTGTACTGCAACAATTTTGCCAAACCGACTGCACCACATAGCTCGAGACGAGGCAACGTTATAGTTCGTTGATTTTGTGCGATTTTTTGTTTTTGATAAAAGCAGGTTCACATGAATTTTGCCTTCGTTGTCTAAAACACTTACATAAATTGCTGCACCGTAAGCCTTCATTGAAGCATCGCAAAATCCATGCAACTCGATCGCTTGGTTGGTCTTACTGAGATGGGTCTACCGTGGAATACGAAGTTGCTCGATCTGAGGAAGTTCTCGGTGAAAAGCTTCCCAGTCTTTCTTCAATTTGGCAGGAATTGGTTCGTCCCAATCACAACCAGCCTACCACAATTGTTGCATCATTAATTTTGTCGTGAAGATGCATGGTGAAATCTAACCAGGGGGATCGAACAACTTGGCTATTGATGATAACATCGATCGTTTTGTTGTTGCTTCGGTTGCAGGTTGCAGATTCTGGTAGGAAAAAGCAGTCATCGATGGGAAACCATTTGATGCGGAGCGTCTTAACGTGATTGTCCGAGTTAAAAGGAACTTCAAAATCCAACTCACGATCCTGAACAGGAATGTCTTCGATGATTTCCATAAGTTGAATCCCGCTGATGCCAAGAGTTGTTTTGCTTCGTCGCGTTTCCTCATTGCTTCTTCAATCGAATCTGCTCCACTTATTAGGTCATCCACGTACATGTCCTCACGGACAACCTACACCCCCTCCGGAAAATTTTTCTGCTCATCATCAGCTACTTTCTTTAACATTTTAATAGCAAGGTATGGTGCACTTGCTGTGCCAAATGTGACTGTATTCATTTTAAAATTTTTTTACAGGTGATGTCTTCTGCTCTCTCCACATAAGCAACTGACAGTATCGGTCTGGGAAACTAACCAAAATTTTTCGATACATCTTCTCGATATCTGCCGTAAAAGTGACTCGGTGAGTCCGCCATTTTAGAACAACATCTATGATGCTCGACTGCAATTTTGGACCCACCATTAAACAGTCGTTGAGGGATTTCCCATCCGAAGCTTTCGCTGCTGCATCAAATACTTCTCTCAGCTTTGTAGTTGAGCTAGCTTCCTTGACAACCGCATGATGTGGCAAGAAATAATAAAATGGAGTATCTAAAACTGCATCATTAACATCAATTTCTTCCATGTGATGGAGTTCTTCATACTCCTTTAAACTCTTTGTGTAATCCGCAAAAAGTTTCGGATCTGCGTCAAGCCTCTTCTCGAGAAGGAGAAATCGTCGAAAAGCACTTCGTCGACTGGATCCCATCGCTGTAAGACCTTCACCTTTGAACGGCAGCTTCACTTCATAACGCCCGATATTCTCCTCGGTTGCATGTGTCTGGAACGGCGTTTGTCCAAAACTTCTCCAACTGTGACATCAAATCCATAGTTTGGACGAAGCTTCGAATTTGCCGGGAATTTCCGCTGAAACTTTCCCTAACATGATCCACCCTAGCTCTGTCTTTTGCGCAATCGGTCCGATGCCATCGTCTGGGCGTCTTATCTCATGAAGGAGTATTTGGGCGCACACGTCACTTCCGAGAAGTAAATCGATCGGTGCAGGCTCGTAGAGATGGGGATCTGCTAACGAGAGACCTTTCAGGTGGTTCCATTTGCCGGGTATCACTGGTTTGGTCGGGAGATGCCCAGTCAGCGACTTGAAAACCAACGCCTGGACGGCAGTCTCAAACGTTGAGTGGTGGGACGCAAAACGTACTTCAACGGAGTGTTGCGTAGTGCCGGTGCTGGCCAACCCTAACCCAGATACCTCGGCAATGGTGCGTCGCTTTTCCAGCTTCAAAAGTTGTACAGCAGCTTCGGTGATGAACGAGGTTTCTGACCCTGTATCGATCAAAGCAGGCGTATCTTCCCATCTGCAGCTGTTGCTTTGACAACTGCTGTCGCTAGAAGCACCTGATGTGCGAAACTGCGATCACCATGCGACGCGTGGTAGTTTAAAATTTGTCCATTTGACTGGAGCTGTTGTTGTTGTTGTGCCAGAACTCAGGCGCGTTTGGGTTCACGGACGCCCGAAACGTACTCGTTTCGTTTCCTTGACTTCTGTGATATAAGTAGTAGGGATTAGCGGGTCCACATGCGGCTATTCACGGTTCCACCTCGACCCCAAATTAGCCCCCATGCGCCCCAACCACTTTGGTACAATCTTCACCTACAAAATAAAATAGATATATATATATATTATAATTGTCTATACCTATATATTACAAAAACTTTGTGAGATTAAAATTAAAGATCAAATTAACTTACCGGTGTATTTGAATAGTTTGTTTAGAGATGGATCAAATGAACATTTGATGAAGTAAGAAACGGCTATCGGAACATGCTTTTTAATCGCTGTAGTCGATGACTTTGACGGATCTGGTCGACAGCTAGTTATATCCACCAGCATACATTCGAAATCTGCATAGATGCTAAAAGGCACTTCTAGTGATCTCGATTGATGTTCAAACTCTAGAATATTATTTGTTTCATCTGGTAGGGTTGTTACAGTTCTGTTACATTCAGTTGCATGCTTCTCAAATCCTTTATCCGTGTTAAATGTCTGCAAACATGAATTACACATTCTAATGGCTCGCTTACCATGAGTCATCTGACTCCCTAGCAATCTAGACATATTTCTTATCCAAACATAGTGGTTCCAATCGTCATTGCTTATGAGCAATAAATTTATATGTATTTCTCTTTTGTCTACATCTTTAGAATTATAGTAAGGACCCACAACTCGATAATTTTCTCCAGCTCCATGCTTATCAACTCCAAAAACATTAACACTATTTGAAGGGTTTAGAGTTTCAAAAATCGCTATATCTCTTAGATTCAAGGGGAAATTTAAATTTGTGAAATTAACATGAGTTCCATTATTTAAAATAATCACTTCGTTTTGAATGTTTTCAATCTGATAGCTGATTGGATCATCTGTGTTTACATCAACGGGGCAAAGAGCCGATATGACTGCCCATTTAAAACAGAATTCATCATTATTTCTTACATTGACACATGCCTTTTTCATATGAATATTTGTTGGCAGACTCAAATATCTTGAGCCCTTTATAGGGTCAAACTCATTAATATTTATTTCAATATGTTTTATACACAATAGTGCCCACCCAGAATCTCTCTCCTGAAACTCTTCACTTTTAATCTCAATAGATGTAAACATATATTTTAGTATATCTTTCAAGTTATCGCCTTGAAGAGCTATCTGCATCGGACATTTAAAAGATTTTAAACTTATTTCTGTTTTTGATGTTGTTTCTTCTTCTTGTACTGACACATATTTTAAAAAACTCAGCGAATAGCTAGATACTAAACTTAATACATCCTTCTGCTTCAATTGAGTTTTCAATTAATTGTATTATATCAGGTTCACATTTTTTTAGAAATTTATCAATATGAATAGCCCCCTCATCTGTGCTGTCTAAAAAATAGGTTTCCACTTTGCCTCCAAAACACTGTCTAATTTTGCTAAACGGTGAATTAGTTACTTGAATTCTTATTTTTCTCTTATGCGCATTGGTTCTAATATGATGTGACCATTCAGAAGTACTCACATTTTTTTCACAACTTTCACATCGACGTTTTTTCGAAGCATTTGATGTAGATGGAGAGTCATCATTAGTTTCATTTCGTTTTCTCTTATGTTCATTAGTTTTTATGTGATGTGACCATCCAGAAGAACTCACATATTTTTCACAACTTTCACATTCACGTTTTTTCGAAGCATTTGATGTAGAGGGGGGATCATCACTAGATACATCTTGGTTTCTTTTATTTTTAAGCTTATCGATCTCATTATTAGTTATAGGATTTTCGGAAGGAATGGTGACATGATGCTTACGAATGTGCCTAGTCATTGAATCCTTTAGCGCATATATTTTTTCACACTGAGAACATTTAATCTTATTATTACTATGAGCATTTTCAACATGTCTCTTTAAAGAATTTGAATGGGCAAATTTAACACTACATACGAGGCAGACGAAATTCTCCATTATTATTAAACTAATAGTTATAGAAATCGTAAAACACACACTTGTCCTTAAACTTTTCTCCGATATGAATAAAAGCGAGTATCTTTTTGTAGATTTTATTTAACGGGTATATATTTTTTAAAATTTAATTACCGAGCGATATTGAAAGAGATGTTTTCTACTCACGATATGGAATAAGACTATTATTTAATAGTTTGAGCATATTACATCACTTTTTATTTTCATAGAACAAATACAAACAAATCGCCCCGTATACTCTTACCGAACGGGGATAGGAGTCTAACTCCTACATATATTCTCTTTTAGTGTGAACCATATTTATCATTCATACAGGGAGCTAACATAGTAGTGTATTGATTTTTTTTACGTCGTAGTCTACATAATGTTTGGGTTTTCTTTTGATCCACACACACACACACACACACACACACACACACACACACACACACACACACACACACACACACACACATACACACACACACTATTCACTTGTTTGAACATGAAAGTGTTGAGCGTAGGGGGGAGGATCTTCAAAATATTATAATCCCTAAATATAATACAAAACTGGTGGGGATGTTTGTATTCATATATGTAAAATTTCTTACAGTAAGATTAAACGGATATTCTTCTATAAAAAGGAAGTGGTTTGTTGATGAGTAGTATAGTTGATTTCAAGAAGCTAAGCAGTCATCATAACCAATAATATTATCCAATATGTATTTCGATGAAGCTGAATATACCACTTTTACTTTGGATGATTTTGCTATGGTAGAGGCCAATTCATTAAACCAGAAAAGTAGTTACAAGCCAACGAAGAAGTTATCTGAGTTAGAAATGGGGCCCCAATACAATATTCATGCCCTGCGAAAGGTTAAAACACGTTGGGGTGAACGGATTGTAGCAGATCTAGGAGAATATACGGTGGGTTAAAACACTTCTTCTCTTTTTGAATATATTACTAATCTGATTTTTTTTTTTTTAATTTTTCTTACAGGTCTTTCTTCCAATAAGATTTTCGAAACTATCATCATCCAGTATAGAAACTATTGGCGGAGGTGGATATGTACTAGAAATAATTTCACAAATCGGATCAACGTACGAGCTTAATTTCATCAAATTAAAATAATTTTTATATTAATACAATAATAAGGATATAATTACTTAAAGTATAATAATATACTTATTACCTTTATACATATAAATGAAGAAAAGCAGAAATTAAATGTTTTAAACCAAATTTATTTGTCTTAATATTTTAAAGAATTTTATTTTTTTCGATCCAAGAGTTATGTTCTGATGCGAATCCCAGCCATTTTACAAAAACTTTGGTCCCTCTTGTTTGTAGAATCTTTTCAACTAAAAATACATCTGCACATAAAGATTTCAACAGTTCTGCTTCTTAGAAACTACCTTGAACAGGTTTTCCTTGATAGTCTTCAAGAAGATATGTATTTGGTTTTGTAATTTTAATTTTTCTTATTTTAAAAACCTCTGTAGTCCAGTTAGGTGTATAGCCCTTTTCAAATGCATGTTTATACTTGCTGATTCTTACTTTGTCACCGATCTTAAATTTTCGTTTACTTGCTCCTTCTTTATCAGTTTTAAAAAGCGGTAACAATGACTTTGAATTTTTCTTCGTTACATCTGCAGGAAAACATTTAATGGTTCTATGACAGGAGTGATTGTAATCATTTAGTAGTTTCTTATAAATATTGATCCACTTAAAGTTTCCATTGAAACTAAATTCTTTCCACATTTTTTCTTTAAAAGTTCTATTAAATCTTTCGACAATGGAAGCCTTTAATGACCTGAATGTTGAGTAATGATTAATTTTGTACTTTTCCATTAAGAGTTTAAAGTTTTTATTGAAAAATTCTTTTCCATCATCTGTTTGTATATTCTTTGGAATTCTAGAAGAACATCTATATATTTGTTCCATTCCTTTCGTAATGGTAATACCCTTTTTGTTTTTCATTGGGATGACCCATGCAAATTTCGAAAACGTATCGATTACTGTCATTAAATAATTAAATCCTCTGTTTTGTTCACTATATGGGATCATTTCAACCAGGTCAGCTTGCCATAAGTCATCGTAACCTTTGATGATAACATGACGACGTTTTAAGTTTCTACGTGCAGCTTAATGCAACTCCTCAACAACCTCACGCTTACTCATATTTACAAAGAGTGAATTCAACGAAATCAAAGAAAAGACTTTTATATATATTTTTTTTCTTTTATTGCAATCTATTATACAATAACATAAGTTTCTTAATTTTAATTATCCTTTTATCGATATGATAACAGCCGCAAGTTTCTGGACCTTCTTCACATAGGTTGGATGACCAACAACAGTTAGAGTAATGAAATCCATGCGATGATTCGATGTATGTAGAATTTTTAAATTTACTAACCATTGAAATACAGTTAGTAAATTCTCCATAGTGTTCATCCAATATTGATTCGCCATTTGTTTTTAAAAAATCAAAAATATCTTTTATTATTTTATCAGTATCCATTTTGAAAGTTCCTTGTTTTGAATGCTAACTAACAAATTTTATTTTATGAAAATTGAAAATCTTTTCTTCATTTTCACATATATAAAATACAGATACCTACATAAAATTAATACAAATAAAACAACATTTTTGTGTTTACTTATTTTAATCTATGGGCGCAAAGGGTACATTAGGAAACATAGTCTTCATTATATATTCAACTTTATTTTTTATTTTCTCGTCAACATACTTTTCTTCTATGGAGTCTTTAAGTTTTTGAGAAACTAATTGTGATGATTTGTTTTCTTGTTCCATACTTTTTATTGTTTTCTTTATCGTAGAGTCTATATGGTTTTTAAGCACATGAATTTCCTTATTAAAAGTGGATAAAACTTCCATTAAAGACGAATTTATGTGGTTTATAATGCTTGATTCTTTAAGACTTATTTGATCATCAACATATCCTTTGCACACGGCTTGGTGGGGGTATTCAGGATTACTTCCAACATTGTTTAAATATCTACTTTCTATATCAAAATCACCAGACGATAGAAGTTTAAAACCTATTCCTGGAGGTCCTACAAGACCTTTATTTTTTGGAAGAGGCTTGGAGTTCCTACCGAACTTGTCGACGTTCATTGTTTATATGCAATGTTAATAGATTGAAGCAAGCTAATATATAATATTTGATTCTTTTAGCTCTTCAATTACAGAATTTATTTCATTCTGATGGTTATTATTACCAGCATTTTTGGATGCTATCAAAAGTCTTAGCCTATTAACAAGTTCATTAGGATCGTTCCAGTATACATATTCGATATCTTTGTTTGTATATTTCATTTCACTTATATTATAAGTATAAGATCCTCCTTTTTTTTCTTTTTTAAGTCTAGCAACAAGTTCTTTAATCAGATGGTTATATTTAGCACTTCTATTACTATTTATTCGAGAAGCACTATCATGGTTACGCATATGCGCATTAGTTTTTTGTAAGATTTTCCCATATTGTTCTAGGTCATGACTATTATATATTTGTTTACGAGGCTTTTTCTTTAGTATCAGTTCAATAAGACCAGGAGTTCGAGCAAACATTTCATCGTCTATGAAAATCTCATCATCATTCATCGCAAAGTTAAATTTCCCCATTTTTACAGATTGTGTATTAGCATCGAAATACGGACCATAAATTGTATCACGATTTGATTCTGACAAAAGTTTTTTTATTACCGAAGATGATTTATTAGGGGTATCAAAACTTTTAGGTGTACTATAGAAAAAAGTATTATCTGGACTATCCAATTCTAGTGATGGTGAGTCTATTCGTTCATGATCTTTTTCATCAGCCTTTTCATTAAAAGATTTGAAATGCAGCTTGCGACGTGGTTTAGGTGTTTTATCCTCTTGTTGTGATTCTTCTTTTTTAATATTTCCGATGTCGTCATGTTATCATCAAATGTTTACGATGACTTATGGCAAGCTGACCTGGTTGAAATGATCCCATATAGTGAACAAAACAGAGGATTTAATTATTTAATGACAGTAATCGATACGTTTTCGAAATTTGCATGGGTCATCCCAATGAAAAACAAAAAGGGTATTACCATTACGAAAGGAATGGAACAAATATATAGATGTTCTTCTAGAATTCCAAAGAATATACAAACAGATGATGGAAAAGAATTTATCAATAAAAACTTTAAACTCTTAATGGAAAAGTACAAAATTAATCATTACTCAACATTCAGTTCATTAAAGGCTTCCATTGTCGAAAGATTTAATAGAACTTTTAAAGAAAAAATGTGGAAAGAATTTAGTTTCAATGGAAACTATAAGTGGATCAATATTTATAAGAAACTACTAAATGATTACAATCACTCCTGTCATAGAACCATAAAATTTTTTCCTGCAGATGTAACGAAGAAAAATTCAAAGTCATTGTTACCGCTTTTTAAAACTGATAAAGAAGGAGCAAGTAAACGAAAATTTAAGATCGGTGACAAAGTAAGAATCAGCAAGTATAAACATGCATTTGAAAAGGGCTATACACCTAACTGGACTACAGAGGTTTTTAAAATAAGAAAAATTAAAATTACAAAACCAAATACATATCTTCTTGAAGACTATCAAGGAAAACCTGTTCAAGGTAGTTTCTATTAACCAGAACTGTTGAAAACTTTATGTGCAGATGTATTTTTAGTTGAAAAGATTCTACAAACAAGAGAGACCAAAGTTTTTGTAAAATGGCTGGGATTCGCATCAGAACATAACTCTTGGATCGAAAAAAATAAAATTCTTTAAAATATTAAGACAAATAAATTTGGTTTAAAACATTTAATTTCTGCTTTTCTTCATTTATATGTATAAAGGTAATAAGTATATTATTATACTTTAAGTAATTATATCCTTATTATTGTATTAATATAAAAATTATTTTAATTTGATGAAATTAAGCTCGTACGTTGATCCGATTTGAGAAATTATTTCTAGTACATATCCACCTCCGCCAATAGTTTCTATACTGGATGATGATAGTTTCGAAAATCTTATTGGAAGAAATACCTGTAAGAAAAATTTAAAAAAAAAAAAATCAGATTAGTAATATATTCAAAAAGAGAAGAAGTGTTTTAACCCACCGTATATTCTCCTAGATCTGCTACAATCCGTTCACCCCAACGTGTTTTAACCTTTCGCAGGGCATGAATAGTGTATTGGGGCCCCATTTCTAACTCAGATAACTTCTTCGTTGGCTTGTAACTACTTTTCTGGTTTAATGAATTGGCCTCTACCATAGCAAAATCATCCAAAGTAAAAGGGGTATATTCAGCTTCATCGAAATACATATTGGATAATATTATTGGTTATGATGACTGCTTAGCTTCTTGAAATCAACTATACTACTCATCAACAAACCACTTCCTTTTTATAGAAGAATATCCATTTAATCTTACTGTAAGAAATTTCACATATATGAATACAAACATCCCCACCAGTTTTGTATTATATTTAGGGATTATAATATTTTGAAGATCCTCCCCTATACGCTCAACACTTTCATGTTCAAACAAGTGAATAGTGTGTGTGTGTGTGACTACGACGTAAAAAAAATCAATACACTACTATGTTACCTCCCTGTATGAATGATAAATATGGTTCACACTAAAAGAGAATATTTGTAGGAGTTAGACTCCTATCCCCTTTCGGTAAGAGTATACGGGGCGATTTGTTTGTATTTGTTCTATGAAAATAAAAAGTGATGTAATATGCTCAAACTATTAAATAATAGTCTTATTCCATATCGTGAGTAGAAAACATCTATTTCAATATCGCTCGGTAATTTAATTTTAAAAAATATATACCCGTTAAATAAAATCTACAAAAAGATACTCGCTTTTATTCATATCGGAGAAAATTTTAAGGACAAGTGTGCGTTTTACGATTTCTTTAACTATTAGTTTAATAATAATGGAGAATTTCGTCTGCCTCGTATGTAGTGTTAAATTTGCCCATTCAAATTCTTTAAAGAGACATGTTGAAAATGCTCATAGTAATAATAAGATTAAATGTTCTCAATGTGAAAAAATATATGCGCTAAAGGATTCAATGACTAGGCACATTCGTAAGCATCATATCACAATTCCTTCCGAAAATCTTATAACTAATAATGAGATCGATAAGCTTAAAAATAAAAGAAACCAAGATGTATATAGTGATGATCCCCCCTCTACATCAAATGCTTCGAAAAAACGTGAATGTGAAAGTTGTGAAAAATATGTGAGTTCTTCTGGATGGTCACATCACATAAAAACTAATGAACATAAGAGAAAACGAAATGAAACTAATGATGACTCTCCATCTACATCAAATGCTTCGAAAAAACGTCGATGTGAAAGTTGTGAAAAAAATGTGAGTACTTCTGAATGGTCACATCATATTAGAACCAATGCGCATAAGAGAAAAATAAGAATTCAAGTAACTAATTCACCGTTTAGCAAAATTAGACAGTGTTTTGGAGGCAAAGTGGAAACCTATTTTTTAGACAGCACAGATGAGGGGGCTATTCATATTGATAAATTTCTAAAAAAATGTGAACCTGATATAATACAATTAATTGAAAACTCAATTGAAGCAGAAGGATGTATTAAGTTTAGTATCTAGCTATTCGCTGAGTTTGTAAAATATGTGTCAGTACAAGAAGAAGAAACAACATCAAAAACAGAAATAAGTTTAAAATCTTTTAAATGTCCGATGCAGATAGCTCTTCAAAGCGTTTACTTGAAAGATATACTAAAATATATGTTTAAATCTATTTAGATTAAAAGTGAAGAGTTTCAGGAGAGAGATTCTGGGTGGGCACTATTGTGTATAAAACATATTGAAATAAATATTAATGATTTTGACCCTATAAAGGGCTCAAGATATTTGAGTCTGCCAACAAATATTCATATGAAAAAGGCATTTGTCAATGTAAGAAATAATGATGAATTCTGTTTTAAATGGGCAGTCATATCGGCTCTTTGCCCCGTTGATGTAAACACAGATGATCCAATCAGCTATCAGATTGAAAACATTCAAAACGAAGTGATTATTTAAAATAATGGAACTCATGTTAATTTCACAAATTTAAATTTCCCCTTGAATCTAAGAGATATAGCGATTTTTGAAACTCTAAACCCTTCAAATAGTGTTAATGTTTTTAGAGTTGATAAGCATGGAGCTGGAGAAAATTATCGAGTTGTGGGTCCTTACTATAATTCTAACTTCATCAAATGTTCATTTGATCCATCTCTAAACAAACTATTCAAATACACCGGTAAGTTAATTTGATCTTTAATTTTAATCTCACAAAGTTTTTGTAATATATAGGTATAGACAATTATAATATATATATATATCTATTTTATTTTGTAGGTGAAGATTGTACCAAAGTTTTTATAACTAGCTTGTTTGAAAACTCCAAGCGAATTCATAGAAATCATTTAAGCAAGAAGATCAGCATGATTATGACACCCGTTGATGAAGAAAAGTATAAGAAGGAGACTATTTGTCATATTTGTGGGAAACCTGTGTGGGCTAGCGTAAAGGTACGTGATCATGACCATTTGACGAGGAAATACAGAGGAGCAGCGCATTCAAATTGTAACATAAACTATAAGGTACCTAAATTCATACACATTTTTTTCCATAACTTAACTGGATATGATTCTCATCTATTCATACAAGAGCTGGGTAATATCAGAGGAGATATTAAAATTATTCCTCTCAATAAAGAGAAATATATATCAATATCAAAAAAATATTAATAAATAGAGAGCAAGGAGATTTTCTAGAATTACGGTTCTTAGACTCATATAGATTTTTACCATCGAGTATTGATAAAATAGCAAAAACACTTAATGAAGAGAACGATTTTCAAATATTATCGACATTTTTTAAAGATAGAGAATCTATTAAACTTTTGACTCGTAAGGGTGTTTTCTGCTATGACTATTTAAATTCTATAGAAAAATTAAGTGATACAGAGCTCCCTCCAATAGAATCATTTAGAAATTCTTTAGTTGAAGAGGATTGTAGTCAAGACGATTATAATCACGCTGAAAAAGTTTGGTCGCATTTTAAATGTGACAGTTTAAGAGAATACCTTGAACACTATTTGATTACAGACGTCTTAATTTTAGCAGATATTTTTGAAAAATTCAGAATTGATTCTAGAGCAATTTATGGTTTAGATCCCTGTCACTACTATACATTACCAGGATTTTCGTGGGATGCTATGTTGAAACACACAGAAGTCAAGCTTGAACTCTTGACGGATATTAACATGTACAACTTTTTTGCTAAGGGGATAAGAGGAGGTTTGACACAGTGTAGCTTGCGACATTGTGAAGCAAATAATAAATATATGAATAATTATGATTCGAATAAACCTACTGATTATTTAATGTACTTGGATGCTAATAACCTATACGGTTGGGCTATGTCTGACTACCTTCCTCATTCAGACTTTAAATGGATTGAACCTCCAGCCGAGTTATCTGGCATTCAAAAATGGCTTGTTTCAAATAAAAACATTGGTTATGTATTAGAAGTTGATCTTGAATACCCGATAGAAATACATGATGATCATAATGATCTCCCATTCTGTCCTTCAAACATTTCATTACCTGGTAAATCACAGAAAAAATTAATTGCTGATTTAAAAAATAAAGCAGAATATATTATTCACTATAAAACTTTAATTCAATGTATTGATAATGGTTTGATCCTTAAGAAAATTCATGGAGTAATGCAATTCGCACAATCTCCATGGTTGAAAAAATATATTGATTTAAACAATGAACTTAGAACAAAAGCCACCACAAAGTTTGAAAAAGATCAGCGCAAGCTTTGCAATAACGCTGTATTTGGTAAAACTATGGAGAATGTTGATAAACGAAAAGATGTTCGAATTGTGGATTCAATAGAAAGTAATGGAAGACACCTCGGTTGTCGCGCTCTTATAGCTAAACCTAATTTTCATAGCATTTTAGAATTTACCGAAACCATGGCTGCTGTTCAGTTGAACCGTATTCATACTGTGTATAATAAGCCTGTATACTTAGGCTTTTGCGTTTTAGAGATTTCAAAGTATAAAATGTATGACTTTCATTATGCTTACATGAAACCTAAATTTACTGATAATCTTCAACTGGCTTACATCGATACCGATTCCTTTATTTATCAAATAAGGACAGATGATTTTTATAATGATATAAAAAATGATATTGCAGATAAATTCGATACTTCTGACTACCCCATCAATTACCCCTATGGTATTGCTCAGCTCAATATGAAAAAGTTGGGGTTTATGAAAGATGAAAATAATGGTAAAATAATGAAAGAATTTATAGGCTTAAGAGCAAAAATGTATAGCATAGACATAGAAGATTCAGTTTTGATAAAAAAAGCGAAGGACGTTAAATCAGCAGCTATAAAAAAATTAACTCTAAAGAATTACAGAGATTGCTTGCTTCACAAACAAAATTTCTACAGTAAAATGTTGAATTTCAGATCTAGACAACATACTATATATACTGAATGCATAAGCAAGTTAAGTTTAAGTTGTTCCGATGATAAAAGGTTTATATGTAGTAATAATATTAATACACTTGCTTGGGGTCATTATCGCATAGATCTTGAAAACGATATGTAAACTTAATTGAATAAAAAGAAAAATGTATTTTATATATATAGGAAAAAAAAAATAAATCAAAAATAAAAAAAATACAAATAAAAAAAAGATTTGTTTCTACTCAAATATTTCTTTCTCTCTTCAATCATATGAGGGGCTGTCTAGTTACATTCACATAATTTTTAAATTTTAAACATGAGTTTTTAAACGTAATAAACGTGATTTTTTGGGTTCTTAACGTGAACGTAATTAAAGCAAATTTTTGTTTTTTTTAGGTAAATTTCGTGTTTTTAACGTGATTTTTGTGTTTTTTACGTAAATTTTTGGGCTTTTGACATGAACGTAATTAACTCGAATTTTTATATTAACTTCCAAATTGTCCAGACACCAAGTCGCTCAGCAGCTATCCACCAAATCAACAGGCCACCAAGCAACAAGCCATCAAGCAACAAGCCACCAAGCCGCTGAGCAACTTATTCGCTGCGCCACCAATGCCAATGGACCGCCAATGACTCGCATGGTGGTTGGGGCGCTAATTTGGGGTCGAGGTGGAACCGTGAAGCATGTGGACCCGCTAATCCCTACTACTGATGTACCTGCCACAGGTTGTTGTTGTGCGTGTGTGTTGCTCATTTGTTCACATGCAATAGCGAATAGTGTCGTTGTTGGCAAAAATGACCAGAGCTGAATCTGAGACATGCCTGAAGAAGGTGGCCGTAAGAGAGGCAATTTTCGCATAATGTTCTCTCTACGCCCCGTAATGTCCAAGTTCAAGAAACGTTGACACCGTCTCAAGGAATGCGTTCCCTGATTGCATAATTTGCATGCTAACTGCTTAACATTGCTAGTCTTAGCTGCTGGTTTTGATGGCTGCTTTGCATGTTAAACCTTTGTTTTGGCTGCTTGGACAAGTGGCTTTGTGTTGACAGATGCCTCTTCTCTTGTCCGGAAAGCTGATCCATGCTCCTGCTGAGTAACAACCTCGAGAGTACGAAAACGGATCTCTAAAAACTCGGTAAATTCGCTGAATTTTGGTAAATCTTTTCTGTTTCCTAATTTCTCTTCCCACAGTTTTTCGATGTCATCCAGGCTTTTGTTATTATGCACAAGGGCATGGAATCTGTCGTGAAAAACGCGCCAGGTGGTATAAGCACCGTCAAACTTTGGCATATCGTTTCGAGGAATTCGAATACCCATGTGTGACGTTGGTGCAGCTGTAGAAAGGTGCGGAGCACCCGTGGTTGCCGACGCCGCTGTAATATGGACTGAAGCCTTTTCAATCACATCAACCAACTCTGCACGGTACTCAAGGTATAATTCATTTATTTTCTCGTAAAAACTAAAAGTTCATCCATTTTTAGGTTCTCTCCAAGCAAACCTGCCCCAATGATGGCCTCGTGGTACGATTTTGCAGTCTGCAAATCTTCCTCTAATTTCGATAAGCGCCTCGCAGTATAATCTCGCCCCTTACGCTCTTTTGGCGCCTTTTTTAAAATTAGTGAGGTCCTTAATAATTTTACTTAAGATGCCCTTTTGGAGCTCACCATATTTATAATTTGTATTATCTGCCATTTTGTTATAAATTTCTATTTTTCTTTTATATCAAACAAAATGAATATATTGAATAAGTTTACGAACATATAACAAGCAAAACTTACTGCTTAAACTGCTGCTGCTGCCGTCTTTGTTGCTTGTACTGCTGCTGCTGCCTATGTTGCTGTATAGGTGTTTTTTGGAGCCTCCGGTAAAGGTTTTATTGTAAATTTTGTTTTAATTTTATTTTTAAGTTTAATTTTAAGTTAATATTAGTTATTTTAAGTAAATTTAACAATTAAAAAACGAAAAAAAAATCACAGATTAAATTGAAAATGTATGTAAAATTTAAGTCATGTGACTATATATGATCAATCGTAGATTGAATCTTTTTTTTTTAATTTATGAGCACACACTGCACACACTTTATTATATTGTTTATTGTTCAAATTGTTATAATTGTTTGTAAAAACTGATTCTTAAAAGGCTCGAACGACCAATGTTGACGACAAGACTTTTATTATAAAAAATTGTGTTCCGTAAGAAATAAAAAATGCAACCACTTTGTTGGAAATTTGAAAAAGATTGTAATTTTATTGGGTCATAAGACCTAGTGTATAGTCGATTAATACATTGGATTCATTAATTCTTTGACGTTTTGTAATGTGCTAAATAATTGTGGAATATAATTTTCAATTATGGCTCGTTCTGATGTGTCCTTTTTACACGAGTACTTTCGTACAGCTATAGCGGCGGCGCGCCGTAGTTTTTGCTAAATGCTATTGAAATAGGGTCAGGAAGTGTTAGGAATAAAAATCTGAAAAAATTAGGGATTTTTTTTTCATGAATTGGAACCAATCTCGGGGGCTACCTAATGTACATACATACATACATACATGCAAAAATTCAAGAAATAAGCTGGTTATTACATCTTCACACCCAATTCCAACTGAACATTTTATTTTATTAACCAGCGGGAGTTAATTCCTTTTTTTAAGTGGTATTTAGACCCACCACAAAAAAGAACTAAGACCATGGGGTATTTTTGCTTTTTGGAATTGGCATCAAGACCCACGTTTCATACATATGTATATGATTCTTAAATAGAGTAGACCGACAGACCACAAAGGCGCCTGCCAGGCGACTGAGCATACCATAAACGGAGCGACGGATTCGCGTGAGCGGGACAGAGGACCCAAAAGGGGAATTAAAATCCTTGAACCCAAAGTACTATTTAGTACAAAAACTTTGAAAGCAGACCGAATGATACAATAGGTGCCTGCCAGATGGGGTTTACTTCCATTTTAAATTGGAATAAAAATCCGTCAGAAAAAGGAATTATCCCCTGCGGGGGTAAGTACCTTTTTTTTGGGGAATTAACACCCGCGGGGGATAATTCCGTGGGCGTTAATGCACTGCATCACAAAAAGATCTACGTAGGTTTGTGCAATGGTATAAAGGATAGTACTTGCATGACATAAGTTCGGTTTGAATTTTGGAAAAAGAAAGTGTCCGGTAACAATGTGCCATCAAAGTCCAAATTAAAGACTCTTCCACCAACCGCAGAAGTATTTAGGGCAAAATGTTAAACGTGCTAACTGCCAAGTCCTTGTCTGGAAAGAAACTTTGGGAAAGCACACCCCTTATGTTGAACTTACAAACTATGGTTGGACTATAAGGACAAACTATCAAAGACACTAATTGCAACACCAATACATATTTTTATTTTTGATATAAGAAATAAAATGTAAGAGTAAATTATTACTATGCCTTAGTATTACATAATAATAGTTAATAAATGCTTTTTTATTTCTAAGAGCCATGTGTTTCGTTTAAAATCCACTCATATTTAAAATTAATATTAAAATAAACAAAAAATAAATAAAAAAGCAGCAATGTACATATTTTATTAAGCTTCGTTCCCCTAAAAACACAAATCTCTTTCTTATCTTAAATATAAACAAAATTAATTGTAAAATTTTTAAAGAGTGATACATATCAAAGAAGAGTTATTTGTGTAGTTGGATTCAGCATTAAAAAATACATGGAAACGAAACCCCACTCGACCTAGTTCACAAAAGTTTTTTTTAGTACCAACAACCTCCTATTCCACCTAAAATCTAGAAAAAGAGTTTGTTTATTTGGGGAATGATTAAAACTCCATTTTAAATTATTGCGAATTCCAAATTTTTGTAAATGCACACCAGTTGCCGCCTTTTTATAAGAAGTCCTTTATTGGTGACGTCATATCTCGAAACCCTCAAGGTTTCCAGAGGTAGGTATACCCGGCATTTTCTGGTTCAGCACACTTTTTCCATAAAGATACCATCAAAACATTTTGTATATACTCAAATTTCGGGTTCAGGTCCATTTTCCCCAGACTAAAAGCTGAGCCAAACACATTTGGAAACAAAATTTTTTTTCTTGTTCTCATTTACAATTTAATTTTAATTTATGTATTATTTATTTTTTAACTTCCCATTGGAAGTTATTGTAATTGGTGCGATTTGTCAAAGTGAAAATTTTGACATATCTTCACGTTTTGAGGTCTCTAGAATCAGAATTCGTCGTTTTTAGCAAGATGTCTGTATGTGTGTATGTACGTACGTTCGGGGTACTTTTTTCGTCCACCATATCTCGAGAATGAATAAAGTTATCGACGTCGGATAAATTTTATTTTACAGATAATATTGTCATAACGTGCTGAAAAGGTTTTTTTTATCAAATTCAATAAACTGTTTTTTTACTACAGGAATTTAAAAAGGAGCTGTAAAATGTCATTTATCTGGAATATCTCGAGAACGGAATAAGATATTCACTTCAGACTTATTTTAATTTACACAATACCAAATTGGTAAATATTAAAAAAAAATCAACAGACACTTTTTTTTAAACTAAAAAAACAGTTAAAAAAAATAATTTTCGTCTCAAATATTTCAAGAACAAAAAATGATTCCGAACCCAGTCTATTTTGTTTTTACATATAATGACGTAGTCAACAACTAATAATTAAAAAAAAAAAACAATCAATAAACAGTTTTTTTTAGAGCGAAAAAACTGGAACAAAAACTATTAAAAATTCTTAACAAATTTTTTTCAACTCAAATATTTTGAAAAACAAACAATGATATCGATTTCAAATTTCTACCAAAAATATATACCTATACCACCTAAATTTTGTGTAATTTTGAGATTTTTGAAATTTACCTTTAAAAAAGCTAAAAATAAAAATGTTGCAAGAAAAAACTTTTCAAAAATGTTTTGATTCGAAAAATTCTTACCATCAAAATCGAAATTTTGCATATGACACTTTTATATTCTTTGAAACCATGTTTTTTTTTTTTAAGTACACTCCCCTGATTTTTGGTATTTTTTTTTAGCCATTAGTCTGTTTTCAAATAATTGGCCTAAATAATTAATACCTCTATACCGAGAAGAGTAAGGAAAAAAAAATATAAAATATAGGTAATGTCACAGTTTGCCCTTAATCTCTATATCTATACTTACCTATATACTGATTATCCAAACACCCAAAGTTATTACACTATATAATATATTATTATGTAATATATACTCTACCACCCACCACTAAGGTAAATATGTATATGGTCTTCAAGTGCACCAATGGAAAGTTACAAGTGTGGGGCGACCCCAAACTCATTTTCTAATTTTTTTTTCTAACAAACATATTTTAAATTCTAAAACATTCATTAAGCATGTGCAACAAAAAAAGATTTTAATACATCTTATATTAAGTTTGAATAGATTTAATAAACATTTACAATGACAATATATATTTAATTTTGTGTGCCATTATATACCCTTTTATTCTCGCTTTAAAATAATAATTTCCATGTAAATTTTAACATCAATTCTGAATAAAAAAATAATATTCACCGCTTAATGATGTTGGTTGGATAGACTAGGGGTGGAATCAGCCAAGTTTAATGCCGCTGTTTTGATAATCAATTTTGATTATCAACTTTTCTGTGTTTTGCGTAAAGAGAAAGTGATCACTAAAAATAGTCGATCAGTTGCAAGGTACATATATTATAGGTAATATCATTAGCGTTTTCATTTTTGTTCAGTTTTGCGCACGTTGTTAAAATAAAAGAAAATATTGTTCCTTTAATTTATTTATTGATTAATCCGTTAAGTTCTAACGTGAAAAGCTTATTTCTAGGTACTTAAAAAGTTTGAAATACATATAAAGGTTGCTTATGTTATATTCAAAAACGTTTTTTTAAATTTAGAAGCCTGTAAATTGCCATTTGTTGATAGTAATAAATAGCTAAAATTATTGGAAACTTAAATCATTTGGCTTAGAGGACTATTAACACAACAGTTTGATCTACTGCTAGCTTGACTATTAGCCCAGGCAAAATAGCCATTTCCCTGAACAGAATTCCGATAACTATTAAACTTGGTGGGGGCCTTC
The DNA here is from genome assembly GCA_949320155.1 of Melangyna quadrimaculata. Classification (NCBI taxonomy): domain Eukaryota; kingdom Metazoa; phylum Arthropoda; class Insecta; order Diptera; family Syrphidae; genus Melangyna; species Melangyna quadrimaculata. The sequence continues at coordinate 244,175,902 of OX439483.1, read as the reverse complement.
CAGTGACTTTAACGCAGCAATGACGAAGAGTCCCCGTCGGTCGCACCGATCCGACCGGGGGCTTATTTCAGCAACTACAAATCAAATTACAAGAACAATTTTATGATTTGTAATTTACTCGGTTTCACCAAGTACAAATAACTGTTTCACAAATATGCTTTTGAGAACAACAATTTTCCCAAACTTCTTTTTAACCATGTTTTTTTTTCTCATGGAAATTGTAAATCATTCTCATTAAATCTGTAAGTCATTCTTATTAAATTGTAGATTTCGATAGAGTCCAGCTCAAGGTGGACAAAGCTAATAGTTTTTGCTTCCTTGGTTTGCGATAAAAAGATATTTTATTCCTACAAAAATATACACTTAAAATTGTATTTGGGTTTGCAGGTACCAGGCCGGCCCCAGCCAAACTTGCGCCCTGTGCAAGATTTTTAGAAAGCGCCCCTTTAAAAAAACAACAGTAACAGACAATTATGTTAAAATGCTTGTATGTAACAAATGTAATAAAAGTACATATTTACAAAAAAAAAAAATAGTAAATATTTTAAAAACAAAATAAAAATATATATACATACATTAGAGAGTCCGTTGTCGATTTTTTGTATATATTAATTTTTTTTTCTTTTCAAAAAAAGTTTTTTAAATGACTTTGTTTTCCAATATCTTGTTTAAAACCACATTCAAAAATTAATAAAAAAAACTTTATTTGATAAAAAAAAAATTAAATACTTAAAAAATATTCCATATTTTGAAAAATTGAAATAAATTATTTCTAACTTGTTTTCATTATAATTTTTTAATGCATTTTTTTAAAAGACATTACTTAATGATAATCAATACAAAAAACAAAAAAACTTCTGAAGATCGAGAGAGAAAAATAAGAGGAAAACATATAATATTAAAGTATTTATTAACTTAAAAAATAGAAATGAATTATAAATTAATTTTTTTAGTATATTTTTAAATGCAGTTTCTTAAAGGACCGATAAATCAACCAGAATTCCGAACAAAATTAAGAATAAAAGTTATAGCTAGTTCCAGAGAAAAAAAAATAAAATGTGAAAAGTGTAAAGTTCCCATACAAATTTGTATGGGAAAAGTATGAACTTAGAGGCACGGGTTAATTTTGTTGGTCAATAATTTTTTCTTTCGGCATAGATATAATACATAAACATAAAAAAAAATGAATTTGGGAAATATCGGACACCCTAATATACATAATACAAAATACAAAATATATAAACTTCATTTAAAAAAAAATAATTAAATTAAATAATTAATTTAAAAACAAAATAATATAAAAATATATACATATGTATTTATATACATATAAAAAATAAATAGGAAATTCAGTTAATTTTTTTTAGGAAAAAAAAGTAAAAGCATAAACTAAAACGCAGCGAAGAAATGAGCAGAGGGAAAACGTTTAAACTTACTTTTCTGGCCTTACATTTTGCAAATTCAGAAATGAGATCATCAAAGTCTAAAGAATTTTTCTGTAAAAAGTTTATTTATTTTTGTATGTTTTTTTTTTTTTATAAAAAAATCATTTTTTTTTAAAAAAAGTTAATTTTTTTTTTGTAAAACAGTTTAATTTTTTTTCCCATGTTAGTTTTGATACTCAGTGTGCACAAAAAACTTGCACATCCATTGACTATATTGTAGTAGTATGTATTGTAGTAGTATGTATGGATACATTTTTTTGTTGTTTTTTTTTTCGTAGATGAGAAGTCACATACAGAGGTACGGTGCGTGATACAAAACCTGCACGTTCTAGCCCACATGATTCAGTATGAATAAGTATTTTTTGTTGTCATATTCTCTAAGTTAATTTTGGGACTCAGTGTGCATAAAATAAATCTTGCACATATGAGGTCGAGTTGAGGTAGCATGGAACTTTCTTGTGTTGAATTTTTTTTTTTTTGTACGAACAGGGTGAAATATTTGGAAATTAGGTAGGTAGGATTGAACTTGCATGGTTATAGTGGGATTTAAAATTCTACTATATCTTGACTCTTCAGTTAAATTTTCCTTGAAAGTAAAAATGAAAGTGATGTTAGTTAGTGTGCAAGAAAAAACTTAGCACGGTTGTGATGGATGTTATTTTGGGATTATTTGAAGAATCTTTGTGGTTAAAATGAAAATTGCAGTACATATTTGTTTGCGCAAGATCAGATTACATTTTCTTGCTCCTGGTAATGCGCCCCTAGAATGTTGCGCCCTGTGCATTTGCACATCTTGCACATATGGTTGGTCCGGCACTGACTGTGCAATAATATACGCCAAAATTAAGCCCGCGCTTCTTACCTCCGTGGGTTTTATTGCACTGCAACGATTTTAAATATATAATAAAATTAAGAAAACTAACTAAAATAGGATGAGCTCTTTCCGGAATTATGTCCACATCATCAGGCCATCGTACAGCAACTTCAAATAGGGTATCCACGATCGCTGCACAAAACTGATCAAAACACAGCTGCACACTGTGGCCTTGGACATACCATGCATGTCGGCAATTTCATGATACTGCTCCCTATTGCCAATACAGTGCAAGGCAGTGAGTAGTCTCTGCTTTGGGGACAATGCAAGGTTTTTTTCAGTTTTGTGACTTAGATGTCCTGCAATAGATTGGATTGGATTGGATTGGCAACACTGGCTTTGTTGATAAAAGTTCAAGTTTGATCTACGCTTTGCAAAATAAAATATTTTATTAATTTAAACAGTGAAAAAGTTTAAAATTAACACAAAAAGCTTCCTTAAGTTAGTCCTTATCTGCTTGTTGAATATTAAAACATGAAGGTGAGTTTTCTTTTGTAAGCAAAATAGTTAAAAATACACTACTTAAGCCACTGCAACGAAACACAAAGAAAAATTCATCAGACACAACTTAACAAAGACGACGACAAACACTGCGAGGAACGTCCATCGAAACGAGGATTTATGAAAGTTTCTCCAGAATCCCATTCTTATGGAATGCTCGAAAACAGCAGTAGAAAACATGAACGCCGATGCTTTAAATAAAATGATTGAGCACACAATGGCCAACTTGTTGGATATTAAACTGAGGCATATGCCCACTAAAACGGACATCGAAGGGATATCAGCTAAAATCAGTACGTTGTAAAAAAGCAATGAAAAATTACAAGAGCAGCTTAAACTGGTAGAAAGTCGATGTAGTGCTTTAGAACGACAGGTTGAATACATGGAAATGAAGGCGAATGAAAAAAATATCGTCATGCATATACCGGTGGAGGCTGAAAGTAATCTTGTGGATAAAGCAAAGAATGTGTGCTAAGGACTTCTTGATATCAATGAAGTTAACTTGGTTACCGAAACACAATTGCTACGTTCTAGAAACAACGCAATATCAAACGTCATCGTGAAAATGCAAACAAAAGAAGATGTTGGACGTGTGTTAAAAGCAAAAAATAAACTCCGAAATACTGGCATATCACTACACAAAGATTACCAGGCTGCATCGCGAAACAGGAGAAGGCTTTTGTACAAGCTCAAAAATGATATTTTTGCTAAAAATAAGAAAATGAAAACTGAAATACGTGGTAATTTCTTAATAATTGGTGATAAAACATTTTACTACGATCAAAACAACAGCTTGAGATGTGATGGCGAGTGCGGAATGTTATTGTTGAAAGAAATGATAGGTGACAGCTCTCTGGGGTGTGTTCAGAAATATTATCCTGAGGGTGGAAACGAACTTCGCGACAGCAACAGGTGTTGCGGAATCGGAGCAAAGTATTTAATTATAATGCCGTCTGCCCCAATAATAGTAGAAATATAAGAAATAGATATTTTAATGTAAAACCCTGTAAAATTTTATCATATAATATTGCAGGTCTAAGTAATAAGTTCCTTTTTAATGATTTTTATGAGATTGTTAATAAATATGATTTATTCTTTCTATATGAAACTTATCTCACGGGAAAGAATCTAGATTTATATCAAAACTAAAAAATATGAGAATATACGATATGCGAGTGGAGGGTGTTACTTTGGCTACAAAAAAGAATTGAAGAATGTTCAGTGTAAATTTGATTTCTATGGTGATACGACTTATGTTACAATGGAAATAGATAAAAGAAAACTCCGTATATTACCTACATACCTCAACTGTAATAAATGGGAAAGCGACTTTGAGAAACTAAAAGAGATAATGATGTGTGAGAATAACATAAACACGTTACTAATAGGAGATTTAAATGCTAGAATAGGGAAAAAAGAAGGAGCGGAAAATGCATTATCCGGATTTAATCGACAGTCTAAGGATGAAATAAATAATGCGAGAGGTAATAAAATATTGGAACTGTGTGACTAATTTGGGCTTAGATTGCAAAACGGAACAACTGAAGGGGATCCATTTGGTGAATTCACATTTGTAGGACGTCAGGGTACTTCAGTGATTGACTTGAGTTTTATATCAGGAGAATGGAATAATTACGTGTCTGAATTTGAAGTTTTACAAGTTCCTCACTCTGACCATATGCCTATTGTGGTAACTTTTGATGTCCAGGAAATAACAAACGGAGGAATCGTAGATTTGAAGCTGCTTCCTAAAATCGTGTGGAAACATTCGAACGCAGAAGTCTTTAGGAGCCAACTGGATTATATTTTGACCTACAACAAATTGAACAAATAATACATCAGATGAATTCTGGTCAAAGTCATGAAAGGAAAACACACAATTATAAGGAACCGTGGATTGACGAAGAATGCATGAAGGCGTGAAAAAGATCGTATGCTTGGCTTAGAACATTTCGAAAAACCAGTGATGCCCGAACAAAGCAATTTTATATCGAAGAAAACGCAAAATTCAAAGACATATGTAAGGAGAAAAAGAAGGCTTTTCACGAATACGAAGCTTTAAAGTTATCGCGGACAAGAAATGCTACAGATTTTTGCAGTTTGGCACGAAAATTCAACGGGGGAAGGTACGGTATAAGTAATGATCTAAGCCCAAGAGAGATGCAGTCACATTTCCAAAATCTTTTGAACCCAACAACAATAAATACTATTCAAATACAATATGCAACACCTTTATTTGAAAATGATATTTTGGATATACCAATAACCCACAGAGAAGTGTTAGATGCTTTAAGTAGCCAGAAGGATGGTAAAGCTGCGGGGTCAGACTGGATACCGGCTGAATTCTACAAATACGGAACTTTCAATTTGAGCAAAATACTTACTTCAGCTTTCAATGAAATTTTCGATAGTGGTATACTTCCTCGGCAGTTCCAAGAGGCGCTTATTTTCCCAATCCATAAAAAAGGTGCTACAACAGATCCGGCAAACTATCGAGGCATTTCATTTTAAAATTCTTCATACACAATTTTTACAGCGGTTCTGTTTAAAATGAATGGATATGTTGTAATAATCTCTTAAAGGAAACACAGGCGGGTTTCAGGACAGGATATTCTACAACATGGCGTCATTATGGCGTATTCACCTGAATCTCTCCAGCTGATGATGAACACACTGTTCGAATACTGTACATAATAGAGTGTAACTGTCAACATAAGTAAATTTTATCATTTTTAGTTTAAATACCAATATTTTTAGTTCATTTATGATTACCAAAAGCTCATGTTTAAGCACCAGTTGCTGGCTCAAAAGTTATGGTGTTTAAAATAGGAGGAGGCAGACCTTGCTCAAATGAAAAATGACATTACAATCAAGAACCCGAGGAAGTTGTCAAAGAATACAAATATTAAGGGTTATATACAACCAAGAACCTGAACATGGAAACACATCTTCAAGAAAAACTGCAGAAATCCAAAACAGCAATAAACGTGGCTTGGAAAAATTGTTTCAGTAACAAGTATATCGCTCATAGCAGTAAGTTTAAGATATTTGAGGCTGTCTCAGAGTCTGTATTATTCTATGCAGCACAGGTGTGGGGAGGAAGAAGATATGAAACTGTTGAGAAACTTCTTAGGTTTTACGTAAAAAGATCTCTTCGGCTACCTCCGAATGCACCTAACTATATGATATGACCGGACTGTCACCACTTTTTATGAAAACATTGAAAATGCATGTCGATTATATAATAAAAGTTATAAAAATGCCAAACCATCGTTTACCAAAGAAAATAGCCTGGCAAACATTCCAAAGCAAAACAGGATGGTTTAAGGAATGGATATATCGGGCTCAGGAAAGCTGTGTTCTCATTAACCTGAATGTGGATGATATTGAAAGCTGGGATTGGATTGGGTTCTTTTTCCAGTACAACTTGGGTTTTCTTACAGTATCTCCTTGACTTATGATTGATCAGTAACTTGGCCCTTACTAACCTGTGATGTGAGTCGTATTCGAAATTATTCAACACATCGACATCTTAAAAAAAATGTTCTTTTATTGGTGTGAATAAAATCGATTTCTTCTCCGGGTTTTTTAAATCCAATGCGTTCGTTAAAGTCGCCCATTACTACAAGTTAATCTGAGCTGAGTTGGTTGACAGCTAGATCTAGTGTTTTGTAGAATTTTTCTAGCTCTTCAATCGAAGCTGTTCCGGTTGGAGCATAAACTTGTATAATGGTAGCTTTAACCCTTCCAATTTGAATCTTCAATCCTATTATTCTTTCATTATATCCTTTTATTTCAATGATGTATTTTTTCCAACTGTCATGAACCAGAAATCCTACTCCATATTCCCTTTTGGTCTGTCCGATATATGAAAATATGTGTCCTCCATGGGTTTCCATAATTTCTTCTCCCATTTTTCATTTTTTTCATTCTTGCGTTTTTAAACAAGGTCATCCTTTCTGCTGATAGAAGCGATTGAGCATTGTAGGTATAAATGTATATTTCACTGTCGAGTGTTCTCTTTTCTTTTTTTTCTAGTTGAATTTGGAGATGATGGTTAATGTGGTGTTGATGGTTGAGGTGATGGTGGCGGAGATGATGGTGGGGATGGTGGTTGGGTTGTTGGTGCTGCCTGCAACGGTAGTGCTGTTTGACTTGGAGTATCAATTGATTGGGGGGTTTTGGCCGTAATCATCCACGGTGGCCATCCGGATTGAATGATTGTTTTCTTTGTTTTTTGTAGATCGTTTTACTTTTGTTTTCGTTTTATTTGTTGCTTTTTAATCGTTTTCGTTTTCAGATTCGTTTGCCCGTGCTGTATACATCATTGATTTTGATCTTCACGATCAGTTTCGTTTATAGACGATTCTGATGCTGAACTTCTCACTCTAAAAAACTTCTCCAACGTGTTAGGTTTTTCAAGTCTTTCAATGTCTTTTGTTTTGCTTTTCTTAACTTGGGAAGAGATAGGCTTTTTTGTTGTTGCGGATATAAAAGGAGAGTTCCTGTTTCTATTTACACTTGATTCGGGTTCTTCATCAGATCTGTTTCTTTTTAATTTTTCAGAACTATGATTTTCCGCCTTTCCGTTTTTTCCTTTTAAAGTTCGTTCTTCTTTTTTCATTTCAGCATCTTCCTTGGACATATCATCTCTTAGGTAAATTGGGGTTCCACTTTTTTGCCGTAGTTTGACTTTATTTTTCATAATTTCCTCTTTCTTTCTTTTCTAAAGTTAATAACCCTACCATAATCGGTATTGCTTTGTTACCTTTCTTCCCAAGTCTGTAGATGAAATCTATGTCTCGTGTGCCCAACTCTACACCTAAGTCATTTGTCACTAGATGAATTATAAAATTCCCGAGCTCATCTACATTTTTTTCTACTTCATCTATATTCGAGAAAATTATATTTTTCCTTCTCAACATTCTATCTAGCCGTGTGATTCTTTTCTCTAGTTCTTCTTGCTTTTGATTGATTGCTATAATTCCCCTTGATATTTGATCGATTTTTGTTTCCATACTTTTTTTTGAAACTTCAATATCATTTTTTAATTCTTGTTTTGTATTTTTAATTTCCCTCAGAATTTCCTCTAAGCTCATTTTCAATTTTTCAAAAAAAGTTCGACTGGCAGCACGAGTCCCGTTTTGGATTGACGTCTTGTGTCTATTTGACATATCGAATTCGTTTTGTTTATATTTCAATTTATTTTAATTTTGTGTGGATTCTTTATTCGAATATTAAAGTATATACATAAATAGTTCTCTCTTAATAAGAACAATAATAAATTGGAACACCGGTCCCGGTGCCAAGAAATTATTTTATATATAATTTAAAAACTTTATTTTTCTTAAAAACTGGCTGTTGCGATGTAAGTTGCCCATTCTTCTACATTAATGCTAATCCTTACGATTTAAAACTTTGTTTGCGTTTGACATTTATCACCCTTTTCTTTCTTTCATTCATTTGCCGTATTCATTTCCATTAAACTTTGTAATTTAAATTTCTTTTTATTTGAACCCTTGGAGCAAACGGGTGGTGACTTATTTCACAAATGTAAGATAAATAAATCTCTTTAAAATAAAACTATTTTTAATTAATAAATTTTAATAAAGATTTTAGTACTGAATTAAACTGAAAATACGTGTTTTTCTTACACCCGGCCCGACCGCTCAACATTCTAAAATATTTTATATCCGAGACGTATTTTTGAAAGAAGATTCAGTGGACAATCTGACTCTTGCAAATCCAGGAAAATCTGAAGAATCCCCAACCATTTTTTATCTGGAATAGCTTCATTTGGCGCAACAATTGTTTTTCGCTCAAACAAAGTAATCCTTTTTAAATTTTAGGTTAAATTTAATCAAAATCACCATGGATTCACCCAGCCACAATGAAACGATTCGTCAAGGAATTGTTAGTTTGTCCGATGCTAATGAAGACCCGCTTAACATATTGGGAGCTAATTGCACACGCATTTCATCAGGCACAGCCACAGCTGTACATACGCCACCTGAAGTGTCCATGCTCATTGCTCAAACGACAGCACACTCATTAGCAAACAGGTTTCCTCTACCAGGAACAGTTCTCAGCAACCCAGTTTATCATGCTGTAACAACTTCTGGTCTGCAGGTTACACACGACTCATCCATTTTCGGAAACCCACAATTTACAGCGAGCAACGTGCTTCATTCGACAATGCTCAGTAACGCAATCGATGGAAATCGTATGACCTTTGAGTTTGGTCAGAGGTCTCATCCACAAAGACGACAATCATATGGTTCATTTGCTCCTTCTCGGTACTATCCATCTTGGTACTCGTACAACAGTGGAGCAAACAATTATGGTTGCTGCAACACCGTCCCCGTATGGTCATCGCAAATGCCTAATCCCACAGTGCAAGAAATTCCTCACCCAAATTTGTACATTCCTGTTAGCAACAACACAATTGCCAGCACAGCAGCAGCTCGACAATCTAACAACGTGTTTGTACAGGCTACGAATAACGGATGGTCTAGCTACACACCAGCTTTTATCCACAACGGAGTGCCAGTGTCAGTGCCCTCGCCCATCACCACCACTTCGTTTGTTCGACCTATTGAGGAGCCATTGAACCATAGTTTACAGGTGCAGCAAATATGAATTCGCAGTCAAATGTACCTCACATGTACAGTCACAGTGGAAGTGCTGATATTACTTTGACGACGTCACAAATTGCTTCTCGTCATGTTATGACGAAAGATTTGCCTACCTTTTCCGGTAAACACGAAGAGTGGCCTCTCTTTATTACCAACTATTTCCAATCAACAGAGCGATGTGGATTCACGGATCAAGAGAATCTCCTCCGCCTGCAGAAATGTTTAAAAGGTCCAGCATTGGAGGCAGTACGGGGAAAACTCATTGTGCCAAACACGATTTCATCCGCAATCGACACTCTGAAGATGCTGTACGGATGTCCAGACGTCATTTATCAGACAATGCAGCGCAAATTGAGACTGGAAGCTCCCGTTAAATCAGATAAGTTGGAAAGTTTAATTCATTTATCGTTGTCTGTGCAAAATTATTGTTCCACTGTTCAAGCTATAGGTCTTGATGGTTACCTAAATGACCCAGTGCTATTAAGTGATTTGGTGGGAAAGTTGCCAAGTGACCTGAAACTTGATTGGAGCCGGCATCAAATGACATTGGTTCGGACCGATGTCAAAGCATTTGACAATTGGCTATCCACACTTGCCATCTGTGCCAGTCGAGTGACTACATTCAGACACCCTGTAACGTCAAACAATGAAACGAAAAATGTGAGCAAGCAATCAATTATCATGGTGCATGACGTTGTAGAGCACGCTCAAGAATCATCTCAGGTTCTTTGTCCAAAATGTTCTTCAGACCATCGTCTTGCAGACTGCGACGAATTTTTATTACTACCTACGCAAGACCGATGGAAGTTTATTCGAGAAAAGGGACTTTGTTTGCGTTGCTTTAAAAAACATTTCATCAGGCGCTGTAATTCTAAAAGGCGATGTGGCATAGATGGATGTGTGATGTCCCACCATCCTCTTCTTCACACATCAGGAGATAGGTCGTATGAAACACACTCCCCAACTAAGATCATCGAAAGTCAGCAAAACGAGAATGAACATCAAAAGGAAAAGTCTACGGCAAGAGAATCTCCGGATCGAATTGTCTCCTTTCATTCAAGTGAAACACGTAAAGCCATGTTTCGGTATGTTCCCGTAAAGCTGTTTAATGGAGACAAATCGATTCAGACTTATGCTTTTATTGACGAAGGTTCGGCGATTACACTGATGGAAGAAGACATTGCAACGGAGCTAGGCTTGGATGGTCCTGTAGAAGAATTGTGCTTAAAATGGACCAACGACATTACACAAAACGATGAGAACTCGAAAGTGCTTGATGTAAATATATCATCTTATGAAAAAAATTCACCAAAATTTACATTGAATAATGTGCGCACAGTCTCTAGTTTGGATCTACCACTTCAATCAATAAGCTCCTCCTTTATTAAGGAACACGGTCATCTAAGCACGCTGCCGATTCTACCCTATGCCAACGCTCAAGCAAAGATTCTAATCGGAATTGACAATGCTAAAATTGGAATGCCCCTTGAAACCAGAGTGCTGACGATAATGATTTCATCGCCACAAGGTGCAGAATCGGATGGGCAGTATACGGCCGAGAGAGTGGGTCTACACCATCACACAGTCAAAGTATAATGCACGTTTGTCCATGTAGCTCTGGGCATAAAATGGATGAAATGCTGAAAGACTTCTTTTCCCTAGACTCAATCGGCGTTTGCATCACAACATCAACCCTTGCATCTAAAGAAGATGAACGTTCACAAAAATTAATGAAGCTATCGTCAATCTATCTTCCTGCCAAGCAGCGCTGGGAAACTGGCCTGCTTTGGAGGTATAATAACATCCAATTTCCTAACTCATTACCTATGGCCAAACGCAGACTTCAGTGCCTGGAATCAAAAATGAAGCGTGACCCTGATCTGAGTAAGTTCTTGTCCGACACAATCAAGAGTTACCAAGAAAAAGGGTATGTAAGAAAGCTTAAGAAAAATGAAATCCCATCAGGTGGAAAAGTGTGGTATATTCCGATTTTTACAGTAACAAACCTCAATAAAAATAAGAAGAGACTTGTATGGGATGCAGCGGCAACAGTTAATGATGTTTCTCTTAACACAAACTTGATGAAAGGGCCCGATCTTTTGACCTCTTTAGTCGGCATACTCATCCGATTTCGTGAGAAATCTATCGCACTTTGTGGTGATATTAAGGAGATGTTTCACCAAATCCTTATAAGGAAAGAAGACCAATCATCTCAGCTGTTTCTATGGCGTGATGGCGATTCTTCAAAGGAGCCTGATACATTCGTGATGCAAGTCATGACCTTTGGCGCTTCATGCTCCCCATCACTAGCCAACTACATCAAGAACAGAAACGCAAGCCGCTGGATAAAATATACACCTTCTGCCGTAGAAGCTATTTTGAAAAACACATATGTAGACGACTGGTTGCAAAGTGTAGAAAGTGAAGATGAAATGATCAAAATGGCTCGCACTGTAAAAAACATACATAGTGGAGGGGGGTTTGAGATGAGAAACTGGACTTCAAACTCAAAAGCTGTTTTGTCATCATTGACTGGCTTCTCTTCTCAAAAAGAAAAACGCATTGAAGAGTTTAGCACTACCGCAATTCATGAAAAGGTCCTTGGATTATGGTGGTGCCCCGACTCAGATGAACTTACATTTTGTGAAAAATTCCCGAAAGAAGTTTTTGATGAAAAAACATTCCCATCGAAACGCCAAATTCTTCGAGTGGTCATGACGATTTTTGACCCCCTTGGGTTGTTGGGTTTCTTTGTTATTCATGCTAAAGTAATCTTGCAAAACATTTGGCGTTCTGGCGTTAGCTGGGACGAGCCTGTACGAGCTGAGGAGCGTGAACAGTGGTGGCAATGGGTGCGATTAATTCCTTCTATAAAATCAATTCAAATACCTCGATGTTATCCCCTAGTCAGCTGCAGTGAAAACGTCGAACTACATCTTTTCGTAGATGCAAGTGTTAACGCTTTTGCAGCTGCGGCCTATTTGCGAGCAGAGAAAAATGGACAAATTGCATGCTCACTTGTCGCCTCAAAAACACGAGTAGCTCCACTCAAACCCATATCAATTCCAAGGTTGGAACTGATGGCTGCAATTTTGGGTTTACGTCTAGCCAAATTCATTGTTAAAGAGATGTCTGTTCCTGTCAAGCGTCGATTCTTTTGGACTGATTCTAAGAACGTACTACATTGGATAAGATCCGACGCTAGAAAGTTTCACCAGTTTGTAGCAGTCAGAATAGGCGAGATACTTGAGGGATCTGAAGTCAGCGAGTGGAGATGGGTCCCCACAGCCCACAATGTTGCAGACGAAGGGACCAAGTGGAGTAAGAGCATTCAGTTTGATCATCAATCACGTTGGTTCAACGGACCTTTCTTTCTGACTTTGACTGAGAATAACTGGCCTGAAACTGAAATAAATGACTCTCCAATTTTTGAATCAGAAGTTGTATGTCATGTAAATTCGATATCTGACAACAGCTGGAGTATATCCACCATGATACCCGATCCTGAACGGTTTAGTAAATGGGAAAGACTTCGAGGTGCTCAACGATACGTATTGCAATTTCTAAAGTTGGTTGCCAAACCATCAATTGTGTCCAAAAGAGTGCAGAATCTTAACAAAATTCAAGGAATTCCTGGCGCGGAACTTATACTGTTTCAAATTTGTCAAGAAGATGCATTTCCTGAGGAACTGGCGTGCTTACGGTCTAAAACAGCCAGGGTGAGTTCTAATAGTTCTATTTTCAGAAGCTCCCCTTACTTAGACGAAAATGGTTTACTGCGAGTGCTGGGCCGGATAGACATGATACAAGAAGTACCCATAGATGTCAAACGTCCCATTATCCTGCCCCGCAATCACCAGATTACATGGTTACTGGTTGATTTCTACCACCGAAAATTCCATCATCACCACAATGAAATCGTGGTAAATGAGGTTCGACAACGTTTTTCCATAAGTGGTCTCCGAGCGTTGGTAACAGAAGTCGCCAAGAAATGCCAGCTATGCAAAAATCGTCGAGCTTTACCAACACCTCCTACCATGGGCAGTCTGCCTCCAGAGAGGTTGACTCCGTTTACTCAGCCCTTCACCTATACGGGTGTAGATTATTTTGGGCCAATGGACATAGTGATCGGACGACGCCGAGAGAAGCGATGGGGAGTTCTGTTCACGTGCTTTACGACAAGAGCTGTGCACATCGAGATTTCACCATCGTTATCAACAGAATCATTTTTACTTGTGCTCAAGCAGTTCATTTGTCGACGAGGAGTGCCTAAACGCATCATGTCAGACAATGGCACAGATTTTAGGGGCGCAAGCCGTATTCTTGTTGAAGAAGTTGAGAAAGTGTCATCGAATCAACTGGAGCAGAGGTATCCTGAAATTGAGTGGTCATTTATACCACCTGCGTCACCCCACATGGGAGGAGTTTGGGAAAGAATGATACGATCTGTGAAGTGTATTCTGGTGGACGTCCTGCATGACAACAGCTTGCGTGAAGAAGTTTTGAGGGCCACATTGGCCGATATCGAGAATATTCTGAATTCCCGCCCGTTGACCTACGTACCGTTAGACTCACCTATGGATGAAGCCCTTACTCCGAATCACTTCTTGGTTGGAAGCTCAAGTGGAATAAGAGAACAGGGTGATGATGACAGCAGTGGTTCGACTCTGCGCAGAAATTTCAACATATCGAATCAACCTGCCGTGTTTAACTCGTCGCACCAAATGGTTTCAACCACCGCTGCAGCCTATAAAGATATCAGACGTGGTTATTATAGTTGATGAGACCAGCAAAAGAAACACTTGGAAAAGAGGAATTGTTGTTGATATGCACCGGTCGAGAGATGGAGAAGCTCGTAGTGCTGTAGTGAGTACGAACACAGGTTTGCTGACTCGTCCTATAGTCAAGTTGGCGAAGTTGGACGTGAAGCGGTAAATATTGCGCAGGAGGATGCGCATCATTTACAAAGGGGGGAATGTTGCGATGTAAGTTGCCCATTCTTCTACATTAATGCTAATCCTTACGATTTAAAACTTTGTTTGCGTTTGACATTTATCACCCTTTTCTTTCTTTCATTCATTTGCCGTATTCATTTCCATTAAACTTTGTAATTTAAATTTCTTTTTATTTGAACCCTTGGAGCAAACGGGTGGTGACTTATTTCACAAATGTAAGATAAATAAATCTCTTTAAAGTAAAACTATTTTTAATTAATAAATTTTAATAAAGATTTTAGTACTGAATTAAACTGAAAATACGTGTTTTTCTTACACCCGGCCCGACCGCTCAACACTGGCCAAAATTATTTGTGAGGCGTACCCTTCTATGGGATTAGACAGGCAATCACAATCTCAAACAGCAGCCACCACAAAAGGACTTTAAAAGCAAGTATTTCAATGAATTTAAAGCAAGAAAAAAGCGCACAAACTTGACATGACCAACCAACAGCAGAGCATATGCATGTGCAGTGACGAATATAGTGCAAAACAAATAAAAAAAGAAGAAATATTTGTTATCAAAAGTGGAACAATTAATAATTCATTTCAGTGATATGTGCTAATTGTGTAATTGTTGTTTATCAAATAATTTAATTAAACCAGTGTGGTGTATAATTTAATTTCCTTTGATAAATTTTTTGGTTCCGTTTTCGATAAATGATTTTGTGACGTTTGATCGTGGTTGTATATTTTTTGTTGTTTATTTGTTTTGATTCGGTGGTTTAAACAATTGGAAATTGTTTTAATTTCATTTTGTTTAATCGGGAATTAAT
This sequence comes from Melangyna quadrimaculata, assembly GCA_949320155.1. NCBI lineage: Eukaryota > Metazoa > Arthropoda > Insecta > Diptera > Syrphidae > Melangyna > Melangyna quadrimaculata. The sequence goes on along the minus strand of OX439483.1, from coordinate 244,160,677 downwards.
TGTGATGAAATTTAAAGTTGCATTTAAGTTGATTTCCGTGATTATTTGAATTTATTTTGATAACATTTTCATTTGTGTTTTTTGACGTTTGATGTGCTTTGGTGTTGTGAAAATTATTAATTTTTCTTCGATTGAATTTTGTGTGGTTGACATTTGATTTGTTTGTTTTTGGAATTTTGTGAAATATTTGTGGATTGTGTTTTGCTGAATTCCAAATGTGTTTGTTTATATTAAATATCTTATTAAATGGTTATTTTGTGAATAATAATATTTTGCATGCGTTGTAACATTGCTAATTTTATTTTGTGAATTGAACTATATGCCTTGTAGCAGTATATGTTTAAATGAAGTATTTTTTGAAAATAATTTGTAATTTTTGCAAGTGTTGCTGCTGAACAGAAAATTAAATAATAAAAATATTATTTGTGTTGCATTCTGAATAAATAATTTAAATGTTATTTTGCATTTCATTTATATTATTTTGATTAAGTTATTATCTTATTGTATTTATGTGTTGATTTTACAATAAATTTGCAAAATGGTTTAAAAATGATTTGTTTTATTTTTGTTGATGTGGGATGTTTATTATTTGATTGATACATTTAATTTTATGGAATCGAATTAACATTAGTTGAATTTTAATTGATTTTAAATTAAATTCGATTTGTTTATTATTATTTATAGATGTAGTATTGAACAATGGCGATTTTCTAAAGTTTTAATTATATTTCGATTATTTACAATGGTGGTTTTCTCGAATTTTTACTATTTTTTAATAATCGATGATTTTTGATAATTTATACGATGGCGGTTTGCCCGAACGTTTCATTAGAAGGGAGTAAGCAAGTTTTTGCTATCGGACGTTTCATCTGTCCAGTTTTTGTTTTTACCGTCACAACTCTGACAAGTTCATCCGCTCCAGTATGCGTGCCTTCAATTCTGGTAAGATTCCAGTACTTCGGTGGTACGCGTTCGTCCTTAATGAGTACCAAGTCTCCTATTCTCGGCATTGGTTGGATTTGTGTCCATTTTGGGCGTTGTTGGAGGCGTAGTACGTATTCAGAATTCCACTTTTTCCAAAACCCTTCCGCAAGCGCTTGAACACGCGTCCATCTCGTCGATATGCGTGGTATTGATGTTAATTTCGCCTTGTGGTACTGCATGTAGCGATTCGCCGACTAGAAAGTGCGCGGGTGTTAGCGCGTTCAAATCATCGATGCTGTCAGAAAGAGGGCATAAGGGTCTCGAATTTAAACAAGCTTCTATCTATCTAGAAGCGTTGCGAGCTCCTCAAAGGTTAGCCTCTCGGTTCCTTCAACTCGTTTCAAGTGGTGCTTGACTGATTGCACACCTGCTTCCCATAACCCACCGAAGTGTGAAGAAGCAGGTGGAATAAAGTGCCAATTCGTACCGTGATTTGCAAGTTCTTCCGCTATTTCTCTCCAGTTTAGCTTTGCTTCCGTCAATAACTTATTGGTTATAATTCGTTATTAGCCCCCACGAAATTTGTACCGCAGTCGCTATAAATTTGCTTACATCCTCCTCTTCTGGCAGTGAGCCGTCGAAAGGCTGCTAAAAATGCGGTGGTTGTTATGTCTGATACCACTTCCAAATGTATAGCTTTAGTAGCCAAGCAGATAAAAATGGCAAAATACGCCTTCAAGATTTTTGCACCGCGTGCTTTCCAAGATTTTATCTCAATGGGTCCTGCAAGTCGACGCCGCCGGTTGCCGGTATGACTAAATGGTCGAGACATACGCACTCTAGTCGCAGGTAAAGTTCCCATTTGCTGTTGCATTTCGGATGCCTTTTGCCGGTAGCATATGTATTTATATACATATAAAACATAAATAGGAAATTCAGTTAATTTTTTTTAGGAAAAAAAAGTAAAAGCATAAACTAAAACGCAGCGAAGAAATGAGCAGAGGGAAAACGTTTAAACTTACTTTTCTGGCCTTACATTTTGCAAATTCAGAAATGAGATCATCAAAGTCTAAAGAATTTTTCTGTAAAAAGTTTATTTATTTTTGTATGTTTTTTTTTTATAAAAAAATCATTTTTTTTTAAAAAAAGTTAATTTTTTTTTTGTAAAACAGTTTAATTTTTTTTCCCATGTTAGTTTTGATACTCAGTGTGCACAAAAAACTTGCACATCCATTGACTATATTGTAGTAGTATGTATTGTAGTAGTATGTATGGATACATTTTTTTGTTGTTTTTTTTTTCGTAGATGAGAAGTCACATACAGAGGTACGGTGCGTGATACAAAACCTGCACGTTCTAGCCCACATGATTCAGTATGAATAAGTATTTTTTGTTGTCATATTCTCTAAGTTAATTTTGGGACTCAGTGTGCATAAAATAAATCTTGCACATATGAGGTCGAGTTGAGGTAGCATGGAACTTTCTTGTGTTGAAATTTTTTTTTTTTGTACGAACAGGGTGAAATATTTGGAAATTAGGTAGGTAGGATTGAACTTGCATGGTTATAGTGGGATTTAAAATTCTACTATATCTTGACTCTTCAGTTAAATTTTCCTTGAAAGTAAAAATGAAAGTGATGTTAGTTAGTGTGCAAGAAAAAACTTAGCACGGTTGTGATGGATGTTATTTTGGGATTATTTGAAGAATCTTTGTGGTTAAAATGAAAATTGCAGTACATATTTGTTTGCGCAAGATCAGATTACATTTTCTTGCTCCTGGTAATGCGCCCCTAGAATGTTGCGCCCTGTGCATTTGCACATCTTGCACATATGGTTGGTCCGGCCCTGACTGTGCAATAATATACGCCAAAATTAAGCCCGCGCTTCTTACCTCCGTGGGTTTTATTGCACTGCAACGATTTTAAATATATAATAAAATTAAGAAAACTAACTAAAATAGGATGAGCTCTTTCCGGAATTATGTCCACATCATCAGGCCATCGTACAGCAACTTCAAATAGGGTATCCACGATCGCTGCACAAAACTGATCAAAACACAGCTGCACACTGTGGCCTTGGACATACCATGCATGTCGGCAATTTCATGATACTGCTCCCTATTGCCAATACAGTGCAAGGCAGTGAGTAGTCTCTGCTTTGGGGACAATGCAAGGTTTTTTTCAGTTTTGTGACTTAGATGTCCTGCAATAGATTGGATTGGATTGGATTGGCAACACTGGCTTTGTTGATAAAAGTTCAAGTTTGATCTACGCTTTGCAAAATAAAATATTTTATTAATTTAAACAGTGAAAAAGTTTAAAATTAACACAAAAAGCTTCCTTAAGTTAGTCCTTATCTGCTTGTTGAATATTAAAACATGAAGGTGAGTTTTCTTTTGTAAGCAAAATAGTTAAAAATACACTACTTAAGCCACTGCAACGAAACACAAAGAAAAATTCATCAGACACAACTTAACAAAGACGACGACAAACACTGCGAGGAACGTCCATCGAAACGAGGATTTATGAAAGTTTCTCCAGAATCCCATTCTTACGGAATGCTCGAAAACAGCAGTAGAAAACATGAACGCCGATGCTTTAAATAAAATGATTGAGCACACAATGGCCAACTTGTTGGATATTAAACTGAGGCATATGCCCACTAAAACGGACATCGAAGGGATATCAGCTAAAATCAGTACGTTGTAAAAAAGCAATGAAAAATTACAAGAGCAGCTTAAACTGGTAGAAAGTCGATGTAGTGCTTAGAACGACAGGTTGAATACATGGAAATGAAGGCGAATGAAAAAAATATCGTCATGCATATACCGGTGGAGGCTGGAAGTAATCTTGTGGATAAAGCAAAGAATGTGTGCTAAGGACTTCTTGATATCAATGAAGTTAACTTGGTTACCGAAACACAATTGCTACGTTCTAGAAACAACGCAATATCAAACGTCATCGTGAAAATGCAAACAAAAGAAGATGTTGGACGTGTGTTAAAAGCAAAAAATTAACTCCGAAATACTGGCATATCACTACACAAAGATTACCCGGCTGCATCGCGAAACAGGAGAAGGCTTTTGTACAAGCTCAAAAATGATATTTTTGCTAAAAATAAGAAAATGGAAACTGAAATACGTGGTAATTTCTTAATAATTGGTGATAAAACATTTTACTACGATCAAAACAACAGCTTGAGATGTGATGGCGAGTGCGGAATGTTATTGTTGAAAGAAATGATAGGTGACAGCTCTCTGGGGTGTGTTCAGAAATATTATCCTGAGGGTGGAAACGAACTTCGCGACAGCAACAGGTGTTGCGGAATCGGAGCAAAGTATTTAATTATAATGCCGTCTGCCCCAATAATAGTAGAAATATAAGAAATAGATATTTTAATGTAAAACCCTGTAAAATTTTATCATATAATATTGCAGGTCTAAGTAATAAGTTCCTTTTTAATGATTTTTATGAGATTGTTAATAAATATGATTTATTCTTTCTATATGAAACTTATCTCACGGGAAAGAATCTAGATTTATATCAAAACTAAAAAATATGAAAATATATGATATGCGAGTGGAGGCTGTTACTTTGGCTACAAAAAAGAATTGAAGAATGTTCAGTGTAAATTTGATTTCTATGGTGATACGACTTATGTTACAATGCAAATAGATAAAAGAAAACTCCGTATATTACTTACATACCTCAACTGTAATAAATGGGAAAGCGACTTTGAGAAACTAAAAGAGATAATGATGTGTGAGAATAACATAAACACGTTACTAATAGGAGATTTAAATGCTAGAATAGGGAAAAAAGAAGGAGCGGAAAATGCATTATCCGGATTTAATCGACAGTCTAAGGATGAAATAAATAATGCGAGAGGTAATAAAATATTGGAACTGTGTGACTAATTTGGGCTTAGATTGCAAAACGGAACAACTGAAGGGAATCCATTTGGTGAATTCACATTTGTAGGACGTCAGGGTACTTCAGTGATTGACTTGAGTTTTATATCAGGAGAATGGAATAATTACGTGTCTGAATTTGAAGTTTTACAAGTTCCTTACTCTGACCATATGCCTATTGTGGTAACTTTTGATGTCCAGGAAATAACAAACGGAGGAATCGTAGATTTGAAGCTGCTTCCTAAAATCGTGTGGAAACATTCGAACGCAGAAGTCTTTAGGAGCCAACTGGATTATATTTTGACCTACAACAAATTGAACAAATAATACATCAGATGAATTCTGGTCAAAGTCATGAAAGGAAAACACACAATTATAAGGAACCGTGGATTGACGAAGAATGCATGAAGGCGTGAAAAAGATCGTATGCTTGGCTTAGAACATTTCGAAAAACCAGTGATGCCCGAACAAAGCAATTTTATATCGAAGCAAACGCAAAATTCAAAGACATATGTAAGGAGAAAAAGAAGGCTTTTCACGAATACGAAGCTTTAAAGTTATCGCGGACAAGAAATGCTACAGATTTTTGCAGTTTGGCACGAAAATTCAACGGGGGAAGGTACGGTATAAGTCATGATCTAAGCCCAAGAGAGATGCAGTCACATTTCCAAAATCTTTTGAACCCAACAACAATAAATACTATTCAAATACAATATGCAACACCTTTATTTGAAAATGATATTTTGGATATACCAATAACCCACAGAGAAGTGTTAGATGCTTTAAGTAGCCAGAAGGATGGTAAAGCTGCGGGGTCAGACTGGATACCGGCTGAATTCTACAAATACGGAACTTTCAATTTGAGCAAAATACTTACTTCAGCTTTCAATGAAATTTTCGATAGTGGTATACTTCCTCGGCAGTTCCAAGAGGCGCTTATTTTCCCAATCCATAAAAAAGGTGCTACAACAGATCCGGCAAACTATCGAGGCATTTCATTTTAAAATTCTTCATACACAATTTTTACAGCGGTTCTGTTTAAAATGAATGGATATGTTGTAATAATCTCTTAAAGGAAACACAGGCGGGTTTCAGGACAGGATATTCTACAACATGGCGTCATTATGGCGTATTCACCTGAATCTCTCCAGCTGATGATGAACACACTGTTCGAATACTGTACATAATAGAGTGTAACTGTCAACATAAGTAAATTTTATCATTTTTAGTTTAAATACCAATATTTTTAGTTCATTTATGATTACCAAAAGCTCATGTTTAAGCACCAGTTGCTGGCTCAAAAGTTATGGTGTTTAAAATAGGAGGAGGCAGACCTTGCTCAAATGAAAAATGACATTACAATCAAGAACCCGAGGAAGTTGTCAAAGAATACAAATATTAAGGGTTATATACAACCAAGAACCTGAACATGGAAACACATCTTCAAGAAAAACTGCAGAAATCCAAAACAGCAATAAACGTGGCTTGGAAAAATTGTTTCAGTAACAAGTATATCGCTCATAGCAGTAAGTTTAAGATATTTGAGGCTGTCTCAGAGTCTGTATTATTCTATGCAGCACAGGTGTGGGGAGGAAGAAGATATGAAACTGTTGAGAAACTTCTTAGGTTTTACGTAAAAAGATCTCTTCGGCTACCTCCGAATGCACCTAACTATATGATATGACCGGACTGTCACCACTTTTTATGAAAACATTGAAAATGCATGTCGATTATATAATAAAAGTTATAAAAATGCCAAACCATCGTTTACCAAAGAAAATAGCCTGGCAAACATTCCAAAGCAAAACAGGATGGTTTAAGGAATGGATATATCGGGCTCAGGAAAGCTGTGTTCTCATTAACCTGAATGTGGATGATATTGAAAGCTGGGATTGGATTGGGTTCTTTTTCCAGTACAACTTGGGTTTTCTTACAGTATCTCCTTGACTTATGATTGATCAGTAACTTGGCCCTTACTAACCTGTGATGTGAGTCGTATTCGAAATTATTCAACACATCGACATCTTAAAAAAAATGTTCTTTTATTGGTGTGAATAAAATCGATTTCTTCTCCGGGTTTCTTAAATCCAATGCGTTCGTTAAAGTCGCCCATTACTACAAGTTAATCTGAGCTGAGTTGGTTGACAGCTAGATCTAGTGTTTTGTACAATTTTTCTAGCTCTTCAATCGAAGCTGTTCCGGTTGGAGCATAAACTTGTATAATGGTAGCTTTAACCCTTCCAATTTGAATCTTCAATCCTATTATTCTTTCATTATATCCTTTTATTTCAATGATGTATTTTTTCCAACTGTCATGAACCAGAAATCCTACTCCATATTCCCTTTTGGTCTGTCCGATATATGAAAATATGTGTCCTTCATGGGTTTCCATAATTTCTTCTCCCATTTTTCATACAGTCCAATAATATCCCACTTTATCTTTTTTCTTGCGTTTTTAAACAAGGTCATCCTTTCTTCTGATAGAAGCGATTGAGCATTGTAGGTATAAATGTATATTTCACTGTCGAGTGTTCTCTTTTCTTTTTTTTCTAGTTGAATTTGGAGATGATGGTGAATGTGGTGTTGATGGTTGAGGTGATGGTGGCGGAGATGATGGTGGGGATGGTGGTTGGGTTGTTGGTGCTGCCTGCAACGGTAGTGCTGTTCGACTTGGAGTATCAATTGATTGGGGGGTTTTGGCCGTAATCATCCACGGTGGCCATCCGGATTGAATGATTGTTTTCTTTGTTTTTTGTAGATCGTTTTACTTTTGTTTTCGTTTTATTTGTTGCTTTTTAATCGTTTTCGTTTTCAGATTCGTTTGCCCGTGCTGTATACATCATTGATTTTGATCTTCACGATCAGTTTCGTTTATAGACGATTCTGATGCTGAACTTCTCACTCTAAAAAACTTCTCCAACGTGTTAGGTTTTTCAAGTCTTTCAATGTCTTTTGTTTTGCTTTTCTTAACTTGGGAAGAGATAGGTTTTTTTGTTGTTGCGGATATAAAAGGAGAGTTCCTGTTTCTATTTACACTTGATTCGGGTTCTTCATCAGATCTGTTTCTTTTTAATTTTTCAGAACTATGATTTTCCGCCTTTCCGTTTTTTCCTTTTAAAGTTCGTTCTTCTTTTTTCATTTCAGCATCTTCCTTGGACATATCATCTCTTAGGTAAATTGGGGTTCCACTTTTTTGCCGTAGTTTGACTTTATTTTTCATAATTTCCTCTTTCTTTCTTTTCTAAAGTTAATAACCCTACCATAATCGGTATTGCTTTGTTACCTTTCTTCCCAAGTCTGTAGATGAAATCTATGTCTCGTGTGCCCAACTCTACACCTAAGTCATTTGTCACTAGATGAATTATAAAATTCCCGAGCTCATCTACATTTTTTTCTACTTCATCTATATTCGAGAAAATTATATTTTTCCTTCTCAACATTCTATCTAGCCGTGTGATTCTTTTCTCTAGTTCTTCTTGCTTTTGATTGATTGCTATAATTCCCCTTGATATTTGATCGATTTTTGTTTCCATACTTTTTTTTGAAACTTCAATATCATTTTTTAATTCTTGTTTTGTATTTTTAATTTCCCTCAGAATTTCCTCTAAGCTCATTTTCAATTTTTCAAAAAAAGTTCGACTGGCAGCACGAGTCTCGTTTTGGATTGACGTCTTGTGTCTATTTGACATATCGAATTCGTTTTGTTTATATTTCAATTTATTTTAATTTTGAGTGGATTCTTTATTCGAATATTAAAGTATATACATAAATAGTTCTCTCTTAATAAGAACAATAATAAATTGCAACACCGGTCCCGGTGCCAAGAAATTATTTTATATATAATTTAAAAACTTTATTTTTCTTAAAAACTGGCCAAAATTATTTGTGAGGCGTACCCTTCTATGGGATTAGACAGGCAATCACAATCTCAAACAGCAGCCACCACAAAAGGACTTTAAAAGCAAGTATTTCAATGAATTTAAAGCAAGAAAAAAGCGCACAAACTTGACATGACCAACCAACAGCAGAGCATATGCAGTGATGAATATAGTGCAAAACAAATAAAAAAAGAAGAAATATTTGTTATCAAAAGTGGAACAATTAATAATTCATTTCAGTGATATGTGCTAATTGTGTAATTGTTGTTTATCAAATAATTTAATTAAACCATTGTGGTGTATAATTTAATTTCCTTTGATAAATTTTTTGGTTCCGTTTTCGATAAATGATTTTGTGACGTTTGATCGTGGTTGTATATTTTTTGTTGTTTATTTGTTTTGATTCGGTGGTTTAAACAATTGGAAATTGTTTTAATTTCATTTTGTTTAATCGGGAATTAATTGTGATGAAATTTAAAGTTGCATTTAAGTTGATTTCCGTGATTATTTGAATTTATTTTGATAACATTTTCATTTGTGTTTTTTGACGTTTGATGTGCTTTGGTGTTGTGAAAATTATTAATTTTTCTTCGATTGAATTTTGTGTGGTTGACATTTGATTTGTTTGTTTTTGGAATTTTGTGAAATATTTGTGGATTGTGTTTTGCTGAATTCCAAATGTGTTTGTTTATATTAAATATCTTATTAAATGGTTATTTTGTGAATAATAATATTTTGCATGCGTTGTAACATTGCTAATTTTATTTTGTGAATTGAACTATATGCCTTGTAGCAGTATATGTTTAAATGAAGTATTTTTTGAAAATAATTTGTAATTTTTGCAAGTGTTGCTGCTGAACAGAAAATTAAATAATAAAAATATTATTTGTGTTGCATTCTGAATAAATAATTTAAATGTTATTTTGCATTTCATTTATATTATTTTGATTAAGTTATTATCTTATTGTATTTATGTGTTGATTTTACAATAAATTTGCAAAATGGTTTAAAAATGATTTGTTTTATTTTTGTTGATGTGGGATGTTTATTATTTGATTGATACATTTAATTTTATGGAATCGAATTAACATTAGTTGAATTTTAATTGATTTTAAATTAAATTCGATTTGTTTATTATTATTTATAGATGTAGTATTGAACGATGGCGATTTTCTAAAGTTTTAATTATATTTCGATTATTTACAATGGTGGTTTTCTCGAATTTTTATTATTTTTTAATAATCGATGATTTTTGATAATTTATACGATGGCGGTTTGCCCGAACGTTTCATTAGAAGGGAGTAAGCAAGTTTTTGCTATCGGACGTTTCATCTGTCCAGTTTTTGTTTTTACCGTCACAACTCTGACAAGTTCATCCGCTCCAGTATGCGTGCCTTCAATTCTGGTAAGATTCCAGTACTTCGGTGGTACGCGTTCGTCCTTAATGAGTACCAAGTCCCCTATTCTCGGCATTGGTTGGATTTGTGTCCATTTTGGGCGTTGTTGGAGGCGTAGTAGGTATTCAGAATTCCACTTTTTCCAAAACCCTTCCGCAAGCGCTTGAACACGCGTCCATCTCGTCGATATGCGTGGTATTGATGTTAATTTCGCCTTGTGGTACTGCATGTAGCGATTCGCCGACTAGAAAGTGCGCGGGTGTTAGCGCGTTCAAATCATCGATGCTGTCAGAAAGAGGGCATAAGGGTCTCGAATTTAAACAAGCTTCTATCTATCTAGAAGCGTTGCGAGCTCCTCAAAGGTTAGCCTCTCGGTTCCTTCAACTCGTTTCAAGTGGTGCTTGACTGATTGCACACCTGCTTCCCATAACCCACCGAAGTGTGAAGAAGCAGGTGGAATAAAGTGCCAATTCGTACCGTGATTTGCAAGTTCTTCCGCTATTTCTCTCCAGTTTAGCTTTGCTTCCGTCAATAACTTATTGGTTATAATTCGTTATTAGCCCCCACGAAATTTGTACCGCAGTCGCTATAAATTTGCTTACATCCTCCTCTTCTGGCAGTGAGCCGTCGAAAGGCTGCTAAAAATGCGGTGGTTGTTATGTCTGATACCACTTCCAAATGTATAGCTTTAGTAGCCAAGCAGATAAAAATGGCAAAATACGCCTTCAAGATTTTTGCACCGCGTGCTTTCCAAGATTTTATCTCAATGGGTCCTGCAAGTCGACGCCGCCGGTTGCCGGTATGACTAAATGGTCGAGACATACGCACTCTAGCCGCAGGTAAAGTTCCCATTTGCTGTTGCATTTCGGATGCCTTTTGCCGGTAGCAAGAAGGGCATCTATACAATTGGTATTTAACACTCCGTCGTATTTGTCCGATCCAATATTTTCGTCGTATATATCCGATCATCTGTTGTATGCCGCCATGAAGGGTGTTTTTGTGCGCATCTCTTACAACCAAACTCCTAAAGTGATGGTTGCCTTGTAGTAATATTGGGTGTTGAGCATCATAGGAGAGGAGGGAGTTCTCTAAACGTCCACCTACTCTTAAGATCCCGTCTCTGTCGACGAACGCGTTTAACGAACGTAGAGTTTTGGGCATTTTAGAATTTCCTAGAATTTGCTCCATTTCAGCTTGAAACATCTCCTTTTATGCTGCTTCGACCACGATTAAGTGTGCCGCTTCCAATTCTTTTTGGCTAAGTGGACCCGCGAATGGTCCCAGTTTAGGTCTGCATTTCACTGTGAACCGACAACAAGTAGTGACAACTCGAATAACTTTGAGTAGACTTGAAAAGTTGTATATACACTGTAATACAATATCGTTGTCAATTACATGTATGCTGAGTACTTTAATTTTTCGCTTCTCTTCATCAGTTTGCAATTCAATGGGTTGATCTGGGAGATCGAATTACCATTGACACCGCAGAAATTCCGGTCCGTCCCACCATGCTTTGAGTGACTTCATTTCTGATGGATATACATCCCTGGACGCCAGATCGGCTGGGCTATGAAGCGTGCCGACATGTCCCCAGCAATCGATCCCTACTAACGGCTGGATTTCCGACATACGGTTGGACACGAATGTGATCCATTTGGCGGGAGTAGCACGTATCCAGGCTAATGCAATCATCGAATCCGTCCAAGCATACGTTTTGACGTTAGGAAGAGCTAGGACTTCCTTGGTGTACTGCAACAATTGCGCCAAACCGACTGCACCACATAGCTCTAGACGAAGCAACGTTATAGTTCTTTGATTTGGCGCGATTTTTTGTTTTTGATAAAAGCAGGTTCACATGAATTTTGCCTTCGTTGTCTAAAACACTTACATAAATTGCTGCACCGTAAGCCTTCAATGAAGCATCGCAAAATCCAAACAACTCGATCGCCTGGTTGGTCTTACTGAGATGGGTCTACCGTGGAATACGAAGTTGCTCGATTTGAGGAAGTTCTCGGTGAAAAGCTTCCCAATCTTTCTTCAATTTGGCAGGAATTGGTTCGTCCCAATCACAACCAGCCTCCCACAATTGTTGCATCATTAATTTTGCCGTGAAGATGCATGGTGAAATCCAACCATGGGAAACCATTTGATGCGGAGCGTCTTAACGTGATTGTCCGAGTTGAAAGGAACTTCAAAATCCAACTCACGATCCTGAACAGGAATGTCTTCGATGATTTCCATAAGTTGAATCCCGCTGATGCCAAGAGTTGTTTTGCTTCGTCGCGTTTCCTCATTGCTTCTTCAATCGAATCTGCTCCACTTATTAGGTCATCCACGTACATGTCCTCACGGACAACCTTCACCCCCTCCGGAAAATTTTTCTGCTCATCATCAGCTTCTTTCTTTAACATTTTAATAGCAAGGTATGGTGCACTTGCTGTGCCAAATGTGACTGTATTCATTTTAAAAAATTTTTACAGGTGATGTCTTCTGCTCTCTCCACATAATCAACTGATAGTATCGGTCTGGGAAACTAACCAAAATTTTCCGATACATCTTCTCGATATCTGCCGTAAAAGTGACTCGGTGAGTCCGCCATTTTAAAACAACATCTATGATGCTCGACTGCAATTTTGGACCCACCATTAAACAGTCGTTGAGGGATTTCCCATCCGAAGCTTTCGCTGCTGCATCAAATACTACTCTCAGCTTTGTAGTTGAGCTAGCTTCCTTGACAACCGCATGATGTGGCAAGAAATAATAAAATGGAGTATCTAAAACTGCATCATTAACATCAATTTCTTCCATGTGATGGAGTTCTTCATACTCCTTTATACACTTTGTGTAATCCGCAAAAAGTTTCGGATCTGCGTCAAGCCTCTTCTCGAGAAGGAGAAATCATCGAAAAGCACTTTGCCGACTGGATCCCATCGCTGTAAGACCTTCACCTTTGAACGGCAGCTTCACTTCATAACGCCCGTCAGGTAAGCGTCTTGTGTGCTGCTCAAAATACTTGTCACCCTCGATATTCTCCTCGGTTTCATGTGTCTGGAACGGCGTTTGTCCAAAACTTCTCCAACTGTGACGTCAAATCCATGGTTTGGACGAAGCTTCGAATTTGCCGGGAATTTCCGCTGGAACTTTCCCTAACATGATCCACCCTAGCTCTGTCTTTTGCGCAATCGGTGCGATGCCATCGTCTGGGCGTCTTATCTCATGAAGGAGTATTTGGGCGCACACGTCACTTCCGAGAAGTAAATCGATCGGTGCAGGCTCGTAGAGATGGGGATCTGCTAACGAGAGACCTTTCAGGTGGTTCCATTTGCCGGGTATCACCCGTTTGGTCGGGAGATGCCCAGTCAGTGGCTTGAAAACCAACGCCTGGACGGCAGTCTCAAACGTTGAGTGGTGGGACGCAAAACGTACTTCAACGGAGTGTTGCGTAGTGCCGGTGCTGACCAACCCTAACCCAGATACCTCGGCAATGGTGCGTCGCTTTTCCAGCTTCAACAGTTGTACAGCAGCTTCGGTGATGAACGAAGTTTCTGACCCTGTATCGATCAAAGCACGTAGGAGGCGTATCTTCCCATCTGCAGCTGTTGCTTTGACAACTGCTGTCGCTAGAAGCACCTGATGTGCAAAACTGCGATCACCATGCGACGCGTGGTAGTTTAAAATATGGCCATTTGACTGGAGCTGTTGTTGTTGTTGTGCCAGAACTCAGGCGCGTTTGGGTTCACGGACGCCTGAAACGTATTCGTAGCAGGATTCCTCGACTTCAGTGATGTACCTGCCACAGGTTGTTTTTGTGCGTGTGTGTTGCTCATTTGTTCACATGCAATAGCGAATAGTGTCGTTGTTGGCAAAAATGACCAGAGCTGAAGCTGAGACATGCCTGAAGAAGGTGGCCGTAAGACATAACGTTCTCTCTACACCCCGTAATGTCCAAGTTCAAGAAACATTGACACCTTCTCAAGGAATGCGTTACCTGATTGCAAAATTTGCATGCTAACTGCTCAACATTGCTAGTTTTAGCTGCTGGTTTTGATGGCTGCTTAACTACCTGCTTTGCATGTAAAACCTTTGTTTTGGCTGCTTGGACACGTGGCTTTCTGTTGACAGATGCCTCTTCTCTGGTCCGGAAAGCTGATCCATGCTCCTGCTGACTAACAACCTCGAGAGTACGAAAAACGGGTCTCTAAAAACTCGGTAAATTCGCTGAATTTTGGTAAATCTTTTCTGTTTCCTAATTTCTCTTCCCACAGTTTTTGGCAGGAAGTTTCTGGCAGAGAAACCAAATAAGGACGGTGTCCCAACTGGCTACCGGAATATCCATGTTTTCGAGAGCTAGAAAACATTCTCTTGAGGTGTATAAGAGATCCTTCAACCCTGTTGCCGTCTCACGAGTCAAAGAGGGTTGACCAAAAAGCGTCTGCATTTGGATGTGGACCAGAATGCGCCTGTGATCGTACCGCTCTTTAAGAAGATCCCATGCAGATTCATAGTTCGCTGCTTCTACGGAAAAATTTTGCAAAAAGCGATGTGCATCGCCCTGCAAACATGATTGCAAAAAGTGTAGTTTGTCGATGTCATCCAGGCTTTTGTTATTGTGCACAAGGGTCTGGAATCTGTCGTGGAAAACGCGCCAGGTGGTATAAGCACCGTCAAACTTTGGCATATCCATTCGAGGAATTCGAATACCCATGTGTGACGTTGGTGCAGCTGTAGAAAGGTGCGGAGCACCCGTGGTTGCCGACGCCGCCGTAATATGGACTGAAGCCTTTTCAATCACATCAACCAACTCTGCACGGTACTCAAGGTATAATTCATTTATTTTCTCGTAAAAAACTAAAATTTCATCCATTTTTAGGTTATCTCCAAGCAAACCTGCAAACCTCTGCAAATTTTAATCTAATTTCGATAAGCGCCCCGCAGTATAATCTCGCCCCTTACGCTCTTTTGGCGCCTTTTTAAAATTAGTGAGGTCCTTAATAATTTAATTTAAGATGCCCTTTTGGAGAAAAAACGAAAAAAAAATCACAGATTAAATTGAAAATGTATGTAAAATTTAAGTCATGTGACTATATATGATCAATCGTAGATTGGATCTTTTTTTTTTTTTAATTTATGAGCACACACTTTATTATATTGTCTATTGTTCAAATTGTTATAATTGTTTTTTAAAACCTGTTTCTTAAAAGGCTCGAAGGACCAATGTTGACGACAAGACTTTTATTATAAAAAATTATTAAAAAAATATGTTTTCCGTAAGAAATAACAAATGCAACCACTTTGTTGGAAATCTGAAAAAGATTGTAATTTTATTGGGTCATAAGACCTAGTATATAGTCGATTAATACATTATATCCATTAATTCTTTGACGTTTTGTAATGTGCTGAATAATTGTGGAACATAATTTTTAATTATGGCTCGTTCTGATGTGTCCTTTTTACACGAGTAGTTTCGTACAGCTATAGCGGCGGCGCGCCGTAGTTTTTGCTAATTGCTAATTGCTATTGAAATAGGGCCAGGAAGGGTTAGGAATAAAAATTTAAAAAAATTAGGGATTTTTTTTTCATGAATTGGAACCAATCTCGGGAGCTACCTAATGTACATACACACATACATCACATGCAAAACTTCAAGAAATAAGCTGGTTATTACATCTTCACACCCAATTCCAACTGAACATTTTATTTTATGAACCCGCGGGAGTTAATTCCTTTTTTAAGTGGTATTTAGACCCACCACAAAAAAGAACTAAGACCCTGGGGTATTTTTGCTTTTCGGAATTGGCATCAAGACCACGTTTCATATATATTGTAATATTTTACTACGGGGTTCGCCAATAAAATTTATTTCTTTTTATTCAAACTGAACAACAATTACTTTACAAAAATAAAACACCTTTATATCACTTCAAATACTTTACTTCCAATACTTTTATTATAACAAGCACAATTCACTATTTTACACCGATGTTTATTCGTTCACTTTCAAAATCAAACTGAGGTCTTCGGACTGGTGGCCCTGTATTTATATCCGAGAAAAAGCTACTAGAATCTTCTAAAGTCCTGGAATGTGCTGGAATTCGCTGGAATAAGCTTCCCCTCCACAAGTCTCCACAAGTAGATCAAAAGCTCTCAAAAGCTTTCGTTCAGTTAATTATAGCAGTTTTCAGTGGTTTATGTATTGGATAACATTAGTGTGTTTTAGGTATTGGATAACATTAGTTAATCTTTTGTTCAAAGATGGCGCTACTAATTTATTCTGTTATAGAAGAATAAAAGATGTCGTTGCTTGCTTAAATGGGCATATTCACCACATTGCCCCCCTCTTAGGATTGATCGTCCCGATTAAATCCATTACTCCCGTCATCACCGTTATAGCGATGTAAACGGTCACAGTGAACTACCTTAAGCTTGCCTCTCAACGTTCTCTGAATGAGGTAAACCACATCATTGATTCGCTTCACAACGGTGTATGGTCCTTCCCACTTTTGTTGAAGTTTTGGTGACAATCCTTTTTGTCGATGGGGATTGTAAAACCACACCAGGTCTCCTTCTTGGAATCCAATCGTTGTTGCACGAGCGTCGTACCGTGTTTTCATCCTATCACTGGCTATTTTTATAGTTTTCCTTGTCCGTTGATGAATGTCAATGAGTTTTTCTTTGAGGTTATCAACATATTCATCTGGCTTTTCCGGTTCCATAGTACGGCATCCAAATTTTACTTCACTAGGCAGCCGTATTGTTGTGCCGAACAGGATCTCCGATGGTGTATGTCCTGTTGAACTATGAACCGCACTTCGGTAGGCCATCAAAAACAATGGAATATGGCGATCCCAGTCTCGTTGGTAGTCACCCACAAACTTGGAAAGATGTTCCTTAAGCGTCCTGTTGAATCGTTCGACCATTCCGTCAGATTGTGGATGAAGTGGTGTTGTCCTCGTCTTCTTGATGCCAAGGAGAGAGCAAACCTCCTGGAAGATGTTAGATTCGAAGTTCCTTCCTTGGTCAGAATGCAGTTCCAAAGGTACGCCGAACCTGCTCACCCAATTGAAGATAATCTGATCAACAACTGTTTTAGTTTCTTGATTTGGGATGGCAAATGCCTCAGGCCACTTGCTGATGTAATCCATGGCTACAAGGATGTATCGGTTTCCACTGTTGTTCTCCGGAAACGGACCTCCGACATCTACAGCTTTTCTCTCGAAAGGCGTGCTCACATTGTACTGCTGCATTTTACTTTGAAGTTTTCTACCTGGACCCTTTGTAGCAGCACAAGTATCATATTTTCGGCACCACTTTTCGACATCATCTCTTGCATGTAGCTAGTAGAACCGTTGTCGTATCTTTTCCAGCGTTTTGTTGAATCCCAAATGACCTCAAGATGCTCCATCATGCATCTCTCGAAGAACATCATTAACCTTTGACCTGGGCACGATTAACTGCATCACATACGATTTACCATCTGCAGACTGCAGAATAGAGTCCCACTGTGCCCAATACGCTTTGATCCTGGTTTTTCTTCGTGCTCTTTCCATGCAAGAATGGGCTCCATATCTGTGTCTTCTTGTTGGGCAGTTCTCAGTTCTTCATTGCTCCAACCGTAAATGGGATCGGCTCTTACTCGCTGGATGGCAACTGTTTACTTTTCTTCTTGACGCGTGCAATGCTTACAGTCCTGTTTACACGCTCGTCGAGACAATGCATCTGCGTTTGTGTGCAGCTTTCCTTTCCGATGTTGAATTTGGTAGTCGTATGTCTGTAGTCTCTCGATCCACCTAGCTACTTGACCTTCGGGATTTTTAAAGTTCAGAAGCCAATTAAGCGCACCATTATCTGTTCGAAGAAGGAACTTCTCTCCATAGATGTACTAATGAGAGTGCTTTGTTGCCAAAATCAAAGCTAGAAGTTCCCTTCTGGTCACGCAGTAATTGCGTTCTGGCCTCGAGAGTACCTTACTGTAGTAAGCGACGACTTTTTCTTCTCCGTCATGGACTTGCGACAGTACAGCTCCAATTCCAACGTTACTGGCATCGGCGTCGATGATGAAAGGTTTTCCAGGAGTCGGATAGGTCAGCACAGGAGCATTACACAAACGTTGCTTGAGTTCCTGAAAACTTTTCTCGCACTCACCTGACCATTTGAACGGCTTCCCCTTTTCAGTTAGTTGATGCAAGCTCTTAGCGATTCCAGCAAAGTCCTTCACAAAGCGCCGATAATGTGTGGCTAGACCAAGAAAGCTACGGAGTTGGTGTTTATCCTGTGGTGTTCGCCAATTCTTCACAGTGTCAACTTTTTCCGGATCAGTCTTTACTCCTTGGGATGAGATGATATGTCTCAAGTATTTAACTTCGGTCTTGGAAAGCGCACATTTCTCTGGATTTAATTTTAAGTGTGCTTCTCGAAGCCTCTGGAATACGGCCTTGAGGTTCTTACAATGTTCGTTAAAAGTTTTCCCATAAATGATGACATCGGTCAAATATACAAGGCATGGTTTCCAGGTAAGTTCTTGTAGAACACACTCCATCAGACGCTCAAATGTTGCCGGAGCGTTGCACAGTCTGAATGGCATAACTTTAAACTGCCACAGACCACTTCCTGTGGAGAAAGCTGTCTTCTCGCGATCTTCTGAATGAATTTCTACCTGCCAGTAGCCACTCTTTAAGTCCAGCGTCGAGAACCATTGAGCTCCTTCCATTGCATCCAAAGTATCGCTGATTCTGGGCAAAGGGTAGCTGTCTTTCTTTGTCACATCGTTCAGCCTACGGTAGTCCACACAAAACCGGGTGCTTCCATCCTTCTTTTTGACAAGAACCACTGGTGATGCCCAAGGGCTTTTGGAATTTTTGATTAGCCCATCTTTCTTCATTGTCGATATCATCTCTTCAACTTCGGCTTGTTTGGCTAATGGGAGACGTCTTGCTGGCTGTCGAATCGGTCTAGCGTCACCTGTATCGATTCGATGCTGAACCAGTTGTGTTCGACCATACTGCCCACTCGGTGAAGAAAATATATCAGCGTACTCATGAAGAAGGCTTCCAGCAACACTAAGCTGATGTTGACTTAGATTGGATGGCTTCAGAATTTTAGCTTTCATGGAGCTGAATTTTTCGGGGTCCATAGATTTGTCTGTGTTCATTTCTGTGATCTTGGTGATTGCGAATCCGTACGGGTACCATGTTGTTCTTTCTCTTTCCACAAGAGTCTTCCGTAAGATGATGTTTTGGGAAGATTGCTTAGACTCTGGTTCCACCATGAGGTATCCATGGCTACCTAAATCGCCCTCTATTTTTGTCCACACAAACACTTCCGAAGAGGGAGGCAAGCATATGTCTTCTTTGATGACAGTTCTTAGAGTTGATGAGTTTTCGTTGCCATAAACCATAGGAATCTCTACATTTTAGTACTTGAGAACTTGCTTACCGAGATCCAGAATCAATCCGTGCTCTTTCATAAAGTCAATTCCAATTATGCACTCGTCACATATATCTGCTACTAAAAATAGATGCGAAAACTCTAGTTCTGCCAAACGGATTTTGAGACGAACTTCTCCATACACTCTTGCTGCCTCACCTGTCGCAGTTTTAAGACGGTAGCTATTGGTGTTGTGTAGCCACGTCATTTTGACCAAGTCTCTTCGTACAGTGGAGGCTGTGGCACCGGTATCAATTGTAGCCACGTGTTTCTTACCATTTACTCTTGCGTCCACTGTCAGGCGAGCAGGAGCGTTGATGTTATTGCTTACCTGTTCGCGGATATTATTTTTGCTTCCACAATGTTGACAGGTGACTCTTCTTGGTGGCAATCTGCACTGGCGCTGGAGATGTCCGATTTTGTTGCAATTCCAGCATCGATCAGGTCCTTCTCGCTGCCTTCTTTGAAACTCAGCTCTCTGGCAAGAACATTCCTCAACTTCCAGTTCTCTTAGCCGATGAATTCCTAAAGAAGCCTGTTCCGATGCTTAGCCTTCAGAAAGCGTGCGTTTTCCAGCAGTTCGAGTTGCTCGCTGGAGATTGATATCGGAAACTGCACGGACAAAAGCTTCTGTTGCTAGCTGGTTGGTAATTTCATCCCCTGCAGTCGGGTATGCTAGATGCGCCAACTGTTCAATGTCTGCTTGGAGTTGTTGTAGACTTTCTCCTCTTTTCTGGACTCTGGTATGAAGTTGGACGTGGAAGACTTCTTGCATATGGCCATCGCCAAATAGCTTGTCAATGGCCTGAACAAGAGCACTGAAGTTGCCGTTCTTGTCTGCTGGTAAGGTTTGCAATAATTCAGCAGCAGAACCTCTAAGGGCAAGCGTCAGGGCAATAAACTCGTCTTCGTCATCCCAGCCATTTGTTGTTGCGGTTGCCTCAAACTGCTTCTTGTAGATAGACCAAGAAGATTGTCCGTCAAAGGTTGGTGGATGCATTTCTTTTTTCTTAGGAAAATCGCAACTGCCCTCTCTTACCTTCATTTTCCTAACCTTATCTTATTCGTTGGCAAAGTTCTGCATTTTGTCTTCAATTTTCTCGAACTGTTTTTCGAAGTTTTCAACACGTTCATCAAGAGCCATGAATTTATTTTCAAATGAATTTAGCTTACTTTCAATTAGGTTTTTCTGGTCGTCTAGTAGGTTCCTTTGCTCGTTGCGTTGTTCTTCAAGAACATTCTTTTGTTCATTTCGCTGTTCTTCTAATCGTACAAGCAGATTCTTTTGTTCCTTCTTCTGCTCTATTCGTTGTTCTTCTAGAAGATTCTTTTGCTCCTTTCGTTGGTCTTCAAACTGGGCAAGTAGCTGAGCCATCATATTGTTCATGTCTAAGGTTGTACTAACATGCTCTTCCGGCATTTCTATTTCAAATAGAAACGTGTCTGGATTTTCACCGTGTTGCCTTAAATCTTCCTGTAGACGAATAATGAGGTCATTTTTCGTTCCAGCAGTATGAAGACCTCGTCTGTTCAGTTCTGCCTTAAGTTCAACACAATTCAATGCATTCACAATTTTTCCTATTTTGTTTCTATTTTTTTTCTTATGTTTTTGTATGTCACTTTTACCATTAATTATCTGAATGCACAGATAAAATAAGTTTTATTCCACTTTACTGACACCAATGTAATATTTTACTACGGGGTTCGCCAATAAAACTTATTTCTTTTTATTCAAACTGAACAACAATTACTTTACAAAAATAAAACACCTTTATTTCACTTCAAGTACTTTACTTCCAATACTTTTATTATAACAAGCACAATTCACTATTTTACACCGATGTTTATTCGTTCACTTTCAAAATCAAACTGAGGTCTTTGGACTGATGGCCCTGTATTTATATCCGAGAAAAAGCTACTAGAATCTTCTTCGGAAGTCCTGGAATGTGCTGGAATTTGCTGGAATAAGCTTTCCCTCCACAAGTAGATCAAAAGCTCTCAAAAGCTTTCGTTCAGTTAATTATAGCAGTTTTTTTATGTATTGGATAACATTAGTGTGGTTTAGGTATTGGATAACATTAGTTAATCTTTTGTTCAAAGATGGCGCTACTAATTTATTCTGTTATAGAAGAATAAAAGATGTCGTTCCTTGCATAAATGGGCATAATCACCACAATATGTATATGATTCTTAAATAGAGCAGACCCACAGACGACACAGGCGCTGAGCATACCTTAAACGGAGCGACGGATTCGCGTGAGCGGGACAGAGGACCCAAAAGGGGAATTCAAATCCTTGAACCCAAAGTACTTTTAGTACAAAAACTTTGAAAGCAGACCGATTGATACCATAGGTGCCTGCCAGATGGGGTTTACTTCCATTTTAAATTGGAATAAAATCCGTCAGAAAAAGGAATTATCCCCTGCGGGGGTTAGTTCCCTTTTTTAGGGAATTAACACCCGCGGGGGATAATTCCGTGGGCGTTAATGCACTGCATCACAAAAAGATCTACGTAGGTTTGTGCAATGGTATAAAGGATAGTACTTGCATGACATAAGTTCGGTTTGAAGTTTGGAAAAAGAAAGTGTCCGGTAACAATGTGCCATCAAAGTCCAAATTAAAGACTCTTCCACCAACCGCAGAAGTATTTAGGGAAAAATGTTAAACGTGCTAACTGCCAAGTCCTTGTCTGGAAAGAAACTTTGGGAAAGCACACCCCTTATGTTGAACTTACAAACTATGGTTGGACTATAAAGACAAACTATCAAAGACACTAATTGCAACACCAATACATATTTTTATTTTTGATATAAGAAATAAAATGTAAGAGTAAATTATTACTATACTTAAGTATTACATAATAATAGTTAATAAATGCTTTTTTATTTCTAAGAGCCATGTGTTTCGTTGAAAATCCACTCATATTTAAAATTAATATTAAAATAAACAAAAAATAAATAAAAAAGCAGCAATGTTCATATTTTATTAAGCTTCGTTCCCCTAAAAAAACAAATCTCTTTCTTATCTTAAATATAAACAAAATTAATTGTAAAAATTTTAAAGAGTGATACATATCAAAGAAAAGTTATTTGTGAAGTTGGATTCAGCATTAAAAAATACATGGAAACGAAACCCCACTCGACCTAGTTCACAAAAGTTTTCTTTAGTACCAACAACCTCCCATTCCACCTAAAATCTAGAAAAAGAGTTTGTTTATTTGGGGAATGATTAAAACTCCATTTTTAATTATTGCGAATTCCAAATTTTTGTAAATGCACACCAGTTGCCACCTTTTTATAAGAAGTCCTTTATTGGTGACGTCATATCTCAAAACCCTCAAGGTTTCCAGAGGTAGGTATACCCGGCATTTTCGGATTCAGCACACTTTTTCCATAAAGATACCATCAAAACATTCTGTATATACTCAAATTTCGGGTTCAGGTCCATTTTCCCCATACTAAAAGCTGAGCCAAACACATTCGGAAACAAAACTTTTTTTCTTGTTCTCATTAACAATTTTATTTTAATTTTTGTATTATTTATTTTTTAACTTCCCATTGGAAGTTATTGTAATTGGTGCGATTTGTCGAAGTGAAAAATTTGACATATCTTCACGTTTTGAGGTCTCTAGAATCAGAATTCGTCGTTTTTAGCAAGATGTCTGTATGTGTGTATGTACGTACGTTCGGGGTACTTTTTTCGTCCACCATATCTCGAGAATGAATAAAGTTATCGACGTCGGATAAATTTTATTTTACAGATAATATTGTCATAACGTGCTGAAAAGGTTTTTTATCAAATTCAATAAACTGTTTTTTTACTACAGCAATTTAAAAAGGAGCTGTAAAATCTCATTTATCTGGAATATCTCGAGAACGGAATAAGATATTCACTTCAGACTTATTTTAATTTACACAATACCAAATTGGTAAATATTAAAAAAAATCAACAGACACTTTTTTTTAAACTAAAAAAAAAACAGTTGAAAAATAATTTTCGTCTCAAATATTTCAAGAACAAAAAATGATTCCGAACCCAGTCTATTTTGTTTTTACATATAATGACGTAGTCAACTACTAATAATTAAAAAAAAAAAAAAACAATCAATAAACAGTTTTTTTTAGAGCGAAAAAACTGGAACAAAAACTATTAAAAATTCTTAACAAATTTTTTTCAACTCAAATATTTTGAAAAACAAACAATGATATCGATTTCAAATTTCTACCAAAAATATATACCTATACCACCTAAATTTTGTGTAATTTTGAGATTTTTGAAATTTACCTTTAAAAAAGCTAAAAATAAAAATGTTGCAAGAAAAAACTTTTCAAAAATGTTTTGATTCGAAAAATTCTTACCATCAAAATCTCCTTCAAAATCGAAATTTTGCATATGACACTTTTATATTCTTTGAAACCATGTTTTTTTTTTTTTAAGTACACTCCCCTGATTTTTGTTATTTTTTTTTTAGCCATTAGTCTGTTTTCAAATAATTGGCTTAAATAATTAATACCTCTATACCGAGAAGAGTTAGGAAAAAAAGTATAAAATATAGGTAATGTCACAGTTTGCCCTTAATCTCTATATCTATACCTACCTATATACTGATTATCCAAACACCCAAAGTTATTACACTATATAATATATTATTATGTAATATATACTCTACCACCCACCACTAAGGTAAATATGTATATGGTCTTCAAGTGCACCAATGGAAAGTTACAAGTGTGGGGCGACCCCAGACTCATTTTTTAATTTTCTTTTCTAACAAACATATTTTAAATTCTAAAACATTTATTAAGCATGTGCAACAAAAAAAGATTTTAATATATCTTATATTAAGTTTGAATAGATTTAATAAACATTTACAATGACAATATATATTTTGTGTGCCATTATATCCCCTTTTATTCTCGCTTTAAAATAATAATTTCCATGTAAAATATAACATCAATTCTGAATAAAAAAATAATATTTGCCGCTTAATGATGTTGGTTGGATAGACTAGGGGTGGAATCAGCCAAGTTTAATGTCGTTGTTTTGATAATCAATTTTGATTATCAACTTTTCTGTGTTTTGCGTAAAGAGAAAGTGATCACTGAAAATAGTCGATCAGTTGCAAGGTACATATATTATAGGTAATATCATTAGCGTTTTCATTTTTGTTCAGTTTTGCGCACGTTGTTAAAATAAAAGAAAATATTGTTCCTTTAATTTATTTATTGATTAATCCGTTAAGTTCTAACGTGAAAAGCTTATTTCTAGGTACTTAAAAAGTTTGAAATACATATAAAGGTTGCTTATGTTATATTCAAAAACGTTTTTTTAAATTTAGAAGCCTGTAAATTGCCATTTGTTGATAGTAATAAATAGCTAAAATTATTGGAAACTTAAATCATTTGGCTTAGAGGACTATTAACACAACAGTTTGATCTACTGCTAGCTTGACTATTAGCTCAGGCAAAATAGCCATTTCCCTGAACAGAATTCCGATAACTATTAAACTTGGTGGGGGCCTTCCAGTGACTTTAACGCAGCAATGACGAAGAGTCCCCGTCGGTCGCACCGATCCGACCGGGGGCCTATTTCAGCAACTACAAATCAAATTACAAGCACAATTTTATGATTTGTAATTTACAAACACAAATTTGTAGGAGGGCATTCGGTTTCACCAAGTACAAATAACTGTTTCACAAACATGCTTTTGAAAACAACAATTTTCACAAACTTCTATTTAACCATGTTTTTTTTTCTCTTGGAAATTGTAAGTCATTCTCATTAAGTCATTCTTATTAAATTGTAGATTTCGTTAGAGTCCAGGTCAAGGTAGACAAAGCTAATAGTTTTTGCTTCCTTGTTTTGCGAAAAAAAGATATTTTATTCGTACAAAAATATACATTTAAAATTGTATTTGGGTTTGCAGGTACACTGTGCACAGGGCCGGCCCCAGCCAAACTTGCGCCCTGTGCAAGATTTTTAGAAAGCGCCACTTTAAAAAACAAAAAAAAAATACCAATGAGGTAGACTTTCAATGCGTTTTTTCTATTGAGGTATCCCCGGTACGCCTAATCCTCAGTAACAGACAAATATGTTTACATGCTTGTATGTAACAAATGTAATAAAAGTACATATTTACAAAAAAAAAATAATTAATAATTTAAAAACAAATTAAAAATATATATACATACATTAGAGAGTCAGTTGTCAATTTTTTTATGTATTAATTCTTTTTTCTTTTCAAAAAAAGTTTTTTTTAAATGATTTTTTTTCCAATATCTTGTTTAAAACCATATTCAAAAATTAATAAAAAAAAACTTTATTTGATAAGAAAAAAAAAATTAAATACTTAAAAAATATTCCATATTTTGAAAAATTGAAATAAATTATTTCTAACTTGTTTTCATTATGTTTTTAATGCATTTTTTAAAAGGCATTACTTAATGATAATCAAAACAAAAAACAAAAAAAAATCCTGAAAATCGAGAGAGAAAAATAAGAGGAAAACATATAATATTAAAGTATTTATTAACTTAAAAAATAGAAATGAATAATAAATTAATTTTTTTAATATATTTTTAAATGCAGTTTCTTAAAGGACCGATAAATCAATCAAAATTCCGAACAAAATTAAGAATAAATGTTATAGCTAGTTCCAGAGAAAAAAAAAATAAAATGTGAAAAGTGTAAAGTTCCCATACAAATTTGTATGGGGAAAGTATGAACTTAGAGGAACGGGTTAATTTTTTTGGTC
Source organism: Melangyna quadrimaculata (assembly GCA_949320155.1). NCBI lineage: Eukaryota > Metazoa > Arthropoda > Insecta > Diptera > Syrphidae > Melangyna > Melangyna quadrimaculata. The sequence goes on along the minus strand of OX439483.1, from coordinate 244,134,392 downwards.
AATAATTTTTTCTTTCGGCATAAACTTTCGATTGACGGGGTGTGCTATCCAAAAAAAAGAATTTGGGAAATAACGGACACCCTAATATACATAATACAAAATAAAAAAATATATAAACTTCATTTAAAAAAAAAATAATTAAATTAATTAATTTAAAAACAAAATAATATAAAAATGTATACATATGTATTTATATACATATAAAAAATGAATAGGAAATTCAGTTAATTTTTGTTAGGAAAAAAAAAGTAAAAGCATAAACTAAAACGCAGCGACGGCCTTACATTTTGCAAATTCAGAAATGAGATCATCAAAGTCTAAAGAATTTTTCTGAAAAGTTTATTTATTTTTGTTTTTTTTTTTTTATAAAAAAATCATTTTTTATTTGTAAAAAAGTTATTTTTTTTTTGTAAAACAGTTAAATTTTTTTTTTTGGTAAAAAATTTTATTTTTTTGTAAGAAACTTGATTTTTGTTTGTAAAAGCTATTTTTTTTGTAAAAAAGATGTTTTTTTTGTAAAAAAGTTATTTTTTTTTTTTTTTAATTAAATTTTTTTGAAAAAACTTTTTTTTTTGTAAAAAGCTTAATTCTTTTTTGTAACAAATTTAATTTTTTTTTTTGTGTAAAAAAGACTTTTTTTGAAAAAAAAGTTAATTTTTTTTTAAAAAAAAAGGTGTTTTTTTGTTAAAAAGTTAATTTTTTTTTGTAAAAAAGTTTTTTTTTGTAAAATCGCATTGCAGCGTTATACAGTCAGTGATTCAGGGATGACAGTAAATATTTATTTTAAAACTTATATTTTCCCTGTCTGCTTGTTCTTCGCTGCGTTTCAAAAATTTTGCGAAATGTTTGGTCTGTTCTTTATTTTGGCCTCAACAAGCCTTCGCCTTTTTCTAAATTCTGTCCCGAAGACATTTTTTTATCGATATTGGAAAAACGAATAATAAACACTTTCACAAAAAACGTCACTTCTATTAAAAACTAATAGCTATTTATTTAATCTTAACCAACAAAGCAAAAATTAAAACAATCTGCACCAGACCAGATAATAAAAATTAAATAAAACTTGCAAGAAAACCTGCACGTATAAATAAGTTTTTTTAATTTTTTCCCATGTTAGTTTGGATACTCAGTGTGCACAAAAAAACTTGCACATCCAATGACTATATTGTAGTAGTATGTATGGATACATTTTTTTGTTGTTTTTTTCTCGTAGATGAGAAGTCACATACAGAGTTACGGTGCGTGATACAAAACCTGCACGTTCTAGCCCACATGGTTCAGTATGAATAAGTATTTTTTGTTGTCATATTCTCTATGTTAATTTTGGCACACAGTGTGCATGAAATAAATCTTGCACATATGAGGTCGAGTTGAGGTAGCATGGAACTTTCTTGTGTTGAGATTTTTTCTTTTTTTTTTGCTTTTGTACGAACAGGGTGAAATATTTGGAAATTAGGTAGGTAGGATTGAACTTGCATGGTTGTAGTGGGATTTTTAATTCTACTATATCTTGACTCTTCAGTTAAATTTTTCTTGAATGTAAAAATGAAAGTGATGTTAGTTAGTGTGCAAGAAAAAACTTAGCACGGTTGTGATGGATGTTATTTTGGGATTATTTGAAGAATGTTTGTGGTTAAAATGAAAATTGCAGTACATATTTGTTTGCGCTTAACCCTTACACAGTTGCAGTGTGCAATAAGAAAACCTGCAAGAAAACCTGCACGCTCTGACCCATATGATTCCGTATAAATAAGTTTTTTTTAGTATTTTCCCATGTTAGTTTTGATACTCAGTGTGCACAAAAAAACTTGCACATCCATTGACTATATTGTAGTAGTTGTATTATAGTAGTACATATGGATACATTTTTGTTGTTGTTGTTTTTTCGTAGATGAGAAGTCACATACAGAGGTACGGTGCGTGATACAAAACCTGCACGTTCTAGCCCACATGATTCAGTATGAATAAGTATTTTTTGTTGTCATATTCTCTATGTTATTTTCGGGACTCAGTGTGCATGAAATAAATCTTGCACATATGAGGTCGAGTTGAGGTAGCATGGAACTTTCTTTTGTTGAGATTTTTTCTTTTGTACGAACAGGGTGAAATATTTGGAAATTAGGTAGGTAGGATTGAACTTGCATAGTTATATTGGGATTTTTTATTCTACTAGGTATATCTTGACTCTTCAGTTAAATTTTCCTTGAATGTAAAAATGAAAGTGATGTTAGTTAGTGTGCAAGAAAAAACTTAGCACGGTTCTGATGGATGTTATTTTGGGATTATTTGAAGAATGTTTGTGGTTAAAATGAAAATTGCAGTACATATTTGTTTGCGCAAGATCAGATTACATTTTCTTGCTCCTGGTAATGCGCCCCTAGAATGTTGCGCCCTGTGCATTTGCACATCTTGCACATATGGGTGGTCCGGCCCTGACTGTGCAATAATATACGCCAAAATTAAGCCCGCGCTTCTTACCTCCGTGGGTTTTATTGCACTGCAACGGTTTTAAATATATGATAAAATAAAGAAAACTAACTAAAATAGGATGAGCTCTTTCCGGAATTATGTCCACATCATCAGGCCATCGTACAGCAACTTCAAATAGGGTATCCACGATCGCTGCACAAAACTGATCAAAACACAGCTGCACACTGTGGCCTTGGACATACCATGCATGTCGGCAATTTCATGATACTGCTCCCTATTGCCAATACAGTGCAAGGCAGTGAGTAGTCTCTGCTTTGGGGACAATGCAAGGTTTTTTTCAGTTTTGTGACTTAGATGTCCTGCAATAGATTGGATTGGATTGGATTGGCAACACTGGCTTTGTTGATAAAAGTTCAAGTTTGATCTACGCTTTGCAAAATAAAATATTTTATTAATTTAAACAGTGAAAAAGTTTAAAATTAACACAAAAAGCTTCCTTAAGTTAGTCCTTATCTGCTTGTTGAATATTAAAACATGAAGGTGAGTTTTCTTTTGTAAGCAAAATAGTTAAAAATAAACTACTTAAGCCACTGCAACGAAACACAAAGAAAAATTCATCAGACACAACTTAACAAAGACGACGACAAACACTGCGAGGAACGTCCATCGAAACGAGGATTTATGAAAGTTTCTCCAGAATCCCATTCTTATGGAATGCTCGAAAACAGCAGTAGAAAACATGAACGCCGATGCTTTAAATAAAATGATTGAGCACACAATGGCCAACTTGTTGGATATTAAACTGAGGCATATGCCCACTAAAACGGACATCGAAGGGATATCAGCTAAAATCAGTACGTTGCAAAAAAGCAATGAAAAATTACAAGAGCAGCTTAAACTGGTAGAAAGTCGATGTAGTGCTTTAGAACGACAGGTTGAATACATGGAAATGAAGGCGAATGAAAAAAATATCGTCATGCATATACCGGTGGAGGCTGGAAGTAATCTTGTGGATAAAGCAAAGAATCTGTGCTTAGGACTTCTTGATATCAATGAAGTTAACTTGGTTACCGAAACACAATTGCTACGTTCTAGAAACAACGCAATATCAAACGTCATCGTGAAAATGCAAACAAAAGAAGATGTTGGACGTGTGTTAAAAGCAAAAAATAAACTCCGAAATACTGGCATATCACTACACAAAGATTACCCGGCTGTATCGCGAAACAGGAGAAGGCTTTTGTACAAGCTCAAAAATGATATTTTTGCTAAAAATAAGAAAATGAAAACTGAAATACGTGGTAATTTCTTAATAATTGGTGATAAATCATTTTACTACGATCAAAACAACAGCTTGAGATGTGATGGCGAGTGCGGAATGTTATTGTTGACAGAAATGATAGGTGACAGCTCTTTGGGGTGTGTTCAGAAATATTATCCTGAGGGTGGAAACGAACTTCACGACAGCAACAGGTGTTGCGGAATCGGAGCAAAGTATTTAATTATAATGCCGTCTGCCCCAATAATAGTAGAAATATAAGAAATAGATATTTTAATGTAAAACCCTGTAAAATTTTATCATATAATATTGCAGGTCTAAGTAATAAGTCCCTTTTTAATGATTTTTATGAGTTTGTTAATAAATATGATTTATTCTTTCTATATAAAACTTGTATCACGGGGAACAATCCAGATTTATATCAAAACAAATTTGTGAACTATGAACTACAAAAAATACCAGCTGTGCGAACACATACAAGAGGGAGAGCGAGTGGAGGGTGTTACTTTGGCTACAAAAAAGAATTGAAGAATGTTCAGTGTAAATTTGATTTCTATGGTGATACGACTTATGTTACAATGGAAATAGATAAAAGAAAACTCCGTATATTACCTACATACCTCAACTGTAATAAATGGGAAAGCGACTTTGAGAAACTAAAAGAGATAATGATGTGTGAGAACAACATAAACATGTTACTAATAGGAGATTTAAATGCTAGATTAGGGAAAAACGAAGGAGCGAAAAATGCATTAGCCGGATTTAATCGACAGTCTAAGGATGAAATAAATAATGCGAGAGGTAATAAAATATTGGAACTGTGTGACTCATTTGGGCTTAGATTGCAAAACTGAACAACTGAAGGGGATCCATTTGGTGAATTCACATTTGTAGGACGTCAGGGTACTTCAGTGATTGACTTCAGTTTTATATCAGGAGAATGGAATAATTACATGTCTGAATTTGAAGTTTTACAAGTTCCTTACTCTGACCATATGCCTTTGCTTTTGATGTCCAGGAAATAACAAACAGAGGAATCGTAGATTTGAAGCTGCTTCCTAAAATCGTGTGGAAACATTCGAACGCAGAAGTCTATAGGAGCCAACTGGATTATATTTTGACCTACAACAAATTGAACAAATAATACATCAGATGAATTCTGGTCAAAGTCATGAAAGGAAAACACACAATTATAAGGAACCGTGGTTTGACGAAGAATGCATAAAGGCGAGAAAAAGATCGTATGCTTGGCTTAGAACATTTCGGAAAACCAGTGATGCCCGAACAAAGCAATTTTATATCGAAGCAAACGCAAAATTCAAAGACATATGTAAGGAGAAAAAGAAGGCTTTTCACGAATACGAAGCTTTAAAGTTATCGCGGACAAGAAATGCTACAGATTTTTGCAGTTTGGCACGAAAATTCAACGGGGGAAGGTACGGTATAAGTAATGATCTAAGCCAGTAGCGGATCCAGGGGGGTTGCTATAGGGGCTAAAGCCCCCCCACAGCCGAATCATAAAATAATTTGAAATATAGAAAGCAATACATTACAACGTGTAGAACTTTATATTCCATCTAAAACATAGTTAAGATATGAAATTTGATGGACAAAATAACGTGGTTGGGGCTGAACTATTTACATACATCAAGTTATGTAATTTTTTTTTCTAAGCCTAAAGATTGGGGCTAGAGCTTGAAGCGAATTGGACAAAATCCAAAATGGGGGCTATGAATATGGACATGTTTCATGCCACGACAATTTTTCCCTAAAAATAAAATCTAGAAAATTGGGACAAAAAAACCAGCTTTGGAACAATAAGGTCTGAGAATTTTGGACAAAAAACTTAGCCACGGTTAAGCAACTTACTCCCTAAAAACTAACCTAATTCCAGAGAGTTTTGGAGGCTCAAGTCTAGGGACTGTCAAAGTCCGAAGTTGGGCCTAAGGCTTGAAGAGATAAGTAAAAAGAGATACAAAATGGTCGGGGCTTAACATTACATGTCAAATGTCCCAAATGTTTACACTAAAAACAAAGCTAATTTACCGAAAGAAACGCAGTTGAGGCTTAAACCATTGTAGAACAACGGAATGTCAAGTTAAGTGCAAATGTTTAATACAACAGAAATTCTTTCTTACGGCCTTGGCTGCGCTAAGAGATTTTTCGGTTTACGTTTTCAAAATTTGAAAGGTCGAAGGCAATTGTACATACAAAACATTTTTGTACTAGGAAATTGTACACAAATTCTCTATTCAAGGAGCCAAATTTCAAAAGCGTGAGTTTTCTTTGTGCGCGCTCAGAAAATCATGCAAAAGCAAATGAATATTTGCAATCCCTCTAGGCTCTCGAGTGACGTGCGAATTTGTCGACATATTTTTTTAGCATGAATATAAAGTGTATGCAGCGTATTGGCACATGGAGTCACGGCACCTAGCAGCCAGCGCGTGAAACTAACAAATGAGATAGATTTCTTTTTCATTTGACGTTCAATGCATTTCCCATAAGAGAAAAACAAAAACAGCTCGTAGAAACATTATTTTAACAAATTAATTTTATATGAACGGTTGTTTCTATTATAATTGCAATAGAATAATTAAACATGCTAGTTTGCAAATCAAACGTAAAATATATCGAAACTTATTACTAATTTGCTTTATTTTGCAGATGAAATATGTAAACAAACGTGCTTTTTTGTTGTTGTTTTCCCAAATGGATGCAAGGCGCCAGTCAGAACGATATCATGTGCGTAGTCAGGTAGAAGTTTAGGGGGCTAGAGTTTCTTATGGATTTAAATAGAACATTAATTTTCCTGTTTATTATAAGTAAAGAAAGAAGTAGAAATGTCAAAGGTCCACTTAATTGATCGTAAAAAAAAAGATAATACCAGGAAATTATGTGTTGCACCAATAATTGCGGTTTGCTATTTTTCGATTAGTTTCGTTCAAATTTGCTTTCGTAAAAATAGAATTATGATAGTCAAAAGCGCTCACTTAAGTAAATGTAATAAGCCAACAAAAATTAGTTTTCCAAATTATCAAAAGGAGTCACCTATAATACACTTAAGTGATATAGATCTTCATTTTATTTTTTTTGTATTAGGTACGCGCAGGTTAATATAAAGTTAATATAAATTATAGGGGCATCATTTGATTTCCCTGTGTTCGTTTGTTTTATCCTACCACGTAAGTTTCTTTCTAAGAATAATGTAATTTCTGGCAAAAAAAAATGTATCCTCCATTTAAAAAAAAAGGTTAGCACTCTTTTAAAGTAAACTCTTCTTAAAAATAGAAATAATTAAGAGTGATCGAGCTTGACCTTCATTCATACCTTGCCTCTTTTGTAAACCAAAAAACAAATGTGTAAATAGCCAATTGAAAAATATTTTTTTAACAATTGCTTTACAAGAAGATTTTTATTCAAATACCTTTATTTTACGAACAAACATATTTTTTTAATAATCGTGACTACGCCTCTGCCTTTCTCTTTTTCTAATCGAGTACTTTTGTTGTTGTTTCTGGTTGTAAAGGTGGTTTGTTTACATTTTTCATTTACAAAGCAAAGCGTTTTAGCTATCTATTTTAATATATTTTCGGTGTAATTTATAAGCTTACACATTTTTTGATTCTATTTCAATCATAATATGGATACCCGTTGATATAAAATAATTTGGTAAAACTAAATTTCATTTGGCGCTTTTTTCGTTTTCTCTTATGGGAAATACATTGAACGTCAAATCGAAAATAATTCTATCGCCTTTTGAAGCTTAAGCGCTTGAGATCCAGGTGGCGTGGAAAGCAACTTACCAGGTGTCAATACACGAAAATTCATTCACGCTGGCAGAATTGGGCCGCGGCTTATTGCTTAGAGCAGCTTTGTCTTATGTCCTAAAGTGTCAGTTTGAACAAAATAGTTTCGTTGATTTGGCTAATTCAGGAAAAATGAGATCTCATAGGACTGATACCGTGTCAAAGCACATATGTATATGAGCTTTTGCGAGTACGAACACTTAAATATAATTTTTCTGAACTAGCCAATTATAAACAGTTTTCAAATCTTGTCAAAAATGGGAAGTTCAAAACATACCCACAGCTAATTTAAAAATATAACTACATTATGTAGGTACCTAATCAATTTTTAAATAATATAAATAAACGAAATTGTACGCGTGGTTCAAGCATATATGGCTAAAAATTATTAATTTTATTAATACAATAACTAGTTATATCAGATACTATCATCTTTTGGTGGCCTTTGAATTTGTTTCTGTCTCCGCTACAGCAATTATGAATAATTGTTATTGTAATTTGTATTGAAAACATGTTAAAGCGCGACAGGAGCGGATATAATGGCACACACAAAACGGATATCATTAAACGAAAAGTGGGAGTATCAAAAGTCGACGTCTTTTATATAACGACACATGAATCTCCATATATCCATATATATAAAGGTTAGGCCGCACTCGCCGGAATTGCACTGCATCGGAACTACACTTACACGACTTCGTATGAATTTTTATGAAGTTCAGTGGCCGCTTAGTGCGATATAGCTCCTAAAATTTCATAAAAAATAATGTTTTGCCGCGTTGTCGTGAAGTGTAGTTCGTCTGAAGTTGAGTACGGTCTTTAATTAAACCTAAACTGATCTCTACTATTTGTTATAAATTATAAAATTGATCTTAGAACAAGCAAGTTTTATTACTTAAGGTCTCAAACTGAATCTCCAAACTCCAAGCCCCCCCCACAGCCAATTCCTAGATCCGCTACTGATCTAAGCCCAAGAGAGATGCAGTCACATTTCCAAAATCTTTTGAACCCAACAACAATAAATACTATTCAAATACAATATGCAACACCTTTATTTGAAAATGATATTTTGGATATACCAATAACCCACAGAGAAGTGTTAGATGCATTAAGTAGCCAGAAGGATGGTAAAGCTGCGGGGTCAGACAGGATACCGGCTGAATTCTACAAATACGGAACTTTCAATTTGAGCAAAATACTTACTTCAGCTTTCAATGAAATTTTCGATAGTGGTATACTTCCTCGGCAGTTCCAAGAGGCGCTTATTTTCCCAATCCATAAAAAAGGTGCTACATCAGATCCGGCAAACTATCGAGGCATTTCATTTTAAAATTCTTCATACACAATTTTTACAGCGGTTGTGCTTAAAATGAATGGATATGTTGTAATAATCTCTTAAAGGAAACACAGGCGGGTTTCAGGACAGGATATTCTACAACATGGCGTACTTATGGCGTATTCACCTGAATCTCTCCAGCTGATGATGAACACACTATTTGAATACTGTACACAATGGAGTGTAACTGTCAACATAAGTAAATTTTATCATTTTTAGTTAAAATACCAATATTTTTAGTTCATTTATGATTACCAAAAGCTCATGTTGAAGCACCAGTTGCTGGCTCAAAAGTTATGGTGTTTAAAAAAGGAGGAGGCAGACCTTGCTCAAATGAAAAATGGCATTACAATCAAGAACCCGTAGAAGTTGTCAAAGAATACAAATATTAAGGGTTATATAGAACCAAGAACCTGAACATGGAAACACATCTTCAAGAAAAACTGCAGAAATCCAAAACAGCAATAAACGTGGCTTGGAAAAATTGTTTCAGTAACAAGTAAATCGCTCATAACAGTAAGTTTAAGATATTTGAGGCTGTCTCAGAGTCTGTATTATTCTATGCAGCACAGGTGTGGGGAGGAAGAAGATATGAAACTGTTGAGAAACTTCTTAGGTTTTACGTAAAAAGATCTTTTCGCCTATCTCCGAATGCACCTAGCTATATGATATGACCGGACTGTCACCACTTTGTATGAAAACATTGAAAATGCATGTCGGTTATATAATAAAAGTTATAAAAATGCCAAACCATCGTTTACAAAGGAAAATAGCCTGGCAAACAATCCAAAGCAAAACAGGATGGTTTAAGGAATAATGGATCTGGCTCAGGAAAGCGGGGTTCTCATTAACCTGAATGTGGATGATATTGAAAGCTGGGAACCTACGATGTATGATGTCATAAGACGGTTGGATGATCAATATAGAATTAGGTATCTAGAGGAAGCATCAGGAACCTTACATAGGGAGATCTACAGTAGACTTGATCACAATCTAGGACATAACAACTACTTCAGAGACTCATGCAGCATCGAAGAAATTTCCACCATATTCCGTCTGAGAGGAGAACTTCTACGGCTGAACTTTATACCACACCGGCAGGATTTTCCTCTCATAAGTAGCATCTGCAATATGAAAGAGCGAGAAGACACCTTTCATTTTGTGGGGGGATGTCCAGTTCTGAGGGAGACAAGAATAAATCTTTAAGGAAGTGATTACCTATCAAATGAGAAAACTATTCAACTTTTGTATGAAATGAATGTTTCAAAGTTATTTCAGTTTTGTAAAATTGCACTTGCGTACAGGGAAAAAATTCTATCTGGGAACTTTTAACGTTAATTGAATATAAAAATGAATAAATTGATTAAATTATCATTATTTTATAAAATATGAACAAATGTAATAAACTTTTATCCTAATTTTGTTATTTTTTTTTAAATTATTTGTGTCAATCAGGCAGACTGCAAGGCCATGTCATAATGATTTTTGTAATTATATATTTATATTAACTTATATATTTGTGGAAATTTTAAAAAATAATAAATATCATTTAATCTAAAATAAAAAAAAAAAATCCTCCAAATAGAGATATTATTTCTTCTGTCTTGACTGAACTCACACGAAAACGCTCGTTTAAATACAAATATGCTGAGATATTGTTATTCAAACGAGGACGATACACTCTTCTTCTTTGATTCAGAAATATATATCATAATCATCATCACTACTGTCGCTATTACTAAAGGGTTTGCCATTAAGGGCGGGTCGATTTTAAAATTGAATAAAACAAGTTGTATATGCGATATCAATAAGGTTTTATCTTTATTTCAGAGCCCTGTCAATGACATTATGTGTGAATTATAAAATTGTTCAAATGGCCACCGCAGCTTCGCTGGGTGGCGCGGATTCGAAAGGTCCAGTTTTCGATGACTTTGGCGAATTAATCAGGCTGAATTCGACCGATGGCATCGATTATGTTGTCTTCGAAAGTCTTGGCTCGGTATAACCATGTCATGAAACCGCTCGTGCAGAATATCGATGGTGTCTTAAGCTGCGTGGCACGTAGTGCCATCCTGTTGAAACCATATGTCTTCGGTGACCATATCATCCAATTCAGGCCATAAGAAGTTGGTGATCATCGACCTATAGCGATCGCCGTTGACGGTGATGGCCTGGCCAGCATCATTTTCGAAGAAGCACGGACCTATGACGCCTCCAGCCCAAAATCCACACCAAACAGTAACTTTATTTGGTTGCCTTGGCACCTCGTGAATCTCTCGTAGATTCTTTTCGTCCCAAATCCGGCAATTGGTATATATTATATAATATATATATATATTATTATATAATCATTATATACGTATATATTAGCTTTAAAACTACAACGTAAATGACACGATTAGTTTGACAGATTTTAAATGACTGTCTCACGTTAGGTCCCACTGTAGATATTTGGCAAGTGTCAAATAAATTAAATGACACCATCCCCTAAGACATATCAAAAATTCAGCTTTGATAAAATAATGCAACACTCGCTACCTCTTAATTGCACCCGGATTGAAGATTCTTATGCTGTTTTCCTTTGGTTTCACTCATTCTGAAATCCAATGGAACAGTTCAAGATGCTTCTTATCAATTCTGGGGTTTGGTATCTGTATAGGTGAACCGTCAAATAAAAATTATTTGCTACCGCACAAAAAGTGAAATGTAAAACACGAGTGTATCAACTCAGAACTTCCAAATAATATTTTTTGTCTGATTTTTTCTTAATTTGTTGATTAAAATTTACCAAAAACTTTGATTTTGGATGCAAATTAAATTAAAATGGAAAGTTAAAAAAAACACGAAGTACATTAGTATTAGTGCTTCTTGAGTGGATTCTGATTTGAAGTCAAGAATCGAATTTCTCTTCTCAGATTCGTCAGAAGCGTACTTTTTGTGCCAATGGAATGGTTTCAGAAGACTTCCGGACGCTTCTGGACGCTTCCGGACGTCGAAAGGAAAACGGCATTTGTTCTTAGCTACCATAGTATCTGATCGCAGAAAAAATCTTAGCTTTGATAAAATGACGTATGTTTGGCGGCTTTGCTCTCTGAGTCTTTTAAGAAGGTATGGCTAGTTAAATGATAAATAAACCCATTAATGTCAATTTTTATGGAACCTTTGTTTGTTAGAATTTAGTTTACTTTCATTGCAGTTTTTTTAAGAAAACTTACGTTTTTAGGAGTGACCGTCCGTCCATAGCAACTTTAGGCACCTGCTTGTATAGTTAGATGGGCGAATGTACTGAGCAGTGTACTGATCAATCGGAATTCTCTTAAGAAGACTTTCTCAACCCAGAATTAATATTAATTTTTGAGACGCGCGAGTTACAAAGGAACCATCACATACCATACCCATTCCAAACACGTCGCATCTAGTAACCATATAAATGCCGATGTCATCAATATAGACGACAACATCCGGTTTTTGATAAACAAATCTACACACCATATCCAAAGAAGACAAAACATCTTACGACGCCACAAAGAAGACAAAGCATCATGCAACTCAGCACATTTGATGATCGTATGATCATCCAATATAATATGTATATGTATAGTTATATTCGGCACCATAGTTCTAAATAATAATTGTATCTTAGCTTTAAGTCAGTTCCATTTTGCATCTGAATAAAAGAGGACCATCTCGGTCTATAAGAAACTGTTCGCCTTGAGTTTTATTTCTGCCTCCGCGTAGGAGAAGTTATATTTTTTTGTTAATTCCAGAGGATTAGTACATAACTGGCGCAGTCGGTAGGATACCCAGTATCCGTTCGTATACATATCGGTTAAAATAATTCGACATAACAAATAAAAAGTGAACAAAATTTTTGATCTTAAATTGAGTTGATTGGGGTTGTGTGACCTTTACAAAGGGAAAGTCTAAAACGCACTCTTAAAACGCCTACTAAAACTGGTAGGCTCGACCCAAGAAAAACTCTGATCGAAAATATAAATTAAATCACAAAAAAATAAAATAAGTACCTATACAAAAAAAAAAACGAAAATGGAGCAACAGATAAACTTACTTCTAAATGCAACAGCGGAGCAGAGGGAACTCCTGCAGCAGCAACAAATTTTGCAGCAGCAGCAACAACAACAAGACCAAGAGCAGAATGAAATTTTGCAGCAACAGCAACAGGACCAACAGCAACAACAACAAGAACAACAACAGCAATCACCTGAAATAAAACCACTTTCATTCATCTTACCGAAAATGGAAATTGTGAAGATAATCCAGAAGACCAAGAGATGTTGCATCTTTCATATACGATGTGGACATAAACCTTCAATACCTGACACCAGCCACAAAAGCATTTGCAATGCAGAACATAGTTAGACGACTCATTGAAGGAAGAGCCCAACAAACCATCAGAATGCTGGGACCTTTTACGACATGGTCAGCAATGAAGGACACCCTGATAAAAAATTTCGGACCACAGGAAAATTATATTTATATATATAAGTCTAAAAAACTTATTGCCTAGAAAGTTACTATATAAAAGTTTGTGAACTATTAAATAGAATTAACATAAAATAAAACTTTGAAGTAGTCAAGTCAATTGAATTATCACCCGAAAATGTTAAAAACATGTTTTTTAGAATATTTTGCTCCCAACTTAACACAAATCAAGAAAGTTTCGTGCTTAGTCGAAACATAAATTGTATGCAAAAAGCATACGAACTTTGAATACTTATAGAAATTCGAATCCACAATTTTCAGAAGGATATCCTTCTCGTAATAGAAACAATAATGATTCCAATCGAAACAATGGTATTGGAAGTTTCAATAATAGAAATTTCAATAAAAACGGAAACTTTAGAAAGTCTAATAATAGAAATTTCAACATTAATAATAATCAAGCGAACAATAATAGGATTAATAATTATCCGAACTACAATAATGGGTATAACAATAATAGGATTAACAACTATCAGAATAACAATAATGGGTATAATAGAAACAATAATTTTAGGAATAATAATAATTTTGATCGAAATCAAAATTCAAGAAACATATATAACAATTCAAATACTAACCAAAATAATAGGGGAAATAACTGTTATATAAATTTTCAGGAGGAGGCCTCAGAGGTCCTTTACCCATAGTAAATCTAACAATTGAAGATGAAATTATACCTGTACTAACTGATTCTGGAGCATCAACTAGTAGCATAGATGTAAATTGCCTAAAGACATGTCCAAGGTATAAACTTCAACACCCCCAAGATATTAATCGTCTTATAGGTAAGACCGCGGTCACAGAACAAATTAAAACATCTTTTCCTAAGGAATCCGACGCACCCTCAAACCATAAAATGATGTGGAAAGTTCTAAACCTTTCCGGAAAAAACTTCAAAGCTATAATAGGACAAAATATCCTATATCCATTGAACGCCATCCTCAATTTAGGGGAAGGTTCTTTTAAAATTTTTAATGAAACCCTTTTATTTAATTATGCTTGCTCTCAAGAAATTAATTGTTATGATGAACTTAAAGAAACAAGTAATCTAGATTGTCTCTATGAAGAATTAAATAAAGAAGAAAAAGAATCCTTACGAAAAGTGTTAAGAAATAATAATGACTTATTTTACCAAATTTGGGTAGTTCCAAAGAAACAAGATAATTCAAAAATAAATAAATTAAATGAAAAGACCCACGAGGATAAGTTTCCTCTCCCAAATATCGAGTCAATATTTGATAAACTCGGTAAAGCTCAATACTTTACCACATTAGACCTGGCTAAAGGTTTTCACCAAATTATGGTGGATCGAAAAGATCAACATAAAACCGCATTTAGCACTTCCCAAGGTCACTATGAATTTATAAGAATGCCGTTCGGACTAAAGAATGCCCAGGCAACTTTCCAAAGGATAATGAATGAAATCCTTAGAGAATATATCAATTAAATATGCGTCGTATACCTTGATGACATTTTAATATTTGCCACTTCTTTACAAGAAATGTAAGTAAATACTAAACTAATTTTTAAGGAATTAAGAAATAACAACCTCAAAATACAAATCGATAAGTGTAAATTCTTCTCGAAACACACAGAATATTAAGGCCATATATTTGCCGATAAAGGCATTAAACCAAACCCAAGTAAAATTGCAGCCATAGAAAAACTATGTGCACCAAAAACAGTAAAACAAATAAAATCCTTTTTGGGAATAACTGGCTACTGTAGAAAATTCATCGAGAATTATTCTAAAATTGCCATACCATTAATAGAACAGTAACCTTTTCGTTTGTATGGACGGCACCGTTAGCATCAAATCTGGTATTTCCGATTTTTTGTTCAGGATATTGGCCTAGAAAATAACCTAAGTTTTCAACCTCGAGCGGTGACCGCTTCATGGTCAAAAATCAGAAAAACCGCGAATTTTTCACGATTTTTTTAATTATTAGTAATTCTAGTCCCAAAAAATTAATTTTAAATAAAAACATTGTTCTACGAATTCAAAGTAACTTAATTTGCTTCAACTTGAGACCAAAGCCAACTCTGTAGACCCAATGGTTTCCAAAATGCAGCAATTCAAAATTACCGATAAAAAATTTAATATGAGGAGTAGTGTTATCAAACCGTATACTGGAAAATAAGGAATGGTTGACATAAATGCGTCAAAGCACTGGTGCGTGTAGGTTGGACCAAAAGAATAGGACAATCATACCGGAAGGGGGGTCTATATATACTCCCGTTAAGATGGGAGGGGCAATTATCAAGACTCATGCTTAGAGAAAATAAAAGAAATTCATGAACAAACCAACCATATAGGAATTCACGAAAATTACGCCGAACTAAAATCAAAATATTATTTTATTCAGGAAATAATTGTAGAATACATAAATAATTGTGAAGTTTGCAATTTAGCCAAATATTATAGGAAACCCCCTAAACCTAAATTTAAACACACTGCTACACCAAAAAGCAATGAAATAATCTATTTGGATATTTTCCACATAGATAAGAAGTACTATTTTACAGTTATGACAAATTCTCAAAATATTTGTACGTTAAAGAAACTATAGATAAAAATTCAGGTACACTAGTTGATTTAATAAAAGAATATACACTAAATTTTGATAAACCCAAGTTAATAGTAGCAGACAATGAATTTAATACAACTAACGTTTTAGAATTTATAGAACAAGAAAATTTATAAATCTACTTTAATTCTCCAAATAGTTAGGGCGTTAAGGGAGCCAACCTTGCACTTAATTCTGACGGGATGAGCTTTGGTACACTAATAGTCCACATCCTTCATTTACTTTTAAGAATTGTTGCCACTGTGGCAACACTGGCAGACCGGAGATATAAGGGTTGCCTTCTGACCATGTTTTAACACGAAATTTCACATAAATTAGCCTATAAATTGGGAACTAGACATCGGTTGATTTCGTGGAATATCTCGTTGTATTAAGAATACCTGAAGCCATAGGAATATGTTAAAGTTATAAGCTTTTTTATAAAATAATGACTAAATTTTCAGAGAAACGAGCATAACAATACCAAATTTCAATGGTATGTTGATGAAACTTGGCACACTTGTCTTGTTTGTCTTAAGAAATAAGAAACAAAAGAGTCCATACAAATATCTAGGGCTAAAGGGTGTTTTTTTGAGTGAAACAGAAAAGTGTAAAATTATGCCCCGTTAACCGCCCCTAGAACTAGTATGTTGATAAAAGTTGGTAGGAATGTTTTTTATTGTTACTTAGAATAAAAAACGATAAATCAAATATCTATTGTCAAAGGTCGTTTTTGAGGGAAAATGTTTTATTTGCTCTACTTAAAAAATACATTAATTTTTCCATTAAAACGACGATAACTTTCTTAATGATGATTGTTTAATCTTAATTATACTTATGTTGGATTCAGCGTTAAAAAATAAATTAAAATCATGTACCATATTGAATACTTGTGCCCCAATTACATAAAACTAAAATGTTTGCTTTATAGCCCATATTTTCCTTCCGCCTAAATAAAACACCCCTGAAACCAATATATTTGCATGGATCCTTTTGATTCTTGGTTATAACAAGAAATAAAACATTTCTACCAACTTTCATCAACATACCAGTTTTGGGAGGGGTTTACTGGTAATAGTAATGCACTTTTCGCTTTCACTCAAAAAAACACCCTTTCGCCCAGATATTTTTATGGACTCTTTTGATTCTAATTTCTTACGACAAATGAGACATGTGTGCCAAGTTTCATAACCATACTATTGAAATTTGGTAATGTTATGCTCGTTTCACTGAAAATTTAGGCATCATTTTATACAAAGGTTATAACTTTTTCTAGAGAAATTATATTGAAATTATTTTGAACTCATAAGATTGGGCATTAAAAATTACCCTAAGGTCATGTGTCATATGCTTAGATTATACCAAGACAAATATATAGTGGTTTCATATACACCCACTTTTCCCTCCCCCCGTTTTGAAAGCGATAATACAAAAAACTAATACATGGATAAAAATATACTTCGGATATGATGTAGAGTATGAAATTCAACGTCGATGCTCATCTTAAAATTTTATAAGTATTCATTTTACAACCATTATTTTCTGACAAATAAAAACCCTTATTCGCCGTGGTTATTTTGCTCCCCCCGCTTACAGGGGTGGGGGAGGGGTCAAATAATGAACATATTCCTATGGCTTCTAGTATTTTAAATCCAACGAGATATTCCACGACATTAACCGATGCCTGGTTCCCGATTTAAAGGCAAATTTATGTGAAATTTCGTGTTAAAATATGGTCAGAAGGCAACCCTTTTATCTCCGGTCTGCCAGTGTTGCCACCATTCTTAAAAGTATACTTAGAATGTGGACTATATGTGTACCAAAGCTCATCCCGTCAGAAGGAGGTGCAAGGTTTGACCTAAAATATGGCCTTAACGCCCTAACTAAAATAGTCATACAGGCAACGCCGATATGAGCAGATGTCCTTCGTCATTACTTAGGGGCCAGTTATAGCTATCCTTGAAAACCATAATTGAAAAAAGTAATTGCCAATTTTGAGAGATTTTGAAGAAAAAATAAAGTATTATTTTGATGCCAAAGTAAAGCTTATTGACTTAATTATTATTTTCAGATACAAAAATATTCAATTTGGCACAACTTTTCTCATAAAATGACTTTTAATTTTGCAATGATGAACTACCTTACCAATGATAATTGAAAAAACTAAAAGTTACGTTATGAGGAAGATATGAGTCAAAATGAATTTTTTTCGGTAAATAAATAATTTTGAAGTCGTAAGCTATCTTTCTGCATTAAAATATTTAATGATTATACTTTCGAAGGGTCTCAAAATCAACAGCTAACATTTTCAATGATGGTTTCCAATGATAACTATAACTGGCACCTTAAACATATCAGAATTCTAAATATTACAGAACCCAATCTTGATATTATAGACAAAATTCTTAAAGCCAATAATTATTATAATAACATAATTCACTCAACTATAGAAAGGAAGCCAATATAAGTACAGTTTGGGAATGTTGATACAAACGAAATTTTTAAGCTTTTAGAAACAAAAAAGAACCAATGGTAAGGTTATCACAACAGAAATAGAGAGACAAATAAGACTTAAGCTACTATTAGACGGTCAACGCAAATGGTCAATGCGTTGACTGTCTGACGTCACCAAAAAAACGGTCAAAGCACTGACATGGCAACGTCAACGCTCACCGTGTCAACACCTGAAATATTGGCGATCACACAAATGACACAAGTCCGTCAATGTTGTCCCAAAATACGTTGACAGGTAATATGTGTCAACGAGATTTAACCAAATCAGTGTCAATGCGCTGACAAGTAATCGTTGACGATCACACGGCTTGACCATGTCCACGGGCTTTGAGCGTTGACAATAGTACAAATCTGTAATTTTTCGAGTTGACGCCTATACATAGTGGTGGCGCGCTGTGACACAGTCAAATAAATTTATTTATTTCGGTTTAAATTTTTTTAATGCAAGGAAAAATGTTAAAAGCAAACGAAATGGAAATGACAATTTATGTTTCGGCAGAAGGGGCAATTTTCTAAAAAATGACTTAAAATATAAACAAAATTATTAAAAATCAACGGCAACACTCAAAATATCATGTTATAGCGTTTTTGAAAGCCAAAAACCTATTCTTAAATTAACTTTTTAAACCAAGTTGTTTGATCAAACAGTTTTTGAGAAAATAATTTTCAAACTCAAAATTCTTCCTTCTTTCCAAGATGGCGGACGCCCCACAAGACCAAAAATCCCGCAAATCGAGATTTATGCTAAGAAGCAACCCCTCTTCAACACTGCGTTCAAACTTTTCAGACCTCAAAACTTTTTTCAGATTGCCCTTATTTGAATCCCCGTTGCCCGTTATAGTCGCTGCATCCTCCATCCCAAAGCGCTGGTCGTTTCTCCACTGCCGCAATCAAAGCGGAGACCTCGTATTGTTTGGTCCACGAGTAAAGTAATTTTCTTTTACGTTTCTCCGACAACTTTTTCTTCGATTCATCAGCAGGACGCGCATTTACTTATTCAACTCACTGGTGCTTTGGCTCATTTTTTTTAACTCAAACTAATTTAACTTTAAATAATTTTGTTCGGAAATGTTTTGTTTTCTTTTATGTTGCTGTTTTTTTTTTGTTGCTGTTTCTAAATGAAAAGAATGTCAACGCCAGCTCCTTTGACACAGCAGAAAATTATAGCGTGTCAACGTTGGAACCTGGACAACGCGTTGATGGGCAGTCAGGAAATATCTGTCAATGTGTCCGAAAAATTTTGATGGGGTGATTACACGATAAATGAAAACAGTCAACGCGTTGACTTTTCAAACCATGTCATCGCAAGTGTCAACACTGATGTCAGTGCGTTGACAACGTTTTGCAATGACAATCACACGACTTGAAAGTCGTGGGACAGAATTTGACGTCATTCTGACGTCAGAGAGTCAATGCGTTGACCATTTTCGTTGCCCGTCTAATCATAGCTTTATCCTTGTGATAAAGCTTAAATTAAAAATTATGGTCAGGTTAGACATAAAGAAAATCCTAAATTTCAAAAAGTAGAAGTAAAAATAATTAATGAAGGAGTAATCATAAATAGCAGAGGTAAAAGAAATTTAAAGATTCATCCTACACGGATTAAAAGACAGAAGAAATATTTTAAAGGTCTAATTAATAAACAAAAATAAAATCAATGAGATTCTGTTTTATTACAGATTGCAACTCATCTCAACATAAAAACAATTATTTTTATGTTAATAATAATATTGAATTTTATAGCAAGCTCAAATGCAGATATTCAAATAGAATATATTGAAGATCAAGGAGTTATATTGATAAAAGATGAAGATATACCAATAATAAGCGACTATTATCAAATTTACCATAGGGTAAACCTACAAGAGTATATAGATATTCTTAACAATTTAACGACATATAAAGAACAAAATCCAGAAATAATAAAAATTATTCAGAGTGACCCAGCATTATCACAGAAAATTATAAAAATGCAAACTAATATAAAAATGCTATTATGTTCAAATGAACATTCTGTCAAAAATAATATGAAATTACACAATAATAGAATAAAAAGAGGTCTACTCAATCCAATAGGATCAATTTTCAAACTACTTTACGGAGTCACGGATAATGATGACAGGGAAGAAATCACTAAGGAATTAGACGTAATAGTTCAAAATGATAAGAAACTTGCAGAAGCATATAATCAACAAATCGAAATTAATGATATTTTTCAAACCAACTTTACAAACATTAAAAATAATATAGAAGAAACAAATCTCAATTTTTGAAACTCACTGCAAATGATAGGGATGAAATAAATTTTATAAAAAAATGAGATTTCCTTATTGAAGCTTTCAAATTATGTTTCAGACGCCACAAAGAAGACAAAGCATCTTGCAACTCAGCAGATTTGATGACCGTATCATCCAATATAATATGTATATGTATATTTATATTCGGCACCATAGTTCTAATTAATAGTTGTATCTTAGCTTTAAGTCAGTTCCATTTTGCATCTGAATAAAAGAGGACCATCTTGGTCTATTAAAAACTGTTCACCTTAAGTTTTATTTCTGGCTCCGCGTAGGAGAAGTTATATTTTTTTGTAAATCCCAGAGGATTAGTACATAACTCTAGCGCGAATTGTAACTATTAAAAATTTTGGAACTCACTGTATTACTAAATACTGAATATACATTATGAATTACAAGATATACACAAATAGTTTAATACCAACAGATACATAATATAAGTTTTCTATGTTCTATGATTTTAGACTCTTTGATCTTTGAATAAATCAATCAGTTATTGTAAAACCACCAAACTGTCGACTCTTCTTTTGCGGGAATAACTCAACAGGTTATGGGCCCAGGTTCCGTCGCATACATTGAATGATTTTTTTTTTGTTAAAAATTTAACTGTCCAGAGTCTGGAAGTCGTAGTTTCGAATTTAGTTTTGCTCATTATTTAATTTAATTAGTCTCCGACTAATTGTCTTACAGCCGAATCTATAAAGAAATTTTAAAGGCTTCTTAACTCTAAACTACCTCTAAATATCACTTAAGTGTGAAATTGGTATCTATAATCAATTTCCACATTTAAGCAACGTAACTTAAACACCTCTTAACTTAAACACCATCCAAAGCGTTTAAAGGCTACGCAAAGCCAACTTAAATATATTTTGACACATGAGAATTGTTTTTTTTTTTATCAAAACAAATTGTGCGTAGGTTGAGTAAGGAAATATTTATGTGTGTACTGTGATGGCCGGGTTTAAATTGTTTTGTTTTGTTTTTTTTTTTTGTTAAAGAAAATAATATAGTTAATGATATACTTTCTCACCAATATAGGAAGGAAATTTCTGAAAACAAAATCAAAAAAAAAAACTAAAGTGGAATGGTTTCATTTCCTCTGTCTTCTGTGTTTGACGATGCATACACACATACACCCAGTTGCTTCTCTTTCTGTCTTATTATTTGTGCACTCTTTTGTGTTTGCAAATTTTTTTTTGCAATCTGACAGAAATAGCCTGAGAGTGAAAAATGTACTAGAAATTTGTATCAGAATTGTCAATTTTCTTGCGTTACGTTACATTACGGTTGTTTAGTTAAGTATGAAAGGAATATTGATTATAGATACAAATTTAAGTAACGTGATTTAAAGGCAACTTTAATATTTAAGCAAGCTTAACTAAATAACCTCTAAAAGGCATTTTAAGATAATTTTATAGATACGGCTGTTAGTGTTCAGACTTTGTTTTATTTTTGTTTTTGCTTCTCCGTCTTTGTTTTGCATTT
Organism: Melangyna quadrimaculata; assembly: GCA_949320155.1. Classification (NCBI taxonomy): domain Eukaryota; kingdom Metazoa; phylum Arthropoda; class Insecta; order Diptera; family Syrphidae; genus Melangyna; species Melangyna quadrimaculata. The sequence continues at coordinate 244,112,175 of OX439483.1, read as the reverse complement.
TCTGTAATATCATTGTTGCACTGTTTTTTTTTTCATGTGTGACTTTATTTTGTGTTATACAAAATGACAAACAAGTCTATTTGTTCTAAATGCACATTAACAATACGAAATGGCGAAGTACAATGTAAATCGCTTTGCCAACGAAAATTTCATATAAATTGTTCGGGTTTGACATCTGACTTATTTAAAGCAATGCAAAAGAATTCTCATTGTGTATACAACTGTGCTGATTGTCTAAATGCAAAATCATTTATTGAACCTATCATGCTTAAATTAAATGTTATAAGTGATGACATAAAACATATGATTTTAAATAATGATAATTTGCATCATACTTCACATGCAACGATAAATAAAGTTTCCATGCCCGTTACTTTTATCAATGCCAAAAAAAACATTATTTCCTCTCCATCTTCTGCCCCGCCATATTCTGATAGACAACACTCTTCACAAATCCATGCTTTAAATATCACAAGCGAATTCTATCGTTAGTGATAAAGAGAATTCGGAGTCATCTGTTTCTGTTGCTCCCATCGAAGAGAAATTGCCCAATCATAGATCTAATGCTGTAGCTGCTAAAACCAATACACAGAATGACAATCTTTCGTCCCCATCTGCTATCCCAACTTTCTCTGATATCATACGATCTTCAGTAAATTATAAAGCAAATATCTTGGAGCCGAATCTCATTGTTGATAATGTTAATGAAGGGAGTTCAGTTCCATTTAGTTCCAATGACATCAATGTGAACGAAGAGTTTTTGCCTAGCAATGATATATCTAATACTACCGTACATAAAAAAAACTCCTACCATAGTTGGTGCAGCTGTTATTAATTCAAAAAAGAGAAAAAGGCAGACAAAGCTAGTAATTGGAAATGACATCACACCAAGTGACATAAGTGGAGTCCCCTTGGTAAAATGGATACATGTTTCTAGAATCAAGGTAAACACTACTGCAGATTCTTTAGCCAAACATGCTGCTACAAAACTCGGAATCAGTGTTGATAAGATTCAGTGCTATTGTCTTTTAAAACAAAATACTGATTGTTCATTAAATGTCAGTGCCGGCATCTTTTCTTAATGCAGCTTTGAATCCAAATGCCTGGCCTGAGGGTATCGTCGTGCGTTTTTTTGAGTTTTTTCCAAAAAACGAGAGCTCACCGTCGTCGATGACCGACCAAAACTTGCCTACATGAGTCTTAGCAACATTGACCAAATTGTTGTTGCTAATACATCTAGTAATGTACCTGCTGTTGTTGATATTGTTGCTGATGTTGCTGTTTTGGCTGAGGTTTCTGATCCTGGATCGTCTATTGTTGCTGTACCTGCTGTTGATGTTGCTGTTAGTTGCTCACCTTTAAACATTCTGACAAATGGCATTGTAAATTCTGTTCCTTCTGCTGATGCTTCTGTTGTTCCCGCTGCTGTTGTTGCTGATAATGTGCCTCCTTTATTTTTGAATAATAGTCAACTGAAAATATATTATCACAATGCAAGTGGTATTTGTACTAAAACAGATGATTTGTTTGCTGCTTCATGCTCTTGTGATTATGACGTTGTTGTGATCACAGAAACTTGGTTATATGAGGATATTCTGTCATCAGAACTCTTTGATTCCAAAACATATGCTGTCTATCGATCGGATCGTTGTACATCTATGTATGAGCGAGGAGAGGGTATATTAATCGCGGTTCGATCATATTTTCAAAAAAGATTAATAAAATTAGCTAAATACCAGTGCGGAATGTCTGATATACTACTAATTGAACAATTGTGTATTGCTATTGTTATAAAGTCTAATCCAAACAAGGAAATATTCTTCATAGTGAGTTATGTACCCCCTAAGAGTACTTTGGATGTATACTAGATTCATATAAACAATATAGATTATATTTTAGATTCTTGTAAAGATAATCAAAATGCTGTCGTGTTAGGTGATTTTAATTTAGGGGACATTATTTGGGTATGGAGTGATGAGGACAATATTCTTGTACCATTTAATGTTAAAAACGATTGTGAATCTTGTGTTATTGACTCTTTGTTTTCACTTAACTTATCTCAGGTAAATAATAAATTTAATTCATTAGGAAAACTATTAGACTTATTTTTTGTTAATATTTCTGAAATTGATGTAAAAATTAAGGAAGTATCGGCATCATTGCTAAATGAATCTATTCATCATAAAGAAACGTTGATTGAGATTAATTTAATTGAATTAGATACAAATTTTTTAAATTCGCAGCTTTTAAGAAAATTTAACTTTGTGAAAGCCGCTCAGTGCGCTTAAGAACTACTTTGGTTTTATCGACTGGTTAAATGTATTTCGCAACATGGAATTAAGTCAAATGTATGATACGTTTAAAAAATTAGTTATTGACGGGTTTAATATGTATGTGCCGACTTGTGTGAGTAAACCTTTGTTTAAGCCTCCGTGGTATAATAGGGAAATTTCCAATCTTAAAAATATTCGTAACAAGGCTTACAAAAATTATAAAAATCTTAGTAATGATAGAAATAAAATAATATTTTATGATTGTAGGAAAAGATTCGATTGTCTTAATAAATTTCTTTACAAGAACTATATTCTGGAAATGGAATCCAAAATTAAAAGTAATAGTAAATGCTTTTGGGGTTTCGTAAATTCGAAACGAAAGATTAATGGCATTCCTAAAACTATTTTTCATGAGGATACTTTTTCAACAGACGCTCAGAGCAGTTGTGAATTATTTGCAAACTTTTTTAAATCAGTTTACACTTTTTGTGAGAGCAGTTTTCAAATTCAGGAACCTGGTCCAACTAATATTAATATGGGTTCATTATATCTAGAACGCATTGAAGTTTTTAGGGGCTTAAATGGCTTAGTCCCGAGTGTGAATCCAGGGCCGGACGGTATTCCTGCAATTATTCTAAAACACTGTTCTCAAACATTGGATTTTCCTCTGTACTTGATTTTTAATAAGTCACTTCAACAAGGCGAATTTTTAAATGAATGGAAATCATCATTTGTAATGCCTGTTCACAAATCTGGTTGCCGGAGCAATGTTAAAAATTACAGAGGCATTTCTAAGTTGTCTGTTATTCCCAAGCTTTTCGAAGCGCTTGTTAAAAATAATATTGCATTTGAAATTAAAGAACATATTTCCGAAAATCAGCATGGGTTTATCAGCGGGAGATCTACTTCGACTAACTTGATTTCATTTTCAAATTATGCTGTTAATTGTATCGAAAGGGGAAATCAAATTGATGTGGTTTACACTGATTTTTCCAAAGCCTTCGATACGGTTAACCATAATATTTTGCTTCAAAAACTGAGAAAGTTTGGTTTTCACTCTAGTTTGTTATCGTGGATAACATCATTCTTAACGGATAGAGATCAAAGAGTAAAAATTGGGGACTTGTATTCAGAATCGTTCAGAGTAAGTTCGGGCGTTCCCCAAGGAAGTCATTTGGACCTCTTTTGTTCATCTTTTTCGTAAATGACTTGTTATTAGAACTTGCTCCTGTAAAAGCACTTATGAATGCTGACGATTTGAAAATGTTTTTATGTATTAAATCCTTTAATGACTGCCTCATTCTTCAGAAATCTCTTGATCATCTTGTTAAATGGTCCCACGAAAATGGACTTAAGCTTAATATTGACAAATGCAATGTTATGTCCTTTTATCGGCCTAACAACCCAATTTTTTACAATTATAGTATAAATGGTGTTATTCTTTATTTGCTTACTGAAGTAAAAGATCTCGGCGTTCTATTTGATCATCGATTTACTTTTTCCCTACACATAGATTATGTTGTAGTAAAGGCTAATTCTATGTTAGGTTTCGTCAAACGAAACTCTCGTGAATTTTCAAACTTTTCAACGCTGTTGCAGTTATACATTTCTTTGGTTAGACCAGTCCTGGAATATTGTGCAGTAGTTTGGGATCCACATTATAACACCTATTCTAATCGCCTGGAACGGGTTCAGCGGAGGTTCACTAGGTATGTTTTTTATAAAATGAGTTGGCCCAGCATGCCTGACTATAATGCAAGATGCGTTTTACTTAGTTTAAAATCTCTGAAGGATAGAAGAATAATGCAAAATATAGTTTTTGTAAGGGACTTGTTACAATATCATATCGTTTCACCAAATTTGCTTGAACTAATGAACATATATGCACCTGACAGACGTTTTAGAGTTAGACAATTTTTATTTCCACAACGTCATAGAACCAACTATGGTACAAATGAGCCAATATCTCGTTCGATAGACTTCTTTAATTTATATTGCACTGAAATCGACTTGTCTGTAAGTCGTTACGCCTTTAAGAAATCGTTGTCTAACAATGTAAACTTCCTTGCTTAGATACTTTTTTTTTTATTATTTATTTTTATTATTTATTTTAAGATTTAGTTTAAGTTAGTCCTAAGTATTATTGAGTAATCTGTATAGTGTAAAAACTGGTAGATGAAATAAATAAATAAAAAAAAAAATATTTTTTTTCGATAGATACTACGAGTAGCTTTTTTGTTTTTTTTTTTTTTTTTTTTTTAAATGGAGAGCGAGATCCTTTAGATTGATAAGCTGCAATGTATAGAACAATGGGCAACGTGGAAGTTCCAGGTAAAAGTGTTACTTAATGCCAGTGACTTATTTGAAGTGGCTAATGGGGAAGAAACTAAACCTGTGACTGGAAATGATAAAATATTGATTTGGCTTAAGAAAGACCGAAAAGCGCAAAAAGTGATTGCTACGTCAGTAGGTGGTCAAGCTCTCATACATATAATTAACTGTTCTACTTCACACGAAATGTAAAAAAAAAAATAAATCGGGTGGCACAACGGCTCACGAAGAACCAGGGCCTAGTGACTAACAACTCGCAACCATTCCTGTGTGCGCCTTTCGACAGGAATGGAAGGGACCTACAATTTTATGCCGAATCCGAACGGCTAGACGAGAAGCACTTTTTCGTGACAAGTGATACTCTTGGAGGATTTGTCAATCCCTCGCAAGAGGCAGTAGCCCTGAAAAAAAACTTTTTAGTTTATTTTTTTTAGGTGGACGAGGCTGGGAAGCGATCCCAGACCTCCAGCGTGACAGTCGAACGCACTAACCATTACGCAACGGGCTAGTACACTACACTCACACGAAATGTGGGAAAAGTTATTATCAGTATATGAGCACCGAAGTAGTACAAGTGTTAATATGCTCCAACAACGGTTCTACAGTTGCGAGAAAGAACAGCAAGATGATATCGCTACACATATCAGTAAAATTGAGAGTCTTGCATCTGAACTTAAGGAAGCTAATGAAACCGTTTCAGTATCAATGCTAACAACGAAAATTCTCATGTCATTGCCGAAAGAATACTCACATTTTTTTAGTGCATGGGAATCAACTGCACAAGATGAGCAGACGATTCAAAATTTAACATCCCGTTTAATTATGGAAGAGGCCCGTATGAACACAAACCACGTGCCTGGTACAAGTTTGAAATCATCGGCAAATAACGGGTCGAATAAAAGTGCACTGGTCATCCAAAGGGGGAAGAAATTCCATTCGTCAAAGAAAAAGCCTGGTAAATACTTTCAGTGCAATCAGTTTGGGCATTGGAAGAAAGACCGCCCTGCAAAAAATCGCCGTAGGCAGCATGTGAATTCCTACAACAATACTGGCAATGCTTCAAACGAATCATGTGATGCTCTTGTATGTGGTGCTAATTTTTTTAATGGAAGTAGTGCTGGTGGAGACAATTGGTTCTTAGACTCGGGGGGCGAGTCAACATATGACATATCATAATGAGTGGCTCACAAATTATAGCCAGTTGGAGGTACCAATGGCTATAACGGTGGGGAATGGAGCGAAGATTCTGGCATACGGTAAAGGTGATGTCAAGGTTATGGCATACAATGGAAAAACGTGGGAGTACAAACGGTTGATGGATGTCTATTTTGTTCCAGAAATCAAAGTTAATTTGTTCTCATCTGGGAGCACCCTTCACAAAAACTACAAATTAATTTCTGATTGTAATTCTTGTGAAATCTTTAAAGACCAGGAAGTTATAGCTGTAGGCCTTCGAAGCAATAGTCTGTATAAAATGCTTTTTAGGGTGATTTTGGCAGATGGGAAGGTACATACGGAGAACAAGTCTGCAAATTTCTCATCGACTGGTGAATCAATTAAAAAGTGGCATGAAAGGCTGGGTCACATCAATATCAATAAAGTGCGCTGTGTTCTTAAGGAACGCAAAATTAGTTTCGTAGATAATGCAGAGTTTTTTTGCGATGATTGTGCTTTGGGGAAAATGCATAGATTGCCTTTTAACGTCAGCGGCTCCAGAGCTGAGAAATGCGGTGAATTAATCTACACAGATTTATGTGGACCTATGCAGGAGAACTCTATAGGTGGTTCTCGATATTTTATCCTGTTTAAAGATGATTTTTCGAATTTCACGACAGTATTCTTCGTTAGAGAAAGATCGGAAGTGCCGTTGTTGATCGAAAAATTCTTGAGTCGTGTAGAAACTGAAATCAATGGCAAGATAATGGGCTAGAGTACAAAAATAAGCAAGTAGAATCAATACTCATACAGCATGGAGTTCAACATCAGACGTCAGTTGCTTATACCCCAGAGCAAAATGGTAGAGCCGAAAGGTACATGAGTTTATCACTGAAATTGCTCGAACCTTGCTCCACGCGAATAATATACCAATCAAGCTTTGGGCTGAAGCTGTAAACACAGCAGTTCGCTTAATGAATCGCTTTGGTCCCAGTTTTATACACGAAAAAAGTCCCTTTGAGCTGTGGTATGGGAAAAAGGCAGACGTCCAAGATCTAAGAACCTTTGGATGTGAAGTGTTTGTCCACATTCCGAAGGAAAAACGAAGGAAGTGGGACAAGAAGTCTTGGTCTGGATTTTTTGTATTTTTTTGGATATTCGGACACTAGCAAAGGGTATCGTATCTGGAATAGACACGGGAATAAAATTGAAGTTGCCAGGGATGTAGTATTCAAAGAGGAGCCAAATATTTATCTCAATGAGAATGGACACAGCTTGGATCTGGATGGACATGTCAAGAAGCAAAAGAATCGACAAAGCTAAGATGGGAATGTCAAGACGCAAGATGAGCGAAAAAAGTCAACAAATGGAAGCAAGTTTCTATGTGATCTCGAGGAATGTAAACTGGAGGGAGCTGATATGCAATTATCGAAGGCAGGGAATGATAAGGTCGATAAAGAGAATGATGAAAAGCAGAAGGATGAATTTGAAAGTGACAAGTGCAGAATGGAAAGTGCTTCCAAGTCAGACGAAGCTAGCAAGTGGTCAGAGCGTGTTTGCTTGTGCGGAAGAAGGTTATTCTTTTGAAGCACAATGTGGTGAGCCCATTTCTTTTCAAGACGCTTTGAGTACCGATGAAGCTGAGCAGTGCCAAGCGGCAATGAATGATAATTGTACCTGGGAATTGATGGACCCACCACAAAACAGAAAGGTTATAGGGTGTAAATGGGTTTTTAAAACTAAATTCTCTTTAGATAATTCGCTTCAACGTTATAAAGCACGGCTTGTTGTCAAAGGCTTCAATCAACAGCAAGGACAACATTATGAAGAGACGTTCAGCCCGGTGGCCAAGTTCACATAAATTTGTGCGATTTTTTCCTTAGCAGTAAAGGAGAATCTACACTTGAAGCAGTTCGATGTAAAAAATGCGTTTCTTAACGGAGAATTAAATAAAGAAGTTTACATGATCCAACCACCTGGGTACGAAGACAGCTCGGGTCGTGTATGCAAGCTTCTGAAAAGTATTTACTGATTAAAGCAGGCATCAAGATGCTGGCACCGCAAATTCACTGAACTTCTTGAAAAACTAGGCTTCATTGAATGTAAGGCGTAATGTTTTTTCATTGAATCGTGGATGCAAAAGAATTCTTCTTGCCATATATATTGATGACGGGCTCATTGCTGTAAGCAGGATGCTATGGTGGTTATCAACGAACTTCAAAGAAATTTTGAAATAACATTGAATGATGCAAATTTCTACCTGCGTCTGGAAATAACTCATCAATCAGATGGATCAATTAAGGTGAACCAGTCCAGTTACATCGAACGTATGTTGGTTAAATTTAAAATGTCAGAAGCGAATCCAGTTACAACTTCATGTATTGCAAACTACAAATTAGAAGCAACCACAGATGACAACTCACATTGTTCAACACTCTACCCATTTCGTGAAGCGGTTGGGAGCATAATTTATTTGATGCTTGCAACAAGGCCAGACATTGCTTATTTGATTGGTATTGTGAGCAGACACTTGGATAAACCAGAAGATCAGCACATTAATGCCGTTAAGAGGATATTCAGATATCTTAAATCAACAAATGAATTAGGTATTTTGCTTAACAAATTTGAATCTTTTTCTTTTTCTTGCTTTAGCGATGCAGACTTTGCTGGTGATCTTGAAACTAGAAGGTCAGCAAGTGGTTATGTTGTTTTGATGGGTGACAATCCAATATCCTGGTCACCAAGAAGGCAACACTGTACTGCCTTATCTACTACAGAAGCAGAGTATATAGCAGCATCGGAAGCAACGACAGAGTTGATATGGTTCAAGACGTTCGTAGAAGACTTGATTCCAAACATAAGTCCGCTCCCTAAACTATATGTTGACGACCAAGGTGCCATCAAACTAGCTAAGAATCCACAGTTTCATGCTAGAACGAAACATATCGATGTGCGAGTTCATTTTATTCGAGAAAAATATAATCAAAAACTGTTTGAATTAGAATATGTTTCAAGTCAAGAGCAGATAGCAGAAATATTTACTAAGGCTCTTTCAAAAAAAAAAAATTGAAAAATTTAGAAAAAGCATGTCCATATTGTGGTGAATATGCCCAGTTATGTAAACAACCACACATTAGTACAACTTTCCGCACCATCTTTGAGTGAAATAAATAATTAAATCCATCACGGTTGGTGTCCAGCCTCGTTCGTACTGGAATATTGACGAAACCTTTTTGGAAAGCACCTTCTAGTAGACCGTAAAAAATTCTATAATCCTTTATTTTCGGGTATAAATACAGGAGCACCAGTCCGAAGCGGCAGTTTGATTTTTGAAGTAATACATAAATGTCAGTGTGAATAAAGAGTTGCATACTTGTGCTTGGTTATAATAAAACAGAAGAAAAAGTATTTGAAAAAAAGCGTTTTATTTTGTGAATTAATTGCAGTTTCAGTTTGAATAAAGGAAATAAGTTTTATTTGCGAACCCTTAGTAAAATATTACATTGGTGTCAGAAAAAGTGGAATAAAACTTATTTAATCTGTGAATTCAGATAATTGATGGTGAAAAATTGATAAAGTGGGTAGATTAGTGAACAAATAAAAAAAGGTGTTTGTGAAAAAAAGACACACACAAATATAAGAGCAAAATAGAAAAAAAAATGGGTAAAATTGTGAATGCATTGAATTGTGTTGAACTTAAAGCAGAACTAAACAGACGAGGTCTTCCTACTGCTGGAACAAAAAATGACCTCATTATACGTCTGCAGGAAGATTTAAGGCAACACGATGAAAATCCAGACACGTTTCTATTTGAGATTGAGATGCAAGAAGAGCAAGTAAGTACAACCTTAGACAGGACCAATATGATGGCGCAGCAGTTTGAAGACCAACGAAAGGAGCAGAAGAATGAACAAAAGAATCTTCTTGGGAAATTTGAAGAACAACGCAACGAGTAAAAGAATTTACTGGAAAAAACGGAAAAAAATTTTCGCGAACGGTTAAAGAACAGAAAAACGTCCTCGAAGGTAAACTAGATGCCTTTGAGAACAAGTTTGTTGCCCTTGACGATCGTGTTGAAAAACAATTTTCGTCAGTGGAAGCAAAATTCGAGAAGGTCGAAGATAAAATTCAGAGCATTACCAATGAGATAGAAAAAGTTAGAAAAATGAAGGTTCGAGAAGGTAATGCCGATTTTCCAAAGAGAAAAGAAATGCATCCACCAACTTTTGATGGACAAACTTCTTGGTCGATCTACAAGAAGCAGTTTGAGGCAGCTGCAGCAAAAAACGGCTGGGATGACGAAGACAAGTTTATTGCCCTGACGCTTGCCCTTAGATGTTCGGCTGCTGAACTTTTGCAAACCATACCAGCAGACCAGAACGGCAACTTCAGTGCTCTTGTTCAGGCCATTGACAAACGTTTCGGCGATAGCCATATGCAAGAAGTCTTTCGCGTCCAGTTTGTTGTGAGTTACGGTATACTACGGGGGTGTTTCCTTGATACTGAAAAGAGGCACGGCACGGCACGCTTGCATTGGCTCGGCTCAGCTCGAAGGATGGGGGTGGTTTCTTGCTCTCTTTTCATACATCACCAACTCGACAAACAAACTCTCGTGCCAGGAAAAGAATAGGGATAGGGAAAAGGATCTGAATAGGGTAAAACAAGGATATGGGACTTATAAGTACAAGGAATGCGTACAAATTCAGGTACCTATGCCGCTGCCCGAGTGAAAGATTGGACCACTAAAACTGTATTTGTTCGGAATATATTTCTAAACCTAAACTAAATCTAACCTTAATTATTTGTTTTCCTTAATTTCTTTTTGTTCTCCCGTTTGTTTATTACTTGATATAATTATAGAAATCTATTATGTTTTTTTATTGATTCAAATCCTGCATCAAGACAAAAAAAAAACAGCCAAAAAGAAATTTATATCAAAGGAAATATAATTTAATATACATATGTATATTGACCAACTAATTCTATACTATTCTAATCCCTGCAAATCAGTCCCAAAAACCAACGTCTCACTCAGACAACGGTTCGTCCAGTCACAGAAGCCTGACAGATGGTTTTGTCATAACGTGGTCTGCCCACCCTGGCATATAGAAAAAAGAAAATTTTTAACCCAATATTTGGTTGCAAGAAAAGAATAAATATCTGGAGGATTTATATTTTACCTCCCAAAATCGTTTATCCTCGTCTCAAAATCCCAGCCAATTAAATTTATATGTATATAAATCAATATAATAAATCGTCAATAAAATAACTTACGACTTACAATTCCTCGTCCCACGAAGTCCTGCGGGAGCACGTTTATGGATGACGGTGAGTATGCTCTCAAACTCGAGCTTTATTTTTGCGCACTAAATTCACTAATCATATAAATATATCTATACTTGGATTCAATTTGAGTCCAAAGGTAAATGATTCCCTACACCAAAATCTCTATTTTACACTTCTTTTTATCCCTTTTCCTTTTTGTGAACAGGATTAAAATGTATGATGATAAATAAAAAAAAAATTAAAATTAAAAAAATTAAAAAGAAAAGTTAAAGTTAAAAAAAAATAAAAAAAAATATTTAACAAAGAGATTTATCTCCAAGACATTCGGAGAACAAGGATGTCGTGACGTATATATGATCGCTTGTTTGCAGCTGTCCTTGGAGTGTCCTTGATCTTTGAGGCGGCTAACAATATCTTTTTGTCCAGAGGAACACTCCGGTCACACTATCGTTTCTCTTATGGAATTCCCTCCAATTTATGCACCTATGGCTCTATCTATACTGTGTGTACGTATGTGTGTAGGTATGTTCGCATCCAGGTCAGCCCAGAAGAAAATAAACGTTGTTCCAATCCAAAACCTCTGCTCTTAAATGAAAACGATCCTATGTTCCTAGCTATATGTACATATATATATATAATCGGCTTCTTTGTGCAGCCTCCCGCTTCGCTAGTCAATATCAGTATTTCCTACCGATTTTCTTTTGTTATACCACTTCACTATTTGCAAAATAAATTTTCAAATTAAAATTTCAGTATAAAAAAAAATGTATCTATATGTATGGAAATTATGGAGATTTCTTTTCGCACACGACTGTCTACAGGTATAACGATGTTTGCACTTCAATTTGCACTTTCCGTTTGAATTGTCATTCAAATTCAATTTTGTGTCGGTCATTGGCCTTTTGCCCTACTTTCATCATTCCTCTTTTCCTTCTTCTTACTCTGATACTACCTCGAAGCTTTTCTTCCCTCATCATTCATTCCATATTCTTTCCAGTTTTGCAATTCTTTCAGTCTGTCGTCTTCCTGTTCTGATATCCGTCTGAGTGTGTGTTGCCTATCAACCCCTTTACTACTATCTAGTACCCTATGCAACTTTCAGAAAAATGTTCATAAAAACCCTATTTCCAAGCTTTATTTTAAGTAGAAATCCACTAAATCAGTCTTATTTCCTCATATTCTATCACTTATAACTAAATTATTGCACGAAAATATCACATTCTATCACTATGATTTGAAAAGTAACCGTCATTATGTAACTTAATTCTTTATTTCCCTTTTTCTTTTTTTTTCGATCTTAACTCCCCTAGTCGCCACCATGGAAAAGATCGCGCCCCATTCGTAAAAATATAAAGTCTTTCTTTCATTTGACATTTCTATCTACATTCGTTTAATTTTCAATTGCGATTTGTGAAATGTGTTTTGAAAAATTTGTTTCTTTAAAAAAATTATTAAATGACAAAATTTTATATTTTAAGGTTCAATTAATTCACAAAAACCCAAATCTACCGCCTTTCTTATAAAGTCGGAATCTATAGATTCCTACTTATGTATGGATGTGCCAATACCAACCACATTCGCTTTTCCGGTAAGTGGGGTTCACACTTCTTATATTTTATTTTGCATAATGATTATTATTTTTTTTCTTTTTTATTCAGATAATTTTACTCTCTCCTCTCCAACTTGCAACAAGAATCTTCCTACTAAATTTTCAATGGATAAGTGTTCCCTGTCGCTGAGATTACTCTGGATACTTCATTTGATTGACTATCTTATCCCGAATCATCTCACGCGATAGCTATTTCAATAACTCATTTGAAACCATTCTCATCCCCTTCTATTCATTTCAGGTACCCATCACCGGTTAGAAGGCAGTTGATCCTAAGTATACCACAAAGGTATATATTAACACAATATTCAACCTCATTTCATCCCCATAACCATATGGGAAGCCTTGTGCGTACCAACTTTGTGTCCACACAGTTCATCGCAGCTGGGAATATTGAAGGTCAATGACCTTAATTTGTGAGTTTTTCTACGATATGTAATTTACTAAGGTATTTATTTCTTTTTTTTGTTTTATTTTGTTTTAGTGGTTGAACCTAGTTGAATATAACTTATTATGTTCATCTAGTGTTCCTAAAACATGTTATGTGTGTACAAGTTAACCCGATCGCCTAGGTCGTCGCCGACCGCAACCAAAGCTGCTGTACCCGCCGTCGTCGTGGTCGTCGTCATCGTCGTCATCGTCGTCATCGTCGTCGTCGTCGTCGTAGTCAAGGTCATCGTCATTATCATCGACGATAACTATTTATGCTTACACAACTATTTCTATCAACGAAGTAGCTCCCACCGATGTCAACCACAATCCATGCGACGGGAAGTATGGAAATGTGATATCTTGCACACGCTGCAAGATAGAATCACTTCACAGGGTAGAGTAGAAGTTAGGTAGATTTTAAGCTTCAGTTTTTAAGAAGACTCAATACAATAAAGACAGAAGATATTAAAATTAACAAATACTTGTTATCTTTACTGGCGCCCAACTCGGAAGAACTTTTTGGAAATCTAAACAATATCAACATATATCATTCATCAATTACGAGTTTTAAGAATTATTTTCTTTTATGTAAAAATGTAAGAATTTGTCTATACTTTGAATATTTTTAATTGTAAAGTTTGCAAGTGTTATTTTTTTTTGTGAGTGCTCCTATCTTTTTGTCCAGAGGAACACTCCGGTCACACTATCGTTTCTCTTAAGGAATTACCTCCAATTTATGCACCTATGGCTCTATCTATACTGTGTGTACGTATGTGTGTAGGTATGTTCGCATCCAGGTCAGCCCAGAAGAAAATAAACGTGGTTCCAATCCAAAACCTCTGCTCTTAAATGAAAACGATCCTATGTTCCTAGCTATATGTACATATATATATATAATCGGCTTCTTTGTGCAGCCTCCCGCTTCGCTAGTCAATATCAGTATTTCCTACCGATTTTCTTTTGTTATACCACTTCACTATTTGCAAAATAAATTTTCAAATTAAAATTTCAGTATAAAAAAAAATGTATCTATATGTATGGAAATTATGGAGATTTCTTTTCGCACACGACTGTCTACAGGTATAACGATGTTTGCACTTCAATTTGCACTTTCCGTTTGAATTGTCATTCAAATTCAATTTTGTGTCGGTCATTGGCCTTTTGCCCTACTTTCATCATTCCTCTTTTCCTTCTTCTTACTCTGATACTACCTCGAAGCTTTTCTTCCCTCATCATTCATTCCATATTCTTTCCAGTTTTGCAATTCTTTCAGTCTGTCGTCTTCCTGTTCTGATATCCGTCTGAGTGTGTGTTGCCTATCAACCCCTTTTATTTCATTTTAAGTAGAAATCCACTAAATCAGTCTTATTTCCTCATATTCTATCACTTATAACTAAATTATTGCACGAAAATATCACATTCTATCACTCTGATTTGAAAAGTAACCGTCATTATGTAACTTAATTCTTTATTTCCCATTTTCTTGTTTTTTCGATCTTAACTCCCTTAGTCGCCACCGTGGAAAAGATCGCGCCCCATTCGTAAAAATATAAAGTCTTTCTTTCATTTGACATTTCTATCTACATTCGTTTAATTTTCAATTGCGATTTGTGAAATGTGTTTTGAAAAATTTGTTTCTTTAAAAAAATTATTAAATGACAAAATTTTATATTTTATGGTTCAATTAATTCACAAAAACCCAAATCTACCGCCTTTCTTATAAAGTCGGAATCTATAGATTCCTACTTATGTATGGATGTGCCAATACCAACCACATTCGCTTTTCCGGTAAGTGGGGTTCACACTTCTTATATTTTATTTTGCATAATGATTATTATTTTTTTTCTTTTTTATTCAGATAATTTTACTCTCTCCTCTCCAACTTGCAACAAGAATCTTCCTACTAAATTTTCAATGGATAAGTGTTCCCTGTCGCTGAGATTACTCTGGATACTTCATTTAATTGACTATCTTATCCCGAATCATCTCACGCGATAGCTATTTCAATAACTCATTTGAAACCATTCTCATCCCCTTCTATTCATTTCAGGTACCCATCACCGGTTAGAAGGCAGTTGATCCTAAGTATACCATAAAGGTATATATTAACACAATATTCAACCTCATTTCATCCCCATAACCATATGGGAAGCCTTGTGCGTACCAACTTTGTGTCCACACAGTTCATCGCAGCTGGGAATATTGAAGGTCAATGACCTTAATTTGTGAGTTTTTCTACGATATGTAATTTACTAAGGTATTTATTTCTTTTTTTTGTTTTATTTTGTTTTAGTGGTTGAACCTAGTTGAATATAACTTAGTATGTTCATCTAGTGTTCCTAAAACATGTTATGTGTGTACAAGTTAACCCGATCGCCTAGGTCGTCGCCGACCGCAACCAAAGCTGCTGTACCCGCCGTCGTCGTGGTCGTCGTCATCGTCGTCATCGTCGTCATCGTCGTCATCGTCGTCATCGTCGTCATCGTCGTCATCGTCGTCATCGTCGTCATCGTCGTCGTCGTCGTCGTCGTAGTCAAGGTCATCGTCATTATCATCGACGATAACTATTTATGCTGACACAACTATTTCTATCAACGAAGTAGCTCCCACCGATGTCAACCACAATCCATGCGACGGGAAATATGGAAATGTGATATCTTGCACACGCTGCAAGATAGAATCACTTCACAGGGTAGAGTAGAAGTTAGGTAGATTTTAAGCTTCAGTTTTTAAGAAGACTCAATACAATAAAGACAGAAGATATTAAAATTAACAAATACTTGTTATCTTTACTGGCGCCCAACTCGGAAGAACTTTCTGGAAATCTAAACAATATCAACATATCATTCATCAATTACGAGTTTTAAGAATTATTTTCTTTTATGTAAAAATGTAAGAATTTGTCTATACTTTGAATATTTTTAATTGTAAAGTTTGCAAGTGTTATTTTTTTTTGTGAGTGCTCCTATTAATTTGAAATTAATTAAACATCGTATAAATATCATTTACGGTTTTGCGGTTAATGAGTGAACCTGAGAATTTTGAAACACTATTAGAAAAATATAATTACTTACAAATAGGAAAAAAAATAGAAACAATAATGAATGCTACAGATTTAAAAGTATTAGTAGAATCCGCAGTCAGTGGTGCCCTTGAAGCACAAAAATTGGATTTTGAAAGAAAGTTAAGTGATGCAGTGAAAAATTTAACATTGACACAAAACAAACCTGAAGTTAAAATTTTTAAAGAAATTGAAATTGTGGAAGGTAGTAGGTGTGAAGAGTGTCTCGACATAGTTAAATCTCTTCCAGAATTTGAGGGCAAACAGGGCACTTATGTCTCTTGGCGTCAAGCGGTTCACTCTGCTTACAAAGTTTTCGAAAAATACGATGGTAGTTCTAGACATTACCAGGCAGTTGGAATAATAAGAAATAAAATAAGAGGCCCAGCCGACGCTGTTTTGGCTTCATTCAATACAATTTTAAATTTTTAAGCTATCATAGCTAGGTTAGATTTTACGTACGCCGATGTACGTCCGATTTATTTAATTGAGCAAGAGCTCAGTACATTGCGGCAAGGAAACCTTACCGTTCTAGAATATTATGACGAGATTGAAAAAAAACTTACTCTTCTTACAAACAAAACCAATATGTGATATGATAGTGCATTAGCCATTGCATTTAACGAAAAATACAGAAGAGACGCCCTTAGAGTTTTTATATCTGGGTTAAAAAAACCATTAAGTGATGTTATGTTTTCGGCCCGTCCGTCTGATATGCCTACAGCTTTGGCCTTAGCTCAAGAAGTTGAAGCAAACAATGAAAGGTATTTATTTGCAACGAGTTATGCGAAAAATTTTGAAGAAAAATCTCTCAGGTCCGAGATCAAACGATCACCGAACCGTTACCAAAACAATAATAATAGTAATAACTTCAATTATAACAGCCAAATTAATAAGCAAGGCAAAAATCCATATTTTAACAAAAGGCAAAGTTATGAAAACGACAAACAATCGGAACTTAAAAGTTCTAAATCCCCCAGCAGTCGTGGAAAAATGGATGTTGATCCGACATCATCACGTTTACGCCAATTTAATAGCTATCAACAACAAAATAGTAACGATACCTATGATCAAGGGCAAGAACAAAGGAATAAAAGGCCAAGTAGCTTTCAAAGACAGTCGGGGCAGCGTCGCCAAAGAGTAAATTATTTGCAGGACAATCCTCCACGGAATAATGAAGGTGACTATGAAGCCACAGCTGCGTTGCAGGTAGATGAAGTGGAAGCTGAGGTACACGATTCTGACTACGTTAATTTTTTAGGGGAAGCTCCCAACTACCGTTTATTAAAAAAACAGTAGGAGGGAGGTTGGTTAAGTTTTTAATTGACACAGGTGCCTCGAAAAATTACATCAGGCCATTACAAGAGATAGAAGGTTTAGTGCCAGTAGACACACCTTTTTTAGTAAAATCAATTCATGGTTTTAACAATATTGAACTCAAATGTTTTATAAATATTTTTGGGAGAAATAGCACTTTTTTATTTTACCCAACCTGTCAACTTTTGACGGAATTATTGGTCTTGACCTGTTAACACAGGTTAACGCCACAATTTGCTTAAAAGAAAATTTAATTCGCTTCAATTCAGGGTTAGAAACTATTCTCTTCCATAAATGTGACAGTGTGAACTTTACGAAAGTAGAGGACATTAAGGTTCCACCATCCGTAAGCATAGATTTTAAAAATATGATACGTAATAGAATAAAAACATTTGCAGATTCAAATGAATCTTTGCCGTATAACACCAATATCGTTGCCACAATACGTACAGTAAGTGAAGACCCCATTTACTCAAAATTTTACCCCTATCCTATGGGTGTAAAAGATTTCGTTAATACTGAAGTTAAAGACCTTCTGCGGAATGGTATAATTAGACCATCAAGGTCACCCTACAACAATCCTATTTGGGTTGTTGATAAAAAGGGTACTGATGAGTTGGGCAATAAAAAGAAACGTTAAGTAATAGACTTTCGGAAGCTCAACGAGAGAACCATAGATGATAAGTACCCCATCCCAAATATAACAACAATTTTGTCAAATTTAGGTAAAGCGCGGTTTTTCACAACCCTAGACTTAAAATCAGGGTTTCACCAAATCGAACTAGCCGAACGAGACCGGGAAAAGACAGCTTTCTCTGTTAACGGAGGAAAGTATGAATTTTGTCGCCTCCCGTTTGGTTTAGAAAATGCCCCCAGCATTTTCCAAAGGGCCATAGATGATGTCCTACGTGAGCAAATTGGAAAAATTTGCTATGTTTACGTCGATGACGTTATTGTTTTTTCAGAAACTGAAAAAGAACATGTCGAAGATATCAATACAGTTTTAAAAAAATTGTACGATGCAAATATGAGGGTTTCTCGTGAAAAATCTAATTTTTTTTAAACAAACGTAGAATACTTAGGTTTTATGGTATCTAGGGATGGCATAAAGACTTGCCCTACTAAAGTGGAGACAATCAAAAATTTCACTCAACCTTCAACACTTTTTGGACTTAGGTCTTTTCTGGGTCTAGCGAGTTATTATAGATGTTTTATAAAGGACTTTTCATCAATAGCTAGACCACTGACTGATATATTGAAAGGCGAAAATGGTAAAATAGGTGCCAACCAATCAAAAAAAATTAAGATTGAATTAAATGACAAACAATTTGATGCATTTAATAAACTAAAAGATATTTTGGCGTCAGAAGACGTAACATTGTTATACCCAGACTACACGAAGCCTTTCGATCTTACGACGGATGCTTCATCGTATGGTCTTGGAGCGGTTTTGTCCAAAAACGGGAAACCGATTACAATGATCTCAAGAACCCTCAGAGGTAAGGATATAGAATTTGCAACCAATGAAAGAGAGCTTTTGGCCATAGTCTGGTCATTAAAAAGTCTCCGTAACTATCTTTATGGAGTAAAGAGTCTAAATATTTTTAGAGACCATCAACCCCTTTCATTTTCAGTTTCAGATAAAAATACCAACGCAAAAATTAAGCGATGGAAAGCTTTTGTAGATGAGCATAATGCTCGTATATTTTACAAGCCAGGAAAAGAGAATTATGTCGCTGACGCGCTTTCTCGGCAAAATATCCATGCATTGGAGAATTATGCATCTTCTAATGACGCTACGATGCATAGTGAATTATCTCTAACTTATGCAATCGAAACAACAGACAAACCTTTAAACTGCTTCAGAAATCAAATAGTTTTAGAGGAAGGTAAAAAAAGTAGACATTTCATTAACTTTTCAGAAAAGAATACTTTGATTGACAAATTAAAAAACGTGATTAAAATAGATGTAGTCAATGTAATTTATTGTGACTTGCCAATTCTAGCCTTTATCCATCACAATTTAGTCGAGTTATTTCCATCAACTAAGTTTTGGCATGCTAATAAATTTGTGTTAGATATATTTTACCCGAATGAACAAAAAGAAATTATAATTACTGAACACAACCGAGCACATAGAGCAGCTCAAGAGAACGTTAAGCAAATCCTATGTGACTATTTCTTTCCAAAAATGACAAAACAGGCAAATGATGTTGTGGCAAACTGTAAAATATGTTCAAAGTCGAAGTACGATCGGCATCCAAAAAAACAATTGCTTGGTGAGACACCAATCCCCTCGCATGCTGGAGAAATGCTTCACGTTGACATATTCTCTACGGATAAAAAGTATTTTCTAACTTGCATTGACAAGTTTTCCAAATTTGCAGTAGTGATGCCAATACCGTCACGCACTATAATAGACGTAAAAGTTCCAATACTGGAGATAATGAACATCTTCCCAAATACAAAACAAATCTTTTGTGACAATGAGGCTTCTTTAAAATCCGAGACAATTAGGTCAATTTTGCTCAATAATTTTAATGTTGACATAGTAAATGCTCCACCTTTACACAGTACATCTAACGGTCAGGTAGAAAGGTTTCACAGCACTCTATTAGAAATTGCAAGATGTCTAAAACTTGACAGAAAAGTCGAGGATACAATCGAATTAATACTATTAGCAACAGTAGAATATAATAGGACCGTCCATTCTGTTACGAACCAAAGACCAATTGATGTAATACATTCGTCCCCGACAGATTTTAGAAAAAAAAATAAAAAATAAAGTTCAGAAGGCCCAAGAAATTCAGTTGCAAAGGGAAAACGAAACGAGGCAAAACAGAATTTTTAGTGTAGGAGAAAAGGTTTTAGTGAAATCAAACAGAAGATTAGGTAATAAGTTAACTCCATTATACGTTGAAGAGAAAGTAGAAGCCGATTTGGGGACAACGGTCTTAATTAAAGGGAGGGTGGTCCATAAGGACAACCTTAAATAGAACACAACTTATTTAGTATTTTTAAACTAACAAGCTGATTTTATTAAAGAAATTAACATCTTTCAGGATTATTTTGTTTTTACTGATGATAACTGAGGCAGCGAAACTAAGAGACTATTCAAACTCAAACTATATTCCAATAGCTGACGGGGATGTGATTCTTTGGCAGGTCTACGGATACTTAAGTCACACATCGAATCTAACGGCCTACAAACAAATAATGGTTGAGTCGAAAAACATGACTGATCTTTTCCCGCAGTCACATATGCGCAAGATTCTGGAAATAGATATAAGACATTTAGAAACACTTTTCGAAAGTATTAGTATTCATCATAGAAACGCTAGAAGTCTTAATTTCTTGGGAACTGGACTAAAAATTGTGGCTGGTACCCCTGATTTTGATGACTTTGAAAAAATTAAATTTAATCAGGCCCAGTTGATTGATTCTAATAACAGACAGGCTATTATTAACACCAAGTCCCAAGAACAAATTAATGAGTTAACAGATACGGTAAATAGTATTTTGGCAAACACAAAAAGGCAACAGATTGACACTGGCCATCTCTACGAGATCTTGTTAGCAAGAAATAGGATTCTTATTTCCGAAATTCAGAATTTAATGCTTTCAATAACACTTGCAAAACTAAAAATTATAAATCCATTAATTTTAGAAGATGACGATATAAAATCAATAATTAACGAACAATTAACAAATGTAAGCGTAACAGAGCTAATGGAAATATCTCATGTTAAGATTTTACAAAATGATAATGTATTGCATTTTATTATTAAGTACCCTATACCTAATATAGTATGTAAGAAAATAATTATCTACCCTGTTGCTCACAACGTAAATATTATATTCTTCGATGGAGATGATGTGGTTGCGAAATATGGAAGTCAGGTACTGGCTGTTGAAGACTGCAACATAGCAACAACGCTAACGTTTTGCAAAGAATTACCGAGCAAGACATGCGCTCAACAATTACACTCTGGAGGCATGGCTCATTGCAACACACAACCAGACCATCGGGAATCAGTGTTGATTATTGATGATGGCATAGTTGTAATAAACAACAGAAATGCCAGAATAAGGGAGGTGAATGGTTTTGAAACGGACATCAACGGGACGTATTTGCTGACTTTTGATGATGCGGTGTGGATCAATGGTTCCAAGTTTATCAATCGAAATAACATAAATAAAAAACAGCCTGGTAGCGCAACATCTACACTTCTCAATATCACCGGTCATAGAGAAATATTGAGCCTACCGTTCCTTCATAGAATGAACATGGATAATTTACGTTACATTGGTGAAATAGAGACAAAATTGACGACCCATCCAATTATAGCTTGCTGCGCGACACTTGCGCTCATTACAGTTTGTTACACCATCGTTAAACTAAAGCAGTGTCAGAACAAACAGCGCCGAAATACCGAGCTTCAAAAAGTCATCATGGCTCTCAAGAAGACCGAGGACGTTCTTCATTTAAGTGAGGGAGGAGTTAACCCGATCGCCTAGGTCGTCGCCGACCGCAACCAAAGCTGCTGTACCCGCCGTCGTCGTGGTCGTCGTCGTCGTCGTCATCGTCGTCGTCGTAGTCAAGGTCATCGTCATTATCATCGACGATAACTATTTATGCTGACACAACTATTTCTATCAACGAAGTAGCTCCCACCGATGTCAACCACAATCCATGCGACGGGAAGTATGGAAATGTGATATCTTGCACACGCTGCAAGATAGAAACACTTCACAGGGTAGAGTAGAAGTTAGGTAGATTTTAAGCTTCAGTTTTTAAGAAGACTCAATACAATAAAGACAGAAGATATTAAAATTAGCAAATACTTGTTATCTTTACTTACATATGTATGATTTTTAGTTATCAGGTTGGGAGAGAAAAGGAAGAGGTTCAATAGGTATATTATCTATTGAGGGTAAATGAGGAAAATTGATAGATTGTGTATGTAGATATAAAAGTATCTATCTTCCTGATGGACAGATAGAAGGAAAAGGTGAATCGGGGTTTCCTTCTTCGGTTTCTTTTCGAGGTAGATATGCAAGCTACGGCGGCGTTCGCTACACACGATTACAGTCTTTGAGTGGTCGTGATTAGACTGGAATCGCAAAATATGAAGGTCGTAGTTGGCTTGTTAATCGGAAAGTTGGGTATGCATATCAAAATTAGAGGCGATACTTTGTTTTATCGAACAAAAAAAAAAATGGGTTTTATTGTTTTTGAATTATTTTCGTTATTTAAGGATTTATTTATGTGACTGTGTCTGCTCTGTTATTGTTGGCATATAGATAGTTTTGATGACTCTCTTTAGAATACAACTCTGTTGTCACCATATTTTTGAGTACTGGTTTTACCCTATCGAAAAGTGTTTCAAAGTTAAATAGCAGTCTGTGATTCTCAAAAAAGATAAACCATGCAACAAAATAAAACTA
The DNA here is from genome assembly GCA_949320155.1 of Melangyna quadrimaculata. NCBI lineage: Eukaryota > Metazoa > Arthropoda > Insecta > Diptera > Syrphidae > Melangyna > Melangyna quadrimaculata. The sequence goes on along the minus strand of OX439483.1, from coordinate 244,089,263 downwards.
CTTTAATAATTTATTAAACTATTCGTAAATAAATTATACAATCAAAAGAAAGAATAGATAAACGCTAACTATAATACAAATAATGCCAGATAATCTAAACAAGATAATAGAGGTTCATATGTACTTGATATGAATCCTCACTGAATGCTTTAAATAAATAATTATATGCTTTAGATAGATACAAAAATAAACATAGACTAATAAATCAATAGATATATGGATGTATAAATAAATAAATATATATGTAACTTTGTAAATAAATAAATATTTCTATAGATGAATACATAAATAAACATATAAATTAATAAATAAATAAATAAATGACTAAATAAATAAATATATACATCAATAAATAAATAAATAAGTCAAATCTCTACACATCACAAACAGTTATATCACAGATAATCATTTTAAATAAAAGACTCTTCTAGTCAATGACAAGTAATAAATAATAAATAATAACTTATAAATAGTAAATAATAAATAATAGTAGACTCTGATTAAATGATTAGACAAATCTAATGTATATCTGCATAATACTAACATTAATATCACAGACTGTAGGCTAGTAGAAGCAATAGCAGCTTGAGTGCGTCAGAAACTATTTCAAAGTGAGAAGTACTACGTATGTAGATCCTTAGCGTGGAAAATACCTACTTTCTCACGTTTTAAGTTCCCTATCTCGTATAGAGAATTTCCAATCGCTCTAAGAACGATTGATTTGATGAACTTAGGTAATTTCGTCTAAAGATTATCTGTCCTGTTTTATACGCGATGTTTCTACTTCTTAAGTTATATGTTTTCATCGATTTGTCATGTGCTAGTTTCAAATTTTCAATATATCTTTTCTAATTAGTGCTAGTTTGTCTGCTTTATTGTTAATTTCAACATTTGTATCTTTCACCATGTCTAACTTTCGGAGAAGCTCAATGGCTGAACCATTTGTGTTCCAAACACGGCATAATACGGTTCATAAGTAGTCGTGTCATGAACAACACTTCTGAGTGAAAATGCGGTGTTGCTCACATGAGTATCCCAGTTTCTTTGGTCCTTATCTATGTAGGACCGGATTTTCGATAATACCGATCGATTTACTCTCTCTGATGCCTTAGCTTGGGGGGAGTAAAAAGCTGTACGTACATGTTTAACTCCGTACTTATTCAGAAAGCTAGAAAACAATTCTGAGACAAATTGTTTTCCGTTATCAGAATGTATATATTCAGGGAAGCCAAACATATGAAAAACCCCTTCTTCGAGGTATTTTACTACCTCAGCTGCTGTTGCTCTACGAATTGGTTTCAAAAATACATATTTGCTAAAGTGATCTAAAACGATAAAAACGTGAGTTTGGCCAGTCCTAGTCCTTGGGTATGGTCCCAAAAAGTCTATGTATAGTCTTTGAAATGGTCGTTCTGTTATAGTCTGTTGTCCCATGGGTGGCCGTAAAATTGAGTTTGTCGCTTTATTGCACTTGCAAGTGTCACAGTTTGTTACATAGTCCTTTACTTTAGTTGTCATGTTAGGCCAGAAGTATTTTTGTCTTAGTTTGGCTAAAGTCTTACTGATTCCTCCGTGACCAGCGGTAAAAGAATCGTGTGCTGTTTCCAAAAGCCACCTATACAACTCCTTCGGGACCCATAGTTTCCAGGCTCTGTCTTCTTGGATAGGATCTCCAGTCCGTCTATCCGTTCGTTTGTATACGTATCCGTCTGAAATGCAAATGTCTGGTAGTTTGTCTTGGTTTTCATTTATTGTCTTCTTCAACTCAACATACTCGTCTGATGAAAAGAATGGTGAATTAAAGTCAACTTCTGAGGATTCAGTAGTGATCTCGTCCATATGAACTCTTGAGAGAGTATCCGGGACTACATTTAGGGTGCCCTTTCTATGCTCTTTAGTAAAATGAAATCCTTGGAGCTTGAAATTACAACGAGCTAACCGGCCACTCAAATCTTTTTGCGTCAACAGCCACTTAAGGCTCGCGTGATCGGTTATTATAGTAAAGGGCAGTCCTTCAATGTAGGCTCGGAACTTCTTGACTGACAAAACGGCCGCATAGCATTCAAGTTCCGTCACACTATAATTCCGCTGAGCGGGATTTAGCTTCTGAGACATGAATGCTATGGATCGTTCGTTTTTCTCTTCATCCATCTGAAAAAGAACGCTCCCTACACCAGAAGTCGATGCATCACATTGAATATAGAAGTGTTTTCTAAAGTCCGGGTTCGTTAGTATTGGTGCCGTTACCAAAGTCGTCTTTAAGTTTTCGAAAGCTAGCAGTGCTTCCTCTGTCATCGTGACATTCTTTCCTTTTTTAAGACAGTCTGTCATTGGGGCTGATATCGACACAAAATTTGGAATAAAGCGCCTATACCAACCCGTCATCCCTAGGAAACGACCGAGTTGATTAGGGGTTCTTGGGACAGGGAAGTCCTTCACCGCTGAAACTTTTTCTGGGTCCGTTCTCAAACACCCATCACCATCGTAATAACCTAAGTATCTAATCTCCTTGAAACAGAATTTGCTTTTCTCCACGTTAATTGTTAGACCCGCTTCCCGCAAACATCTCGCTACCTCTTTGAGAACACTCATGTGGGTTTCAAAGTCCGGGGAACAAACCAAGAGGTCATCGAGATAGACAAAGACATTCTCCCTCAAACGAGCGGGAATGACTTTGTCCATCAGCTGGCACATTCTCTGAGCAGCATTGCACAATCCAAACGGCATCACCGTGAACTGGTACAACGGCCGTCCAGGGACTCTGAAAGCCGTCTTCTCTCTTGATTTGAGCTCCAGAGGAATCTGCCAGAAGGCATCCTTCAAATCGATCGACGAGATAAAATGCGTGTCGTGAAGCCGACTTAAAATACCTTCAATGTGTGGGAGCGGGTATGCAAATTTTAAGCTGACGTAAGGGATCAGCCTCTTGCCCTTCCGTTGGTGATGGAATGTCGAGAGAGCTTGTTACGTTAGGAGCAACCTTGAAGGTTCTCCGAAAATCTACCCCTAGATAGAGTTGCTGTTGTAAGCTCGGTACTACATACAATTCCATCTCTTGGGTGTTACTGCCCCATGAGACCGTGGTTTTGAATCGTCCGTTTATCTTTTGGTTTTTTCCGAAAGCTGTTTTAATGTCTATAGTCATCGTTTTCATGTTTACGTTTTGTCTCTGAATAAAATCAATTGCCCCTTTTCCTAAAGAGCTAATTGAAGCACGACTATCCAACAGTCCTAACATCTCTTCTCCACCTACTTTGACTTTCGCATATGGTCGATTATCATCTGAAATCGATAATACAGTGGCTTCGATCCTGTTTTTCTTATCCTTACATTCGCACTTTTCTCCCTTAGCCTAGCTATCTTTTTGTAATTTCTGCTTTGCTTATGTGACTGACTTTCTACATTACAGGAAACTTCTTCATTAAAAATGCGTTTTCGCGCTTCTTCATATTCCTGCATGCGCTGGTGGAGACTTTTAGGTGGCGACACTACAGGGTGAGACGTTTCCAATTTTATTTCTCTTTTTAAAATTTTTAATTTTCGTTTTTTAGTTTTCTCTGGAAGAGGAACTTTCGCCGGCGGGGTCACCCCGGATGTGCCGCCGACCTTGGAGTTTCCGTCACAGATTGCACACTTAAATGAGATGTTCCCTTGGCCACAACCGAAGCAAGTTAATGCGTGGAACGTCGATGAGCATGCAGAAGTAGTTGTCCTGTCTTTCGTAAGTTCGTTCTTTTTGTCACGTTCGTTACCTTTGAATATATTGTTTCGTTTATCTTGTTTATTTGGTGTCTGATATCTTTCTGTCCGGTTTTACTGAACTGCAGCAATATGACCAGCTTCCTCATCTTCAGAGTTTTCCTCTAAGCCTCTATTGACGGGGGGATCGCGCTCTTCAAGTTCATTCACTTGCTTTTTAAACTTATACTCTCTCGACGCTAAATGCTTCTCAGCTCGCCTGCACTCCTCCCTCAGACTGCTGATGCTGTTAATCGAACATACAGAAATGAGAGTTGCCACTCGATCTCTTATATTTTGTCTTACGATTGAGACGAGGTCCATATCATTTGGCCTGACTTTCATCTGTAAGATAAGGCCCCTAACTTCACAGTAAAATTCGTCGAATGACTCGTTTGGTTGTTGTCGACGGTCCATGATAAGCCTTAAGATCGCATGGTCTCCTCTGATATTTCTGAATTGCCTCAGAAGTGCGTTTTTTAAATCGAAGTAGTTTAGCATCTCATCATCCTTGATTTCTTCTTTATATTGCCAGTACCATTTTTCTACTGGCCCGGCCACTAAATGATGAAAATTAGCAAACACTTGTTCATTAGTGGTCTTATTCGTCCTCTGGAGAGATTCAATCCGGTATATGAAGCTCTCCACGGAAATTTTCTTTTCATCACCGTCATATTTCATATTCCATTTATGGACTTCGAGGCGCCTTCTCATCTCTCGATCGACTGAGCATCTTTCATGCGCGTCTTTATATGGCAATGAGGTGCGCTCTCGGAGTCTGGGATTTTGTTCTTGCATCTGAGTTATCTCCTCTTGTTTCTCATGCCACGTTATTGCTGAATTTTCGACTAACTTCAGTCGTTCATTCCATTCATTGTCGAAATATTGGTCGTTACAGCTTGTACCATGGTACGCATCGTCCTCATACTCTCCATTTGTTGGTTCAGTAAACGCATAGTCTTTTCTTGTGTCTCCGCAATGGATTTCGACACCGCAGCCTCTATAATTTTGTTTACGTCCCTGTGTGTCGTATTTTCTATTTCCTGTATCTTTTGTCGTGTCATGTCCTCATTTATCGTTTGCAGTTCTCTTTCAAAGTCGCGCGTTCGTCTGCGTACTGAGTATCGAGTCTCTTCTTCCTCCTCTGAGTCAGGCTGATTATGCTCGGGTTGGGCGCGTTTCGCCCAGGACTTAAAGCTGATGCGCCTAGCTCTAGCTCAAACTCTTGCCCTATACCTTCCCTACCGCCTTCTTCTTCCTCAAATCCATTAAACTCGTCTTCGTAATCCGAATCTAAAAATGGATTGGTGAGGCGAGAATGGTTCATTTCCGCCTCTGGTGGAACGGCGGCGTTAGGTTCAGCTGGTGGAGGATGAACTAACTCTACTCCGTTCCTACGTGACCTCAGCAGATGAGGATCTCTCTTTGCTACCCTACCTCGTCGAGCCAGAGTGCCCCTAGGAACTGCACCAGAACCCCCCCGTTGTGGTAAAGAGCCCTTAGGGACTGCACCCAAGTTTTGACGGGGCATCTTTGTTCTGCCAAAGTCTTAATTGGGATATCTAACCTTTTTTGTTACCTTACGTATTTATTCGTTTTGTTTTATGTCTATTTCTTTGTGTAAAATTGTCATATTTATTTGAAAATAAATCCTTTTTCTTTTTTTTTTGTTTTTCTTTTTTTTTTTCACCGGTTCAGATGCAGAGATAGTGCAGTGAACCTCAAATAGAACAAAACCACAATTTTGAGTAAAAATTCAAATTCGAAAAGACAATTCAAAGTATTCAAACAAGAAAATGTATAAATGTAGTTATTCAATGATATGTGTAAAATAAATTTTATATAAAAAAATGTAACTCAAGATAATAAAAGCAAAAAAAAATTATGAAAACCAAATTTAAATCCTAATTCCAGAGTAAACTTCACCAATATTCAATTTGAATTTAAAAAAAACTCTTAATAAAAGGAATTATTTGCGAAAATTTATTTTCTCCTTATGTTGTTTGTTTCTGAGTTCTTTCCTTTGTATTTTTAATGTTGCTAGGTGTGTGAGATTCCAGATTGGTTCTTCCTTGAAAGGTTGTAAGGTCATTTGTCTAATCTAAGGTGAGTCACGTTTGCGATTGGTGCTCCTGTGACTCAACGAGTGCTTTAGTTTTACCCTTCTCCCCTGCCACATCGTAAAATCTGGTAGATAACCTGAACGTAGGTTGGCAGGAGATAAAAACAAACCTCCACACGGATAGAACTTTTGATGACCAACATCCACGCCTCACTATAAGTCTGGTTTAGCCTAACTATATGGAATGCCTTTAAAGTTAGAAATCGCCATCCTATCCCGCTCTTTGACTTGTGATAGATTTAAGATTACCTCACTAAATCTTCAGGCTCTAGACCCGTAAGACCGGACAGCTATCTTTCCTCCATCGCTTTACAAAGAGCCTTTACGATACCTCAACTTGTACTATCAGGGATAGGAAAATTAAAAAAAAAATAAAAAAAACTTAATAAAGTAGGTTATTGCCAGGATGACCTTCTTAATGAAAATCATCTCCTTGGAGAAGCAGAGGACCTATCTAAGCCGTTCGAACGTTGGGCGCCATTGTTGTGAGTAACAGTATACCACGGGGGTGCTTCCTTGATACTGAAAAGAGGCACGGCACGCTTGCATTGGCTCGGCTCAGCTCGAAGGATGGGGGTGGTTTCTTGCTCTCTTTTCATACATCACCAACTCGACAAACAAACTCTCGTGCCAGGAAAAGAATAGGGATAGGGAAAAGGATCTGGATAGGATAAAACAAGGATATGGGACCTATACGTACAAGGAATGCGTACAAATTCAGGTACCTATGCCGCTGCCCGAGTGAAAGATTGGACCACTAAAACTGTATTTGTTCGGAATATATTTCTAAACCTAAACTAAATCTAACTTTAATTATTTGTTTTCCTTAATTTCTTTTTGTTCTCCCTTTTGTTTATTACTTGATATAATTATAGAAATCTATTATGTTTTTATATTGATTCAAATCCTGCATCAAGACAAAAAAAAAAACAGCCAAAAAGAAATTTATATCAAAGGAAATATAATTTAATATACACATGTATAATGACCAACTAATTCTATACTATTCTAATCCCTACAAATCAGTCCCAAAAACCAACGTCTCACTCAGACAACGGTTCGTCCAGTCACAGAAGCCTGACAGATGGTTTTGTCATAACGTGGCCTGCCCACCCTGGCATATAGAAATGCACTTTTTACTACTTCCCTGGCCAATCAAATTCTGGAAGTCTCCCTTACTAGTCCTAGTCAATAACGTTCGTCATGTCATCTCATATGTCGAGAATCCTCTTGACCTCACATGCCTCAACCATTAGTCTCACCAACTTCACCGAAACCTCACACACCTTCGCTGGGTAGTCTAGCAAACCATCATGGATACTCAGTTCCAACTCTTATATATACAACAAAAAGAAGTATTTAAACAAAATGGCCATGAGCCGTTTATTACAAAAAAGTTTCAGTCCAAATTCAAATTCTTTCAAGTTCATGAAGATTAATACAAATCAAAAGAAAATTCAAAGCAAAAATAATGTTCAGGAAAAGTTAAAAAAAGAAAATTTTTAACCCAATATTTGGTTGCAAGAAAAGAATAAATATCTGGAGGATTTATATTCCACCTCCCAAAATCGTTTATCCTCGTCTCAAAATCCCAGCCAATTAAATGTATATGTATATAAATCAATATAATAAATCGTCAATAAAAGAACTTACGACTTACAATTTCTCGTCCCACGAAGTCCTGCCGGCAGCACGTTTATGGATGACAGTGAGTATGCTCTAAAACTCGAGCTTAATTTTCGCGCACTAAATTCACTAATCACATAAATATATCTATACTTGGATTCAATTTGAGTCCAAAGGTAAATGATTCCCAACACCACAATCTCTATTTTACACTTCTTTTTATCCCTTTTCCTTTTTGTGAACAGGATTAAAATGTATGATGATAAATAAAAAAAAATTAAAATTAAAAAGAAAAGTTAACGTTAAAAAAAACATAAAAAAAAATATTTAACAAAGATATTTATCTCCAAGGAGAAGAAAGATGTCGTGACGTATATATATATATACGTATATATGATCGCTTGTTTGCAGCTGTCCTTGGAGTGCCCTTGATCTTTGAGGCGGCTAACAATATCTTTTTGTCCAGAGGAACACTCCGGTCACACTATCGTTTCTCTTATGGAATTCCCTCCAATTTATGCACCTATGGCTCTATCTATACTGTGTGTACGTATGTGTGTAGGTATGTTCGCATCCAGGTCAGCCCAGAAGAAAATAAACGTGGTTCCAATCCAAAACCTCTGCTCTTAAATGAAAACGATCCTATGTTCCTAGCTATATGTACATATAATTAAAAAGTACAAGTGACCTCAACTCCAGAAATTATTGTGTTTCGCCCAAGGTACAACAGTGGGCTCTTCAGTCAGTCTGTTATACCCTACTAAGACACAATTTTTGGTCGATGTTTACCGACTCTTATAAAAATCACAGCAAAAAGATACTGTGAATTTTATTATTCTACGGGAATTTGTTTAAATTCGTGCACCCAGAAAATAAATACCCGTGGTCAGGTTTTTTATAATAAGAAGATGAAGAAATTTAAATATTAAAATATTGAAATTACTTCTGTTTTAAGTGGAGTGAATGAATAAAATTCAATTAAAAAGTACAAGTGACCTCAACTCCAGAAATTATTGTGTTTCGCCCAAGGTACAACAGTGGGCTCTTCAGTCAGTCTGTTATACCCTACTAAGACACAATTTTTGGTCGATGTTTACCGACTCTTATAAAAATCACAGCAAAAAGATACTGTGAATTTTATTATTCTAGGGGAATTTGTTTAAATTCGTGCACCCAGAAAATAAATTACCCGTGGTCAGGTTTTTTATAATAAGAAGATGAAGAAATTTAAATATTAAAATATTGAAATTACTTCTGTTTTAAGTGGAGTGAATGAATAAAATTCAATTTAAAAGTACAAGTGACCTCAACTCCAGAAATTATTGTGTTTCGCCCAAGGTACAACAGTGGGCTCTTCAGTCAGTCTGTTATACCCTACTAAGACACAATTTTTGGTCGATGTTTACCGACTCTTATAAAAATCACAGCAAAAAGATACTGTGAATTTTATTATTCTAGGGGAATTTGTTTAAATTCGTGCACCCAGAAAATAAATACCCGTGGTCAGGTTTTTTATAATAAGAAGATGAAGAAATTTAAATATTAAAATATTAAAATATTGAAATTACTTCTGTTTTAAGTGGAGTGAATGAATAAAATTCAATTAAAAAGTACAAGTGACCTCAACTCCAGAAATTATTGTGTTTCGCCCAAGGTACAACAGTGGGCTCTTCAGTCAGTCTGTTATACGCTACTAAGACACAATTTTTGGTCGATGTTTACCGACTCTTATAAAAATCACAGCAAAAAGATACTGTGAATTTTATTATTCTAGGGGAATTTGTTTAAATTCGTGCACCCAGAAAATAAATACTACAGACCATGGTGCGCTTAATTGGCTTCTGAACTTCAAAAATCCAGAAGGTCAAGTAGCAAGATGGATCAAGAGACTTCAGACATACGACTACGAAATTCAACATCGAAGAGGAAAGCTGCACTCAAACGCAGATGCATTGTCTCGACAACCGTGTAAACAGGACTGTAAGCATTGCACGCGTCAAAAAGAAAAGGAAGCGGTTGCCATCCAACGAATAAGAGCCGATCCCATTTGGTTGGAGCAATGAAGAACTGAGGACTGCCCAACAAGAAGACTCGGATATAGAACCCATTCTTGCATGGAAGGAACACGGAGAAAAACCAGAATGGGGTGACATCTGCGATAGAAGACCAGCTCTCAAAGTATATTGGGCACAGTGGGACTCACTTCATGTGCAAGAAGGAGTACTAAGGCGCAAATGGGAATCTGCAGATGGCAAGTCTTATCTGATGCAGTTGATAGTACCTATGTCAAAGGTTAATGACGTTCTTCGAGAGATGCATGATGGATCATCTGGAGGTCATTTGGGAGTCAATAAAACGCTGAAGAAGATATGACAACGGTTCTACTGGCTACATGCAAGAGATGATGTCGAAAAGTGGTGCCGAAAATGTGATACTTGTGCTGCTACCAAGGGACCAGGTAGAAAGCTTCAAAGTGAAATGCAACAGTACAATGTGGGCACACTTTTCGAAAGAATAGCAGTAGATGTCGCAGGTCCGTTTCCGGAGTACAACAGTGGAAACCGATACATCCTTGTAGTCATGGATTACATCAGCAAGTGGCCTGAGGCATTTGCCATCCCAAATCAAGAAACTAAAACAGTTGTTGATCAGATTATCTTCAATTGGATGAGCAGGTTCGGCGTACCTTTGGAACTGCATTCTGACCCAGGAAGGAACTTCGAATCTAACATCTTTCAGGAGGTTTGCTCTTTCCTTGGCATCAAGAAGACGAGGACAATACCGCTTCATCCACAATCTGATGGGATGCCAGAACGATTCAACAGGACTCTTAAAGAACATCTGTCCAAGGTTGTAGGTGACTACCAACGAGACTGGGACCGCCATATTCCATTGTTCGTGATGGCCTATGGCAGTGCGGTTCAAAGTTCAACAGGACATACACCATCGGAGATCCTGTTTGGCACAACAATACGGCTGCCCAGTGAAGTCAAATTTTGATGCCATATTATGGAACCGGAAAGGTCAGATGAATATGTGGATAACCTCAAAGAAAGGCTCATTGACATTCATCAGCGGACAAGGAAATACATAAAAACCGCTAGTGATAGGATGAAAACACGGTAAGACGCCCGTGCAACAACGATGGGATTCCAAGAAGGAGACCTGGTGTGGTTTTACAATCCTCACCGACAAAATGGACTGTCACCAAAACTACAACAAAACTGGGAAGGCCCATATACCGTTGTGAAGCGAATCAATGATGTGGTTTACCGCATTCAGGTAGGAGTAAGGGGTAAGCTTAAAGTAGTACACTGCGACCGTTTACATCGTTATAACGGTGGGAATAATGGATTAAATCGGGACGATCAATCCTAAGAGGGGGGCAATGTGGTGAATATGCCCAGTTATGTAAACAAACACACATTAGTACAACTTTCCGCGCCATCTTTGAGTGAAATAAATAATAAAATCTATCACGGTTGGTGTCCAGGCTACTGGAATAATTGAACGAAACGAAAAAGAACCATCTAGTAGAATCCAGAACCATAGAAAATTCTAGAAGCCTTTATTTCGGATATAAGCACAGGGTCACCAGTCCGAAAAGGGCAGTTTGATTTTGTAAGTGAATGAATAAATGTCAGTGAGAATTAAGAGTTGCATACTTGTGCTTGGTTATAATAAAAGAAAAGTATTTGAAATAAAAAGCTTTTTATTTTCTGAATTAATTGCAGTTTCAGTTGGAATAAAGGAAATAAGTTTTATTTGCGAACCTTTAGTAAAACACAACAGAACAAAAGAATCTGCTCGAAAAACGAGAATAGAATCTTCTCGAACGGTTCGAAGAACAGAAACACATCCTCGAAGGTAAACTAGATTTATTCGAGAACAAGTTTATTTCCCTTGACGAACGTGTTGAACAACAGTTTTCGTCAGTGGAAGCAAAATTCGAGAAGATCGAAGATAACATTCAAAGCATTACTAAAGAACTGGACAGAGTTCGAAAAATAAAGGTTCGAGAAAGTTCTGGCGACTGTCCAAAGAAAAAGGAAATGCATCCACCGACCTTTGATGGACAAACTTCTTGATAAATCTACAAGAAGCAGTTTGAGGCAGCCGCAACAACAAATGGCTGGGATGACGAAGACAAGTTTATTGCCCTGACGCTTGCCCTTAGAGGTTCTGCTGCTGAATTATTGCAAACCATACCAGCAACTTCAGTGCTCTTGTTCAGGCCATTGACAAACGCTTTGGTGATGGCCATATGCCAGAAGTTTTCCGCGTTCAACTCAATACCAGAGTCCAGAAAAGAGGAGAAAGTCTGCAACAACTCCAAGCGGACATTGAACGGCTGGCGCATCTAGCATACCCGACTGCAGGGGATGAAATTACCAACCAGTTAGCAACGGAGGCTTTTGTCCGTGCAGTGTCCGACCTCAATCTCCAGCGAATAATTTGAACTGCTGGAAAACGCACACTTTCTGAAGCATTAGCCTTCGCGCTCACTATGGAAGCATCAGAACAAACTTCTTTAGGAATTCACCGGGCAAGAGAACTGGAAGTTGAGGAATGTTCCTGCCAGAGAGCTGAATTCCAAAGAAGGCAGCGAGAAGGACCTGCTCGATGCTGGAATTGCAACAAAACTGGACATCTCCAGCGCCAGTGCAGATTGCCATCAAGGAGAGTCACCTGTCAACATTGTGGAAGCAAAAATAATACCCGCGAACAGGTAAGCCATAACATCAACGCTCCTGCTGGCCCTGTTTACCAGCCGGGAAACGAGTAAGAACCAGCTTCGAGGGGCAGAAGCTGGTTTCTGGTATCGATGGCCCCAGAACCACCATCCAAGTCTCGCAGACTAAACGAAACAATAAAAGTCTGACAGTGGATGCAACATTGAATGGCAAGAAACAGTTGGCTACAAGTGACACCGGTGCCACAGCCTCCATTGTGCGAAGAGGCTTGGTCAGGATGATGTGGCTACACAACGCCAATAGCTACCGTCTTAAAACTGCGACAGGTGAGGCAGCAAGAGTGTATGCAGAAGTTCATCTCAAAATCCGTTTGTCAGAACTAGAGTTTTCGCATCTTTTTTTGGTAGCAGATATATGTGACGAATGCATCATTGGAATCGACTTCATGAAAGAGCACGGATTGATTCTGGATCTCGGTAAGCAAGTTCTCAAGTACCAAAATGTAGAGATTCGTATGGTTTATGGCAACGGAAACTCATCAACTCTAAGAACTGTCATCAAAGAAGACATATGCTTGCCTCCCTCTTCGGAAGTGTTTGTGTTAACAAAAATAGGGGGCGATTTAGGTAGCCATCGATACCTCATGGTGGAACCAGAGTCTGAGCAATCTTCCCAAAACATCATCTTAGGGAAGAATCTTGTGGAATCAAAGAACAACATGGTACCCGTACGGATACTGAACATCAAACCGTACGAAGTCAAGCTCTAGAAAGGAGAAATAGTTGGAAAATGTGAATCTGTGTCCGCAATAACCAAGATCACAGAAATGAACACAGACAAATCTATGGACCCCGAAAAATTCAGCTCCATGAAAGCTAAAATTCTGAAGCCATCCAATCTAAGTCAACATCAGCTTAGTGTTGCTGGAAGCCTTCTTCATGAGTACGCTGATATATTTTCTTCACCGAGTGGGCAGTATGGTCGAACACAACTAGTTCAGCATCCAATCGATACAGGTGACGGTAGACCGATTCAACAGCCAGCAAGATGTCTCCCATTAGCCAAACAAGCCGAAGTTGAAGAGATGATATCGACAATGAAGAAAGATGAGCTAATCGAAAATCCCAAAAGCCCTTGGACATCACCAGTAGTTCTTGTCAAAAAGGAGGATGGAAGCACCCGGTTTTGTGTGGACTACCGTAGGCTGAACGATGTGACAAAGAAAGACAGCTACCCTTTGCCCAGAATCAGCGATACTTTGGATGCAATGGAAGGAGCTCAATGGTTCTCGACGCTGGACTTAAAGAGTGGCTACTGGCAGGTAGAAATCCATCCAGAAGATCGCGAGAAGACAGCTTTCTCTACAGGAAATGGTCTGTGGCAGTTTAAAGTTATGCCATTCGGACTTTGCAACGCTCCGGCAACATTTGAGCGTCTAATGGAGTATTGTGTATTTGGACGATGTCATCATTTATGGGAAAACTTTTGACGAACATTGTAAAAACCTTAAGGCCGTATTCCAGAGGCTTTAAGAATCACACTTAAAATTAAATCCAGAGAAATGTGCGTTTTTCAAGACCGATGTTAAATACTTGGGACATATCATTTCATCCCAAGGAATAAAGACTGATCCGGAAAAAGTTGACACTGTGAAGAATTGGCCAACACCACAGGATAAACACCAACTCCGTAGCTTTCTTGGTCTAGCCACATATTATCGGCGCTTTGTGAAGGACTTTGCTGGAATCGCTAAGAGCTTGCATCAACTAACTGAAAAGGGGAAGCCGTTCAAATGGTCAGGTGAGTGCGAGAAAAGTTTTCAGGAACTCAAGCTACGATTGTGTAATGCTCCTGTGCTGACCTATCCGACTCCTGGAAAACCTTTTATCATCGACGCCGATGCCAGTAACTTTGGAATTGGAGCTGTACTGTCGCAAGTTCATGACGGAGAAGAAAAAGTCATCTCCTACTACAGTAAGGTCCTCTCGAGGCCAGATTGCAATTACTGCGTGACCAGAAGGGAACTTCTAGCTTTGATTTTGGCAACAAAGCACTTCCATAAGTACATCTATGGACAGAAGTTCCTTCTTCGAACAGATCATGGTGCGCTTAATTGGCTTCTGAACTTCAAAAATCCCGAAGGTCAAGTAGCTAGGTGGATCGAGAGACTACAGACATACGACTACCAAATTCAACATCGGAAAGGAAAGCTGCACACAAACGCAGATGCATTGTCTCGACGACCGTGTAAACAGCACTGTAAGCATCCAACGAATAAGAGCCGATCCCATTTATAGTTGGAGCAATTAAGAACTAAGGAATGACCATCAAGAAGACTCGAATATAGAGCCAATTTTTGCATGGAAGGAATACGAAGAAAAACTAGAATGGGGTGACATCTCCGATAGAAGTCCAGCTCTCAAAGCATATTGGGCACAGTGGGACTCACTTCATGTGCAAGAAGGAATACAGAGGCGCAAATGGGAATCTGCAGATGGCAAGTCTTATGTGATGCAGTTGATAGTGCCTAGGTCAAAGGTTAATGACGTTCTTCAAGAGATACACGATGGAGCATCTGGATACGACAACGGTTCTACTGGCTACATGCAAGAGAGGATGTCGAAAATTTGTGCCGAAAATGTGATACTTGTGCTGCTACCAAGGGGCCAGGTAGGAAGCTTCAAAGTGAAATGCAGCAGTACAATGTTGGCACACCTTTCGAGAGAATAGCGGTAGTTGTCGCAGGTCCTTTTCTGGACACCAACAGTGGAAACCGATACATCCTTGTAGTCATGGATTACTTCAGCAAGTGGCCTGAGGCATTTGCCATCCCAAATCAAGAAGCTAAAACAGTTGTTGATCAGATTATATTCAATTGGGTGAGCAGGTTCGGCGCACCTTTGGAACTGCATTCTGACCAAGGAAGGAACTTCGAATCTAACATATTTCAGGAGGTTTGCTCTTCCTTGTCATCAAGAAGACCAGAACAACACCGCTTCATCCACAATCTGATGGGATGGTAGAACGATTCAACAGGAATCTTAAAGAAGATCTGTCCAAGGTTGTAGGACCGGACCTCCATATTTTATTGTTCTTGATGGCCTATCGAAATGCGGTTCATAGTTCAACAGGACACACACCATCGGAGATCCTGTTTGGCACAACAATACGACTGCCCAGTGAAGTCATATTTGGATGCCATACCATGGAACCAGAAAGGTCAGATGAATATGTGGATAACCTCAAAGAAAGATTCATTGACATTCATCAACGGTCAAGGAAAAACATAAGAACTGCTAGTGATAGGATGAAAACACGGTACGACGCCCGTGCAACAATGATGGGATTCCAAGAAGGAGACCTTACAACCCTCACCGACAAAAGGGACTGTCGCCAAAATTTCAACAAAACTGGGAAGGCCCATATACCGTTGTGAAGCGAATCAATGATGTGGTTTACCGCATTCAGAGAGGAGTAAGGGGCAAGCTTAAAGTAGTTCTCTGCGACCGTTTACATAGTTATAACGGTGGGGCGGGAATAATGGATTTAATCGGGACGATCAATCCTAAGAGGGGGGCAATGTGGTGAATATGCCCAGTTAGGCAGACAACGACAACGTTTATTATTTCAAGTTTGCGCGCCATCTTTGAATGAAATAAATAACTTAATTCACGGTTGGTGTCCAGGCTCGTTCGTTATTTCGTCATACTAAAAGTGGATCGTGGAAATTGAACGAAACCTTTTGGAAAAGAACCATCTAGCTTATTCTAGAATCCTTTATTTCGGATATAAATACAGGGCCACCAGTCCGAAAGCGGCAGTTTGATTTTGGAAGAGAACGAATAAATGTCAGTATGAATAAAGAGTTGCATACTTGTGCTTGGTTATAATAAAAGTATTAGAAGTAAAAGTATTTGAAATAAAAGCGTTTTATTTGGTGAAGTAATTGTAGTTTCAGGTTGAATAAAGGAAATAAGTTTTATTTGCGAACCCGTAGTAAAATATTACATTGGTGTCAGAAAAACTGGAATAAAACTTATTTAATCTGTGAATTCAGATAATTATTGATGGTGAAAAATTGATTAAGTGTGTGGATTAGTGAACAAATAAGAAAGGTGTTTGTGAAAAGTGACACACAAAAAAATATAAGAACAAAATAGAAAAAAAAAATGGGTAAAATTGTGAATGCATTGAACTGTGTTGAACTTAAAGCAGAACTGAACAGATGAGGTCTTCCTACTGCTGGAACGAAAAATGACCTCATTATCCGTCTGCAGGCAGATTTAAGGCAACACGATGAAAATTCAGACACGTTTCTATTTGAGATTGAGATGCAAGAAGAGCAAATAAGTACGACCTTAGACATGACCCATATGATGGCTCAGCTGCTCGCCCAGTTTGAAAAGAATCTTCTTGAGCGGTTTGAAGAACAGCGAAATGAATAAAAGAGTAATCTAGAGGAACTAAAAACAAACATTCTAGAAGAACAGAAAACTCTCCTCGAAGGTAAGCTCGATGCATACGAGAATAAGTTGTTTTTGCTCTTGACGAGCGGTTTGAAAGTGTCGAAAAACAATATATTGTCGACAATAGACGCAAATTTTGACAAATTTGAAAGAGTTAATTTCCAAAGAATTAGACAAAATGAGAAAAATTAAAGTTCAAGAATATTCTGGCGACGGTCCTAAAAGAAAGGAAATGCATGCGCCAACCTTTGATGGACAAACTTCTTGGTCAATCTTCAAAAAGCAGTTTCAGGCAGCCGCAACAACAAATGGCTGGGATGGCGAAGACAAGTTTATTGCCCTGACGCTTGCCCTTAGAGGTTCTGCTGCTGAACTTTTGCAAACCATACCAGCAGACCAGAACGGCAACTTCAGTGCTCTTGTTCAGGCCATTGACAAACGCTTCGGCGATAGCGTTATGCAAGAAGTCTTCCGCGTCTAGCTCAATACCAGAGTCCAGAAAAGAGGTGAAACTCTGCAATAACTCCAAGCAGACATTGAACGGTTGGCACACCTAGCATATTCGACTGCAGGAGATGAAATTACCAACCAGGAACGAAGGTTTTTGTCCGTGCAGCTTCCGACATCAACCTCCAGCGATCAATTCGAACTGCTGGAAATTGCACGCTTTCTGAAGCATAAGCGTTCGCCCTGACTATGAAAGCATCAGAACAGGCTCCCGTAGAAGTTCATCGGGTAAGAGAACTTGAAGTTGAGCAATGTTCTTGCCAGAGAGCTGAATTCCGTAGAAGTCAGCGAGAAGGACCTGCTCGATGCTGGAATTGCAACAAAACCGGACATCTCCAGCGCCAGTGCAGATTGCTACCAAGAAGAGTCGCCTGTCAACATTGTGGAAACAGGAATAATACCCGCGAACAGGCGAACAATAACATCAACGCTCCTGCTCGCCCTGTTTCTCAGTCGGGAAACAAGTAAGAACCAACTTCGAGGGCCAGAAGCTGGTTTCTGGAATCGATGGCCCCAGAACCACCATCCAAATCTCGACTAAATGAAACAATAAAAGTCTGATAGTAGATGCAACATTAAATGGCAATAAACAGTTGGCTACAATTGACACCGGTGCCACAGCCTCCATTGTAAGAAAAGACTTGGTCAAGATGACATGGCTACATAACACCAATAGCTACCGTCTGAAAACTGCGACAGGTGAGGCGGCAAGAGTATATGGAGAAGTTCGTCTGAAGATCTGTTTGGCAGAACTAGAGTCTTCGCATCTATTTTTGGTAGCAGATATATGTGATGAGTGCATAATTGGAATCGACTTTATGAAAGAGCACGGATGGATTCTGGATATCGGTAAGCAAGTGTTGAAGTACCAAAATGTAGAGATTCCTATGGTTTATAGCAACGAAAACTCATCAACTCTAAGAACTGTCATCAAAAAAGACATATGCTTGCCTGCTTCTTCAGAAGTGTTTGTTTGGATGAAAATAGAGGGCGATCTATGAAGCCATCGATACCTCATGGTGGAACCAGAGTCTGAGAAATCTTCCCAAAACATCATCTTAGGGAAGACTCTTGTGGATCCAAAGAACAACATGGTACCCGTACGGAACATCAAACCGTACGAGGTCAAGCTCAAGAAAGGAGAATTAATTGGAAAATGCGAATCTGTGACCGCAATAACTAAAATCACAGAAATGAACGCAGAAGAACCTATGGACCCCGTAAAAATTCTGCTCCAAGAAAGCCAAAACTCTCAAGCCATCTAATCTAAGTCAACATCAGATAAGTGTTGCTGGAAGCCTTCTTCATGAGTACGCTGATATATTTTCTTCACCGAGTGGGCAGTATGGTCGAACACAACTTGTACAGCATCGAATCGACACAGGTGATGCGAGACCGATTCGACAACCAGCAAGACGTCTCCCATTAGCCAAACAAGCCGAAGTTGAAGAAATGATATCGACAATGAAGAAAGATGGGTTAATTGAAAATTCCAAAAGCCCTTCGGCGTCACCAGTGGTTTTTGTCAAAAAGAAAGATGGAAGTACCCGATTTTGTGTGGACTACCGTAGGCTGAACGATGTGACAAAGAAAGACAGCTACCCTCTGCCCAGAATCAGCGATACTTTGGATGCAATGGAAGGAGCACAATGGTTCTCGACGCTGGACTTAAAGAGTGGCTACTGGCAAGTAGAAATCCATCCAGCAGATCGAGAGAAGACAACTTTCTCCACAGGAAATGGTCTGTGGCAGTTTAAAGTTATGCCATTCGGACTATGCAACGCTCCGGCAACATTTGAGCGTCTGATGGAGTGTGTTCTTCAAGGACTTACTTGGAAATCATGCCTTGTATATTTGGACGATGTCATCGTTTATGGAAAAACTTTTTACGAGCATTGTGAAAACCTTAAGGCTGTATTTCAGAGGCTTCGAGAAGCACACTTAAAATTAAATCCAGATAAATGTGCGCTTTTCAAGACCGAAGTTAAATACCTTGGACATATCATCTCATCCCAAGGAGTTAAGACTGATCCTGAGAAAGTTGACACTGTGAAGAATTGGCCAACACCACAGGATAAACATCAGCTCCGAAGCTTTCTTGGTCTAGCCACATATTATCGGCGCTTTGTGAAGGACTTTGCTGAAATCGCTAAGAGCTTGCATCAACTTACTGAAGAAGGGAAGCCGTTCAAATGGTCAGGTGAGTGCGAGAATAGTTTTCAGGAACTCAAGCTACGTTTATGTAATGCTCCTGTGCTGACCTATACGACTCCTGGAAAACCTTTCCTCATCGATGCCGATGCCAGTAACGTCGGAGTTAGAGCTGTACTGTCGCAAGTCCATGAAGGAGAAAGAAAAATCTTCGCCTACTACAGTAAGGTACTCTCGAGGCCAGAACGCAATTATTGCGTGACCAGAAGGGAACTTCTAGCTTTGATTTTGGCAACAAAGCACTTCTATAAGTACATCTATGGACAGAAAATCCTCCTTCAAACAGATCATAGTGCGCTTAATTGTCTTCTGAACTTCAAAAATCCAGAAGGTCAGGTAGCAAGATGGATCGAGAGACTGCAGACATACGATTACGAAATTCAACATCGAAGAGGAAAGCTGCACTCAAACGCAGATGCATTGTCTTGACGACCGTGTAAACAGGACTGTAAGCATTGCACGCATCAAGAAGAAAAGGAAGCGGTTGCCATCCGACGAATAAGAGCCAATCCCATTTGCGGTTGGAGCAATGAAGAACTGAGGACTGCCCAACAAGAAGACTTGGATATAGAGCCCATTCTTGCATGGAAGGAAAACGAAGAAAAACCAGTATGGGGTGGCATCTGCGATAGAAGTCCAGCTCTCAAAGCATATTGAGCACAGTGGGACTCACTTCATGTGCAAGAAGGAGTACTAAGGCGAAAATGGGAATCTGCAGATGGCCAGTCTTATCTGATGCAGGTGTTACTGCCTAGGTCAAAGGTTAATGACGTTCTTCGAGAGATGCATGATGGATCATCTGGAGGTCATTTGGGAGTCAATAAAACGCTGAAGAAGATATGACAACGGTTCTACTGGCTACATGCAAGAGATGATGTCGAAAAGTGGTGCCGAAAATGTGATACTTGTGCTGCTACCAAGGGACCAGGTAGAAAGCTTCAAAGTGAAATGCAACAGTACAATGTGGGCACACTTTTCGAAAGAATAGCAGTAGATGTCGCAGGTCCGTTTCCGGAGTACAACAGTGGAAACCGATACATCCTTGTAGTCATGGATTACATCAGCAAGTGGCCTGAGGCATTTGCCATCCCAAATCAAGAAACTAAAACAGTTGTTGATCAGATTATCTTCAATTGGATGAGCAGGTTCGGCGTACCTTTGGAACTGCATTCTGACCAAGGAAGGAACTTCGAATCTAACATCTTTCAGGAGGTTTGCTCTTTCCTTGGCATCAAGAAGACGAGGACAATACCGCTTCATCCACAATCTGATGGGATGCCAGAACGATTCAACAGGACTCTTAAAGAACATCTGTCCACGGTTGTAGGTGACTACCAACAAGACTGGGACCGCCATATTCCATTGTTCGTGATGGCCTATGGCAGTGCGGTTCAAAGTTCAACAGGACATACACCATCGGAGATCCTGTTTGGCACAACAATACGGCTGCCCAGTGAAGCCAAATTTTGATGCCATATTATGGAACCGGAAAGGTCAGATGAATATGTGGATAACCTCAAAGAAAGGCTCATTGACATTCACAGCGGACAAGGAAATACATAAAAACCGCTAGTGATAGGATGAAAACACGGTAAGACGCCCGTGCAACAACGATGGGATTCCAAGAAGGAGACCTGGTGTGGTCTTACAATCCTCACCGACAAAATGGACTGTCACCAAAACTACAACAAAACTGGGAAGGCCCATATACCGTTGTGAAGCGAATCAATGATGTGGTTTACCGCATTCAGGTAGGAGTAAGGGGTAAGCTTAAAGTAGTACACTGCGACCGTTTACATCGTTATAACGGTGGGAATAATGGATTAAATCGGGACGATCAATCCTAAGAGGGGGGCAATGTGGTGAATATGCCCAGTTATGTAAACAAACACACATTAGTACAACTTTCCGCGCCATCTTTGAGTGAAATAAATAATAAAATCTATCACGGTTGGTGTCCAGGCTACTGGAATAATTGAACGAAACGAAAAAGAACCATCTAGTAGAATCCAGAACCATAGAAAATTCTAGAAGCCTTTATTTCGGATATAAGCACAGGGTCACCAGTCCGAAAAGGGCAGTTTGATTTTGTAAGTGAATGAATAAATGTCAGTGAGAATTAAGAGTTGCATACTTGTGCTTGGTTATAATAAAAGAAAAGTATTTGAAATAAAAAGCGTTTTATTTTGTGAATTAATTGCAGTTTCAGTTGGAATAAAGGAAATAAGTTTTATTTGCGAACCTTTAGTAAAACACAACAGAACAAAAGAATCTGCTCGAAAAACGAGAATAGAATCTTCTCGAACGGTTCGAAGAACAGAAACACATCCTCGAAGGTAAACTAGATTTATTCGAGAACAAGTTTATTTCCCTTGACGAACGTGTTGAACAACAGTTTTCGTCAGTGGAAGCAAAATTCGAGAAGATCGAAGATAACATTCAAAGCATTACTAAAGAACTGGACAGAGTTCGAAAAATAAAGGTTCGAGAAAGTTCTGGCGACTGTCCAAAGAAAAAGGAAATGCATCCACCGACCTTTGATGGACAAACTTCTTGATAAATCTACAAGAAGCAGTTTGAGGCAACCGCAACAACAAATGGCTGGGATGACGAAGACAAGTTTATTGCCCTGACGCTTGCCCTTAGAGGTTCTGCTGCTGAATTATTGCAAACCATACCAGCAACTTCAGTGCTCTTATTCAGGCCATTGACAAACGCTTTGGTGATGGCCATATGCCAGAAGTTTTCCGCGTTCAACTCAATACCAGAGTCCAGAAAAGAGGAGAAAGTCTGCAACAACTCCAAGCGGACATTGAACGGCTGGCGCATCTAGCATACCCGACTGCAGGAGATGAAATTACCAACCAGTTAGCAACGGAGGCTTTTGTCCGTGCAGTGTCCGACCTCAATCTCCAGCGAGCAATTCGAACTGCTGGAAAACGCACACTTTCTGAAGCATTAGCCTTCGCGCTCACTATGGAAGCATCAGAACAAACTTCTTTAGGAATTCACCGGGAAAGAGAACTGGAAGTTGAGGAATGTTCCTGCCAGAGAGCTGAATTCCAAAGAAGGCAGCGAGAAGGACCTGCTCGATGCTGGAATTGCAACAAAACTGGACATCTCCAGCGCCAGTGCAGATTGCCATCAAGGAGAGTCACCTGTCAACATTGTGGAAGCAAAAATAATACCCGCGAACAGGTAAGCCATAACATCAACGCTCCTGCTGGCCCTGTTTACCAGCCGGGAAACGAGTAAGAACCAGCTTCGAGGGGCAGAAGCTGGTTTCTGGTATCGATGGCCCCAGAACCACCATCCAAGTCTCGCAGACTAAACGAAACAATAAAAGTCTGACAGTGGATGCAACATTGAATGGCAAGAAACAGTTGGCTACAAGTGACACCGGTGCCACAGCCTCCATTGTGCGAAGAGGCTTGGTCAGGATGATGTGGCTACACAACGCCAATAGCTACCGTCTTAAAACTGCGACAGGTGAGGCAGCAAGAGTGTATGCAGAAGTTCATCTCAAAATCCGTTTGTCAGAACTAGAGTTTTCGCATCTTTTTTTGGTAGCAGATATATGTGACGAATGCATCATTGGAATCGACTTCATGAAAGAGCACGGATTGATTCTGGATCTCGGTAAGCAAGTTCTCAAGTACCAAAATGTAGAGATTCGTATGGTTTATGGCAACGGAAACTCATCAACTCTAAGAACTGTCATCAAAGAAGACATATGCTTGCCTCCCTCTTCGGAAGTGTTTGTGTTAACAAAAATAGGGGGCGATTTAGGTAGCCATCGATACCTCATGGTGGAACCAGAGTCTGAGCAATCTTCCCAAAACATCATCTTAGGGAAGAATCTTGTGGAATCAAAGAACAACATGGTACCCGTACGGATACTGAACATCAAACCGTACGAAGTCAAGCTCTAGAAAGGAGAAATAGTTGGAAAATGTGAATCTGTGTCCGCAAACCAAGATCACAGAAATGAACACAGACAAATCTATGGACCCCGAAAAATTCAGCTCCATGAAAGCTAAAATTCTGAAGCCATCCAATCTAAGTCAACATCAGCTTAGTGTTGCTGGAAGCCTTCTTCATGAGTACGCTGATATATTTTCTTCACCGAGTGGGCAGTATGGTCGAACACAACTAGTTCAGCATCCAATCGATACAGGTGACGGTAGACCGATTCAACAGCCAGCAAGATGTCTCCCATTAGCCAAACAAGCCGAAGTTGAAGAGATGATATCGACAATGAAGAAAGATGAGCTAATCGAAAATCCCAAAAGCCCTTGGGCATCACCAGTAGTTCTTGTCAAAAAGGAGGATGGAAGCACCCGGTTTTGTGTGGACTACCGTAGGCTGAACGATGTGACAAAGAAAGACAGCTACCCTTTGCCCAGAATCAGCGATACTTTGGATGCAATGGAAGGAGCTCAATGGTTCTCGACGCTGGACTTAAAGAGTGGCTACTGGCAGGTAGAAATCCATCCAGAAGATCGCGAGAAGCTTTCTCTACAGGAAATGGTCTGTGGCAGTTTAAAGTTATGCCATTCGGACTTTGCAACGCTCCGGCAACATTTGAGCGTCTAATGGAGTATTGTGTATTTGGACGATGTCATCATTTATGGGAAAACTTTTGACGAACATTGTAAAAACCTTAAGGCCGTATTCCAGAGGCTTTAAGAATCACACTTAAAATTAAATCCAGAGAAATGTGCGTTTTTCAAGACCGAAGTTAAATACTTGGGACATATCATCTCATCCCAAGGAATAAAGACTGATCCGGAAAAAGTTGACACTGTGAAGAATTGGCCAACACCACAGGATAAACACCAACTCCGTAGCTTTCTTGGTCTAGCCACATATTATCGGCGCTTTGTGAAGGACTTTGCTGGAATCGCTAAGAGCTTGCATCAACTAACTGAAAAGGGGAAGCCGTTCAAATGGTCAGGTGAGTGCGAGAAAAGTTTTCGGAAACTCATCAACTCTAAGAACTGTCATCAAAGAAGACATATGCTTGCCTCCCTCTTCGGAAGTGTTTGTGTGGACAAAAATAGGGGGCGATTTAGGTAGCCATCGATACCTCATGGTGGAACCAGAGTCTGAGCAATCTTCCCAAAACATCATCTTAGGGAAGAATCTTGTGGAATCAAAGAACAACATGGTACCCGTACGGATACTGAACATCAAACCGTACGAAGTCAAGCTCTAGAAAGGAGAAATAGTTGGAAAATGTGAATCTGTGTCCGCAATAACCAAGATCACAGAAATGAACACAGACAAATCTATGGACCCCGAAAAATTCAGCTCCATGAAAGCTAAAATTCTGAAGCCATCCAATCTAAGTCAACATCAGCTTAGTGTTGCTGGAAGCCTTCTTCATGAGTACGCTGATATATTTTCTTCACCGAGTGGGCAGTATGGTCGAACACAACTAGTTCAGCATCCAATCGATACAGGTGACGGTAGACCGATTCAACAGCCAGCAAGATGTCTCCCATTAGCCAAACAAGCCGAAGTTGAAGAGATGATATCGACAATGAAGAAAGATGAGCTAATCGAAAATCCCAAAAGCCCTTGGGCATCACCAGTAGTTGTTGTCAAAAAGAAGGATGGAAGCACCCGGTTTTGTGTGCACTACCGTAGGCTGAACGATGTGACAAAGAAAGACAGCTACCCTTTGCCCAGAATCAGCGATACTTTGGATGCAATGGAAGGAGCTCAATGGTTCTCGACGCTGGACTTAAAGAGTGGCTACTGGCAGGTAGAAATCCATCCAGAAGATCGCGAGAAGACAGCTTTCTCTACAGGAAATGGTCTGTGGCAGTTTAAAGTTATGCCATTCGGACTTTGCAACGCTCCGGCAACATTTGAGCGTCTAATGGAGTATTGTGTATTTGGACGATGTCATCATTTATGGGAAAACTTTTGACGAACATTGTAAAAACCTTAAGGCCGTATTCCAGAGGCTTTAAGAATCACACTTAAAATTAAATCCAGAGAAATGTGCGTTTTTCAAGACCGAAGTTAAATACTTGGGACATATCATCTCATCCCAAGGAATAAAGACTGATCCGGAAAAAGTTGACACTGTGAAGAATTGGCCAACACCACAGGATAAACACCAACTCCGTAGCTTTCTTGGTCTAGCCACATATTATCGGCGCTTTGTGAAGTACTTTGCTGGAATCGCTAAGAGCTTGCATCAACTAACTGAAAAGGGGAAGCCGTTCAAATGGTCAGGTGAGTGCGAGAAAAGTTTTCGGAAACTCATCAACTCTAAGAACTGTCATCAAAGAAGACATATGCTTGCCCCCCTCTTCGGAAGTGTTTGTGTGGACAAAAATAGGGGGCGATTTAGGTAGCCATCGATACCTCATGGTGGAACCAGAGTCTGAGCAATCTTCCCAAAACATCATCTTAGGGAAGAATCTTGTGGAATCAAAGAACAACATGGTACCCGTACGGATACTGAACATCAAACCGTACGAAGTCAAGCTCTAGAAAGGAGAAATAGTTGGAAAATGTGAATCTGTGTCCGCAATAACCAAGATCACAGAAATGAACACAGACAAATCTATGGACCCCGAAAAATTCAGCTCCATGAAAGCTAAAATTCTGAAGCCATCCAATCTAAGTCAACATCAGCTTAGTGTTGCTGGAAGCCTTCTTCATGAGTACGCTGATATATTTTCTTCACCGAGTGGGCAGTATGGTCGAACACAACTAGTTCAGCATCCAATCGATACAGGTGACGGTAGACCGATTCAACAGCCAGCAAGATGTCTCCCATTAGCCAAACAAGCCGAAGTTGAAGAGATGATATCGACAATGAAGAAAGATGAGCTAATCGAAAATCCCAAAAGCCCTTGGGCATCACCAGTAGTTCTTGTCAAAAAGGAGGATGGAAGCACCCGGTTTTGTGTGGACTACCGTAGGCTGAACGATGTGACAAAGAAAGACAGCTACCCTTTGCCCAGAATCAGCGATACTTTGGATGCAATGGAAGGAGCTCAATGGTTCTCGACGCTGGACTTAAAGAGTGGCTACTGGCAGGTAGAAATCCATCCAGAAGATCGCGAGAAGACAGCTTTCTCTACAGGAAATGGTCTGTGGCAGTTTAAAGTTATGCCATTCGGACTTTGCAACGCTCCGGCAACATTTGAGCGTCTAATGGAGTATTGTGTATTTGGACGATGTCATCATTTATGGGAAAACTTTTGACGAACATTGTAAAAACCTTAAGGCCGTATTCCAGAGGCTTTAAGAATCACACTTAAAATTAAATCCAGAGAAATGTGCGTTTTTCAAGACCGAAGTTAAATACTTGGGACATATCATCTCATCCCAAGGAATAAAGACTGATCCGGAAAAAGTTGACACTGTGAAGAATTGGCCAACACCACAGGATAAACACCAACTCCGTAGCTTTCTTGGTCTAGCCACATATTATCGGCGCTTTGTGAAGGACTTTGCTGGAATCGCTAAGAGCTTGCATCAACTAACTGAAAAGGGGAAGCCGTTCAAATGGTCAGGTGAGTGCGAAAAAAGTTTTCGGAAACTCATCAACTCTAAGAACTGTCATCAAAGAAGACATATGCTTGCCTCCCTCTTCGGAAGTGTTTGTGTGGACAAAAATAGGGGGCGATTTAGGTAGCCATCGATACCTCATGGTGGAACCAGAGTCTGAGCAATCTTCCCAAAACATCATCTTAGGGAAGAATCTTGTGGAATCAAAGAACAACATGGTACCCGTACGGATACTGAACATCAAACCGTACGAAGTCAAGCTCTAGAAAGGAGAAATAGTTGGAAAATGTGAATCTGTGTCCGCAATAACCAAGATCACAGAAATGAACACAGACAAATCTATGGACCCCGAAAAATTCAGCTCCATGAAAGCTAAAATTCTGAAGCCATCCAATCTAAGTCAACATCAGCTTAGTGTTGCTGGAAGCCTTCTTCATGAGTACGCTGATATATTTTCTTCACCGAGTGGGCAGTATGGTCGAACACAACTAGTTCAGCATCCAATCGATACAGGTGACGGTAGACCGATTCAACAGCCAGCAAGATGTCTCCCATTAGCCAAACAAGCCGAAGTTGAAGAGATGATATCGACAATGAAGAAAGATGAGCTAATCGAAAATCCCAAAAGCCCTTGGGCATCACCAGTAGTTGTTGTCAAAAAGAAGGATGGAAGCACCCGGTTTTGTGTGGACTACCGTAGGCTGAACGATGTGACAAAGAAAGACAGCTACCCTTTGCCCAGAATCAGCGATACTTTGGATGCAATGGAAGGAGCTCAATGGTTCTCGACGCTGGACTTAAAGAGTGGCTACTGGCAGGTAGAAATCCATCCAGAAGATCGCGAGAAGACAGCTTTCTCTACAGGAAATGGTCTGTGGCAGTTTAAAGTTATGCCATTCGGACTTTGCAACGCTCCGGCAACATTTGAGCGTCTAATGGAGTATTGTGTATTTGGACGATGTCATCATTTATGGGAAAACTTTTGACGAACATTGTAAAAACCTTAAGGCCGTATTCCAGAGGCTTTAAGAATCACACTTAAAATTAAATCCAGAGAAATGTGCGTTTTTCAAGACCGAAGTTAAATACTTGGGACATATCATCTCATCCCAAGGAATAAAGACTGATCCGGAAAAAGTTGACACTGTGAAGAATTGGCCAACACCACAGGATAAACACCAACTCCGTAGCTTTCTTGGTCTAGCCACATATTATCGGCGCTTTGTGAAGGACTTTGCTGGAATCGCTAAGAGCTTGCATCAACTAACTGAAAAGGGGAAGCCGTTCAAAAGGTCAGGTGAGTGCGAGTAAAGTTTTCGGAAACTCATCAACTCTAAGAACTGTCATCAAAGAAGACATATGCTTGCCTCCCTCTTCGGAAGTGTTTGTGTGGACAAAAATAGGGGGCGATTTAGGTAGCCATCGATACCTCATGGTGGAACCAGAGTCTGAGCAATCTTCCCAAAACATCATCTTAGGGAAGAATCTTGTGGAATCAAAGAACAACATGGTACCCGTACGGATACTGAACATCAAACCGTACGAAGTCAAGCTCTAGAAAGGAGAAATAGTTGGAAAATGTGAATCTGTGTCCGCAATAACCAAGATCACAGAAATGAACACAGACAAATCTATGGACCCCGAAAAATTCAGCTCCATGAAAGCTAAAATTCTGAAGCCATCCAATCTAAGTCAACATCAGCTTAGTGTTGCTGGAAGCCTTCTTCATGAGTACGCTGATATATTTTCTTCACCGAGTGGGCAGTATGGTCGAACACAACTAGTTCAGCATCCAATCGATACAGGTGACGGTAGACCGATTCAACAGCCAGCAAGATGTCTCCCATTAGCCAAACAAGCCGAAGTTGAAGAGATGATATCGACAATGAAGAAAGATGAGCTAATCGAAAATCCCAAAAGCCCTTGGGCATCACCAGTAGTTGTTGTCAAAAAGAAGGATGGAAGCACCCGGTTTTGTGTGGACTACCGTAGGCTGAACGATGTGACAAAGAAAGACAGCTACCCTTTGCCCAGAATCAGCGATACTTTGGATGCAATGGAAGGAGCTCAATGGTTCTCGACGCTGGACTTAAAGAGTGGCTACTGGCAGGTAGAAATCCATCCAGAAGATCGCGAGAAGACAGCTTTCTCTACAGGAAATGGTCTGTGGCAGTTTAAAGTTATGCCATTCGGACTTTGCAACGCTCCGGCAACATTTGAGCGTCTAATGGAGTATTGTGTATTTGGACGATGTCATCATTTATGGGAAAACTTTTGACGAACATTGTAAAAACCTTAAGGCCGTATTCCAGAGGCTTTAAGAAGCACACTTAAAATTAAATCCAGAGAAATGTGCGTTTTTCAAGACAGAAGTTAAATACTTGGGACATATCATCTCATCCCAAGGAATAAAGACTGATCCGGAAAAAGTTGACACTGTGAAGAATTGGCCAACACCACAGGATAAACACTAACTCCGTAGCTTTCTTGGTCTAGCCACATATTATCGGCGCTTTG
This sequence comes from Melangyna quadrimaculata, assembly GCA_949320155.1. Classification (NCBI taxonomy): domain Eukaryota; kingdom Metazoa; phylum Arthropoda; class Insecta; order Diptera; family Syrphidae; genus Melangyna; species Melangyna quadrimaculata. The sequence goes on along the minus strand of OX439483.1, from coordinate 244,059,846 downwards.
TGAAGGACTTTGCTGGAATCGCTAAGAGCTTGCATCAACTAACTGAAAAGGGGAAGCCGTTCAAATGGTCAGGTGAGTGCGAGAAAAGTTTTCAGGAACTCAAGCTACGATTGTGTAATGCTCCTGTGCTGACCTATCCGACTCCTGGAAAACCTTTTATCATCGACGCCGATGCCTGTAACTTTGGAATTGGAGCTGTACTGTCGCAAGTTCATGACGGAGAAGAAAAAGTCATCTCCTACTACAGTAAGGTCCTCTCGAGGCCAGATTGCAATTACTGCGTGACCAGAAGGGAACTTCTAGCTTTGATTTTGGCAACAAAGCACTTCCATAAGTACATCTATGGACAGAAGTTCCTTCTTCGAACAGATCATGGTGCGCTTAATTGGCTTCTGAACTTCAAAAATCCCGAAGGTCAAGTAGCTAGGTGGATCGAGAGACTACAGACATACGACTACCAAATTCAACATCGGAAAGGAAAGCTGCACACAAACGCAGATGCATTGTCTCGATGACCGTGTAAACAGCACTGTAAGCATCCAACGAATAAGAGCCGATCCCATTTATAGTTGGAGCAATTAAGAACTAAGGAATGACCATCAAGAAGACTCGAATATAGAGCCAATTTTTGCATGGAAGGAATACGAAGAAAAACTAGAATGGGGTGACATCTCCGATAGAAGTCCAGCTCTCAAAGCATATTGGGCACAGTGGGACTCACTTCATGTGCAAGAAGGAATACAGAGGCGCAAATGGGAATCTGCAGATGGCAAGTCTTATGTGATGCAGTTGATAGTGCCTAGGTCAAAGGTTAATGACGTTCTTCAAGAGATACACGATGGAGCATCTGGATACGACAACGGTTCTACTGGCTACATGCAAGAGAGGATGTCGAAAATTTGTGCCGAAAATGTGATACTTGTGCTGCTACCAAGGGGCCAGGTAGGAAGCTTCAAAGTGAAATGCAGCAGTACAATGTTGGCACACCTTTCGAGAGAATAGCGGTAGTTGTCGCAGGTCCGTTTCTGGACACCAACAGTGGAAACCGATACATCCTTGTAGTCATGGATTACTTCAGCAAGTGGCCTGAGGCATTTGCCATCCCAAATCAAGAAGCTAAAACAGTTGTTGATCAGATTATATTCAATTGGGTGAGCAGGTTCGGCGCACCTTTGGAACTGCATTCTGACCAAGGAAGGAACTTCGAATCTAACATATTTCAGGAGGTTTGCTCTTCCTTGTCATCAAGAAGACCAGAACAACACCGCTTCATCCACAATCTGATGGGATGGTAGAACGATTCAACAGGAATCTTAAAGAACATCTGTCCAAGGTTGTAGGACCGGACCGCCATATTTTATTGTTCTTGATGGCCTATCGAAATGCGGTTCATAGTTCAACAGGACACACACCATCGGAGATCCTGTTTGGCACAACAATACGACTGCCCAGTGAAGTCATATTTGGATGCCATACCATGGAACCAGAAAGGTCAGATGAATATGTGGATAACCTCAAAGAAAGACTCATTGACATTCATCAACGGTCAAGGAAAAACATAAGAACTGCTAGTGATAGGATGAAAACACGGTACGACGCCCGTGCAACAATGATGGGATTCCAAGAAGGAGACCTTACAACCCTCACCGACAAAAGGGACTGTCGCCAAAATTTCAACAAAACTGGGAAGGCCCATATACCGTTGTGAAGCGAATCAATGATGTGGTTTACCGCATTCAGAGAGGAGTAAGGGGCAAGCTTAAAGTAGTTCTCTGCGACCGTTTACATAGTTATAACGGTGGGGCGGGAATAATGGATTTAATCGGGACGATCAATCCTAAGAGGGGGGCAATGTGGTGAATATGCCCAGTTAGGCAGACAACGACAACGTTTATTATTTCAAGTTTGCGCGCCATCTTTGAATGAAATAAATAACTTAATTCACGGTTGGTGTCCAGGCTCGTTCGTTATTTCGTCATACTAAAAGTGGATCGTGGAAATTGAACGAAACCTTTTGGAAAAGAACCATCTAGCTTATTCTAGAATCCTTTATTTCGGATATAAATACAGGGCCACCAGTCCGAAAGCGGCAGTTTGATTTTGGAAGAGAACGAATAAATGTCAGTATGAATAAAGAGTTGCATACTTGTGCTTGGTTATAATAAAAGTATTAGAAGTAAAAGTATTTGAAATAAAAGCGTTTTATTTGGTGAAGTAATTGTAGTTTCAGGTTGAATAAAGGAAATAAGTTTTATTTGCGAACCCGTAGTAAAATATTACATTTGTGTCAGAAAAACTGGAATAAAACTTATTTAATCTGTGAATTCAGATAATTATTGATGGTGAAAAATTGATTAAGTGTGTGGATTAGTGAACAAATAAGAAAGGTGTTTGTGAAAAGTGACACAAAAAAAAATATAAGAACAAAATAGAAAAAAAAATGGGTAAAATTGTGAATGCATTGAACTGTGTTGAACTTAAAGCAGAACTGAACAGATGAGGTCTTCCTACTGCTGGAACGAAAAATGACCTCATTATCCGTCTGCAGGCAGATTTAAGGCAACACGATGAAAATTCAGACACGTTTCTATTTGAGATTGAGATGCAAGAAGAGCAAATAAGTACGACCTTAGACATGACCCATATGATGGCTCAGCTACTCGCCCAGTTTGAAAAGAATCTTCTTGAGCGGTTTGAAGAACAGCGAAATGAATAAAAGAGTAATCTAGAGGAACTAAAAACAAACATTCTAGAAGAACAGAAAACTCTCCTCGAAGGTAAGCTCGATGCATACGAGAATAAGTTGTTTTTGCTCTTGACGAGCGGTTTGAAAGTGTCGAAAAACAATATATTGTCGACAATAGACGCAAATTTTGACAAATTTGAAAGAGTTAATTTCCAAAGAATTAGACAAAATGAGAAAAATTAAAGTTCAAGAATATTCTGGCGACGGTCCTAAAAGAAAGGAAATGCATGCGCCAACCTTTGATGGACAAACTTCTTGGTCAATCTACAAAAAGCAGTTTCAGGCAGCCGCAACAACAAATGGCTGGGATGGCGAAGACAAGTTTATTGCCCTGACGCTTGCCCTTAGAGGTTCTGCTGCTGAACTTTTGCAAACCATACCAGCAGACCAGAACGGCAACTTCAGTGCTCTTGTTCAGGCCATTGACAAACGCTTCGGCGATAGCGTTATGCAAGAAGTCTTCCGCGTCTAGCTCAATACCAGAGTCCAGAAAAGAGGTGAAACTCTGCAATAACTCCAAGCAGACATTGAACGGTTGGCACACCTAGCATATTCGACTGCAGGAGATGAAATTACCAACCAGGAACGAAGGTTTTTGTCCGTGCAGCTTCCGACATCAACCTCCAGCGATCAATTCGAACTGCTGGAAATTGCACGCTTTCTGAAGCATAAGCGTTCGCCCTGACTATGAAAGCATCAGAACAGGCTCCCGTAGAAGTTCATCGGGTAAGAGAACTTGAAGTTGAGCAATGTTCTTGCCAGAGAGCTGAATTCCGTAGAAGTCAGCGAGAAGGACCTGCTCGATGCTGGAATTGCAACAAAACCGGACATCTCCAGCGCCAGTGCAGATTGCCACCAAGAAGAGTCCCCTGTCAGAACTGTGGAAACAGAAATTATACCCGCGAACAGGTGAGCAATAACATCAACGCTCCTGCTCGCTGTTTCCCAGTGGGGAAACGAGTAAGAACCAACTTCGAGGTGCAGAATCTGGTTTCTGGTATCGATGGCCCCAGAACCACCATACAAGTCTCGCAGACTAAACGGAACAATAAAAGTCTGACAGTTGATGCAACAATAAATGGCAAAAAACAGTTGGCTATAATTGACACCGGTGCCACAGCCTCCATTGTAGGAAAAAACTTTGTCAAGATGACGTGGCTACATAACACCAATAGCTACCGTCTTAAAACTGCGACAGGTGAGGCAGCAAGAGTATATGGAGAAGTTCGTCTTAAAATCCGTTTGGCAGAACTGGAGTTTTCGCATCTGCCTGCCTCTTCAAAAGGGTTAGTTTGGACGAAAATAGAGGGCGATCTCGGTAGCCATCGATACCTTATGGTGGAACCAGAAACTGAGCAATCTTCTCAAAACATCATCTTAGGGAAGACTCTTGTGGAACCAAAGAACAATATGGTACCCGTACGGATTCTGAACATCAAACCGTACGAGGTCTAGCTTAAGAAAGGAGAAATAATTGGAAAATGCGAATCTGTGACCGCAATAACTAAAATCACAGAAATTATCGCAGAAGAACCTATGGACCCCGGAATATTCAGCTCCATGAAAGCCAAAATTCTCAAGCCATCCAATTTAAGTCAACATCAGCTAAGTGTTGCTGGAAGCCTTCTTCATGAGTACGCTGATATATTTTCTTCACCGAGTGAAGCCAACTAGTATCCAACTAGTACAGCATCGAATCGACACAGGTGATGCGAAACCGATTCGACAACCAGCAAGACGTCTCCCATTAGCCAAACAAGCCGAAAATGATATCGACAATGAAGAAAGATGGGATAATTGAAAATTCCAAAAGCCGTCACCAGTGGTTCTTGTCAAAAAGAAAGATGGGAGCATCCGATTTTGTATGGACTACCGTAGGCTGAACGATGTGACAAAGAAAGACAGCTACCCTCTGCACAGAATCAGCGATACTTTGGATGCAATGGAAGGAGCACAATGGTTCTCGACGCTGGACTTAAAGAGTGGCTAATGGCAAGTAGAAATACATCCAGAAGATCGAGAGAAGACAGCTTTCTCCACAGGAAATGGTCTGTGGCAGTTTAAAGTTATGCCATTCGGACTATGCAACGCTCCGGCAACATTTGAGCGCCTGATGGAGTGTGTTCTTTAAGGACTTACTTGGAAATCATGCCTTGTATATTTGGACGATGTCATCGTTTATAAAAAAAACTTTTGACGAACATTGTGAAAACCTTAAGGCTGTATTTCAAAGGCTTCGAGAAGCACACTTAAAATTAAATCCAGATAAATATGCGCTTTTCAAGACCGAAGTTAAATACCTGGGACATATCATCTCATCCCAAGGAGTAAAGACTGATCCGGAAAAAGTTGACACTGTGAAGAATTGGCTAACACCACAGGATAAACATCAGTTCCGTAGCTTTCTTGGTCTAGCCACATATTATCGGCGCTTTGTGAAGGGCTTTGCTGGAATCGGTAAAAGCTTGCATCAACTTACTGAAAAGGGGAAGCCCTTCAAATGGTCTGGTGAGTGCGAGAAAAGTTTTCAGGAACTCAAGCTACGTTTGTGTAATGCTCCTGTGCTGACCTATCCAACTCCTGGAAAACCTTTCATCATCGATGCCGATGCCAGTAACGTCGGAATTGGAGCTGTACTGTCGCAGGTCCATTAAGGAGAAGAAAAAGTCGTCGCCTACTACAGTAAGGTACTCTCGAGGCCAGAGCGCAATTATTGCGTGACCAGAAGGGAACTTCTAGCTTTGGTTTTGGCAACAAAGCACTTCCATAAGTACATCTATGGACAGAAGTTCCTCCTTTGAACAGATCATGATGCGCTTAATTGGCTTCTGAACTTCAAAAATCAAGAAGGTCAAGTAGCAAGATGGATCGAGAGACTGCAGACATACGACTATGAAATTCAACATCGAAGAGGAAAGCTGCACTCAAACGCAGATGCATTGCCTCGACGACCGTGTAAACAGGACTGTAAGCATTGCACGCGGCAAGAAGAAAAGGAAGCGGTGGCCATCTAACGAATAAGAACCGATCCCATTTACGGTTGGAGCAATGAAGAACTGAGGACTGCCCAACAAGAAGACTCGGATATAGAACCCATTCTTGCATGGAAGGAACACGAAGAAAAACCAGTATGGGGTGATATTTGCGATAGAAGTCCAGTTTTCAAAGCATATTGAGCACAGTGGGACTCACTTTATGTGCAAGAAGGAGTACTAATGCGTAAATGGGAATCTGCAGATGGCAAGCCTTATGTGATGCAATTGATAGTGCCTAGGTCAAAGGTTAATGACGTTCTTCGAGAGATGCATGATGGAGCATCTGGAGGTCATTTGGGAGTCAATAAAACGTAATGTAGTTGGGTTTATAAATGCATAAAACTAAATTTCAAATATAAAACATATTATAGCTATCTACGCTCTTAAATAATTTTTAAAAGGAAAAAGGACGTTAATAAATTTCAATTTAAATAATTTTATGGATAAAAGTGAAAACTCAATAATGTACTCACCCATACATACCTAATTTTTTAGATTTTTTTTCTTGCTATTTTAAATCTATTCTTCCCTTTGATATTTTTACTTAAATATAAGTACATGTACTTGCATAGCTATGAAAATTAATATCTATTTTTCGTAATCATTAAGAAAAACAAAACTAATAATTATTATAGGGTAACTATTCGAAGTTATTGAAGGTGTTAATGAATTATGTTTTTTTTTTTGTTGTATTTTTCTTCCTACTTTATTTTTTTTGGAATTTCGAAATGCAATTGCAATTAATATTATAATACACATTCTTTACCACATTTACACATGGGACGAATTTCGTCCCCAAGATTTTTTTTCTTGGAACCTTTTTAATTTTATTTTGTTATAAAACATTCGGCATGAATCAACGTAACGACAGGTCTGGCCTACAATAGCAAGAACCTACCCATCCGACGAGCAGAGCCTTGGCAAATGCAAGTATGCCGAGCTATTGATAGACAGGACACCCTTCCACACCAGCTGCCAGGATCAGCCTACAGAGTCCTGTAAACTGGAGGTCGTTATGGTGGTATAAGGAGTGGAGGTTTATAAAGGCTTGAAACTAGGATGAGTTGGATGTGCTCGCCTATGACGTTTATAAAGTTATTAGTACCCTCCCTAAGGGAGATATGGAGTCGTCCTAGTTGAGAGTCCTTGACATACCATCCCAGGTTCCGTTATACACTAGAAAAGTGCATTTTCCGCGTTAAAGATCGTATCCAAAGCGATTTGTATAGATTTGTGTTGTAATTTCTTCTGAAAAAAGCTATTGCAACAACAAATCAAGGTATCCACCATCTCGGATAAGTTCCTTAACGCAAGGAACGTCTATGGTAAATGTATGTTATAAAAATTCTATTTAATGCCATTGACACAGCAAAACCCTTCAATTTTATTGACCCCGATAAAAACGGATCAAATTTAACTGGGATCAAATTTAACCAAAATTTTAACGCAATTGTCACACGGCCTTAAAGTGAAAATTTTGTCAAGGTCAAGTTATATTTATAGGTCATGTCTCCAGTCATGATGGTGTTCGTCCTGATCCATCCAAAGCAGAAGCGATTTGTGCTATACCCAGGCCAAAATTCATGCCAGAGTTGCAACGCTTCCTGGGTATGGTGAATTATTTGGATACCTTTGTCAAGAGCATGTCTGCCGAAATTGTTAATTTACGTAATCTTTTGAAGAAAGAAGTAGAGTGGCATCGGTCCGACGACCATGAAAAAGAATTTAAAAGAGTTGATTTCCAACACACCAGTTCTAACTTATTTCGATGCCAATAAACCATTGACACTTTCAGTAGATTTTTCACAAAACGCAGTTGGAGCTGTTATTTCTCATGAGGAAAATCCGATTGAGTATGCTTCAGCTACACTTACAACTTCTCAATAAACCTACGCTCAAATCAAGAAAGAGCTTTTCGCGATTTTTTCCGGATGTACAAAATTTCATTCTTTTGTTTTTGGCAAGTCAGTCCTAGTTGAGAAAGACCATAAGCCTCTGGTCCCACTTTTTGACAAGGCATTGTACAAAGTTCCAAGCCGGTTACAGCGCTTTATGCTAAGACTCTTAGCATATGATTTAAAAGTAATTTTTAAACCAGGAAAGTATATGTATATGTATGTCGCTGATACATTGTCTCGTGCTGCAATGCCAAACGAATCCTTAACGGAATTTGACAGAGATATTAGTCTTCATTGCAATTTAGTCTTTTCTTCTCGTCCTTTATCGATGTCAAAATCAAAATATGAAGAAATAAAAAGTGAAACAAAGAGCGATAAGGTTTTGCCAAAAGCAATTGAATATCATTTGGCTGGTTGGCCAAATAGCAAAACAAAAAAAAATGACTTTTTAATGCCATACTACAATGTTCGAAATAAGTTTGAAGTCATAGACAAGCTATTATATAAGACTTGTGATTCCTTCAAAAACGCGTCATAGCATTTTGATTCTTTTGCATGAATGTCATATGGGCATAGAGAGATGTCGCAATATTGCCAAACATTCAATTTATTGGCCAAATATTGACCAAGATATTTCAAACGTCATACAAAATTGTGACATATGTATTCGTCGCCACTCAAAAAATCAAAAAGAACCGATACTTTTTCATACTGTGGTGTCAATCTCATGGTTCAAAATCGGAATGGACTTATTTGAATTCAGTAAAGGTATGTACCTATTGGGCGTTGATTTTTTTTTTTCAAAATATATTGAAATCGCACAGTTAAATAAAAGTTATTCAAGTAATATTATAATACCTCATCTTATGTCAATTTTCGCTCGACATGGAATTCCAACCATAATGTTAAGCGACAATGATCCCCCTTTTAACTCCGAGGAGTTTAAAAAATTTGCTGAACAATGGGGAATTGATCATGGGACCTCAAGTCCATACTTTCCTAGGTCCAACGGATTGGCTGAACGCTCTGTTCAGACCGTTAAGAAATTGCTAAAAAAATGTCACGAGTCGAATTCAGATCCATATGTTGCACTTTTGCACTACAGAACCACTCGAAAGGGAAATATAAATTCGCCTTCCGAACTTTTAATGTCTCGTTAGTTAAGAACGAAACTTCCAGTTTTAACTGAAAATTTGAAATCTGTCAATGTTGACCTAAAAGATAATGATAAGAAAATTAGATTTCAGCAAAATAAAACTCGTGATTATTACAACAAAAATCCTAAGGCCTTGCCAACTCTGACCATTGGTCAAAATATTTTTAATAAGAAAACCCCAATTTCAAATTGGGAACCAGGTATAGTTTTACAGAAATGTGCTGAACCTAGATCTTACGTAATTAGTTCAGAAGATTGTTCTGAATATCGTCGTAACAGGGAGCATCTTCTAGAAGGATCCTCAATCGAAACTGAAAAATTTAAATCAGAAGATAGTAATCAGATTAAAAATGATGTTCAGCGTTCTGAAAAAATCCAACAAGAATCTTCGGTGATTGAAGGAAAAGGTAGTAATAAAGATGTTCAGCATTCAAGTGATTCGACTAGCCTCACCCCAACACCCTTAAGAGCTGGCTACAAAAAAAGTGAGTCATCGGTACCCGATTGATTTTTACTGGAGAGAATGATTTAGTGTAGCTGAGCACAAATTTGCACGTCTGCCAGCGCGATTCAGAGGCTTAGTGGGGTGGGCGGGGGGTCAAAGTTGTCACATTTTGGAGAAAAAAAAAATTATAAAGTACATGGATTCTGATAACGCAAATGTTTGGTGTCCATCGCCAATAAACGTGAAAAAAAATGGCAGACGGTTTGGGAGAGGCTAAGTTGCCGGCAGACGTCATTAAAGTGTCAAATTTTGGTAAAAAAAAAATTATAAGGTACATGGATACCGATTTTTTTATTTGTATACTTTTGTATATAGAGAGCAAAATCCAAACTGGCAGGCGAAAAAGTAGAGGCTAATACCGCGGCAGACGTGTTTGAAAAGAGCACTGTTAAAACAGAAAAATTGCATTATTTCTGCCCCAAAAAATCCAAACGAATATTTTGAAATGCAATTATCTTTATTTTAGCAAGAGAAATATAGTCGCCAAAGTTCATTGCAAAATCGCACAACTGCCAATAGTTATTCAAGGTTGAATGTCAAAAATATCGGTTTTTAACCTATAACTCCGAAACGGTAAGTGCTATCGAAAATCATTTCATGCAAAACTTGTAGACCATACTGTCCGCCAAAAAATAAGTTAGGACCATGTTTTTCCTACGACTTACCGTTAAGAAGATATTGACATTTAAAAAAATCTAAAATGTCGAAAAAGCTATTTTTTCACGTATAACTCCTAAACGGTTCATATTTCCGAAGACATATGAACACAAAATTTGTACGTTAACTGACCCCCTACTAGACAGCATTATTGTTTTTTTCTTAAACGCAAACATTGTAAAGATATAATTAATTTAAAAGTTTCAAAATGATATAAATTTCTTTTCCTTTTTACTCTGAAATGGCAAAATCGAATTCAAAATACATTTCCATGTCATGTTGGTTCCTTATCTGATCTACTTTTAATTGAACTCCGAAAAATGTATACCATACTCTTGGACTAAATATTCAAATGAAATAAAATACAATTTACTCCTTCTTTTTCCTTACTACTGCGTTGTTGAAAAACCCAGATAATTTTCGCATACACAACAAATTAAATCAAAATTCAAATACAATTTTACAAATATTTTAATAAACTTTTATTATTATTAAAATAAAAATATAATTTAGTAATAAAATAAAACATTGTTGGTTTCTTTGAAATGTTCGAATTTCAGTCTAAAATAAATGAAAATACTATTGGCCACGGTCTAGTAACACTGTGCATATTAGTAAACATTGGAGATCAACATCTTTAGAGAAGATAGTTGTAGGGCCGAGACCGCAAGTCGTTTCGGTAAACCGAGGCGAGCGAGACGAGCGTCGACGAGACTAGCTCCAAAACATCTGAGACAGGCACATGACCATAGGTCCTACCAATACAGACGGTTGCTTGATAGATGGATTCTTCCTTATACAATGCATAAAAGATTTGCCAAAAACTTTCGGAAGTATTTCAAAAAAATCTTCAAATGGTTACTCACAACAAAGCTTATTAAATGCACTTAATTTTTGATAGGTATTGGTCACCTTCTATAAAAGACTATGAAAGATCTCATCGAGGCAGTAACTCTGGTTATCATATGTATGTGATCTCTGGACCAGAGCAAACAAGACCAGCTGAAAGGAATTGAGAAATAGTTCTGTCAAAGAAGCTCTAGTTAATTTTTTGATTTTAAACTGGCAACAGCAGGAAATTCAACCATTTTTAAAAATGAAAAAAGTGGTACTAAACTTTGATAAATATTATCAGTTTGAGGTTCGAGATGACCACGATTCTTGTTCCATCAACCATAAGTATTCACTTGATCCTCACGAAGAAGCGGATACAAAAATTGTATATCACGCTTGCTGTATTGAATACAAATCAAATATTATGATAAAATGCTCTGACACCGACGTTTTAATTATAATGTTATGCAACATGGATTATGTTAAAAATAGTAACACCATTTGGATACAAACGGGAGTGTGGAATAAACAGCGAGTCATTAACGTGTCAGCACTGTGTAAAGAGCTTGGTAGTTTATTTTGTAAGTCCTTAGCAGGATTCCATGCGTTTACGGGATGCGATTTCAATCCACCATTGTTTCGCAAAGGAAAACAGCGTCCTCTGCAAATATTACGAAACAATGAAGACTATCAGAAAGCATTTGATGATATAGGATACGAAAATTGCGATAAGGATAATGTGTTTCCCGTACTTGAGAAATTTTTTTGTAGTTTATATAGTTTTAAATCTCTCGGTTCTGTTAACAAATCTCGATTCAATTTTTTTTTAAAAACATACAAAGTTAAAAATTTGGATGAACCGTTTCAAAACAAGAAATTGTATAATTTTGATGCGTCGTCCTTACCTCCTTGCCAGACCAAATTGAACGAGCATCTATTGAGAACGATGTACATTTCTTCCATTTGGAGAAATACATATAATAAAATTCCGACGTCCTTGAATCCAGAAGATTGCGGATGGGTAATATGTGAAGGAAAATATCAGTTCAAATGGTTTGATGGACTACAGTTTCCCAGCACCGTACAAGACGTGATTGAAGAAGAAATAATTGAAGGTATAAATGCTTTTGCGTATAACATACAAAAACCTTATTTATTTCTTTTATATATTTATAAAAATTTCAGGCAAAGGTGAAGAAATCGATTCGGAGGAAGATTCTGATTGGGTTAGTGAAGACCTAGAGTATGAGTCATCAAACCCCGACTCCACAGGCTATGAACGATGGCCGGACTATGGAACATGTCTAAAAAACTCCCATGGAGTCGCAAAAATCCATGTCCAAGCAGTGACATATCCATACAAATCAGATTGTGGATTGGATTGTAGATTGCATTATGGACATCGTTCATGGCCTGTGGAGTCGGTGTGTTAGGTTCCGATACTGAAGCTGATTAGCAAATATTACTTATTGTATATTGTTGGTTAAATATGATAAATAATTAACAACACTCTTGTGAATAATAAATCTATTAATAATTGAATTTTGTACATCGAATTTTTCCGAAAAATTTACCATTTAAAAGATGTAACGTATATGCGAAAAACCTTTATTTTCGCTATTTTACGCTATGAAAACAGTTATATATTGCGACTGATGATTCTTATGGAAAAAACCGTCATAATCAGCTACGTTCCAGAAATCACTTTAAATCCAAATGAAATTGAAATCGATGTGAAACCAAATTTGGTGTTCCACATTTCACTTTTATCGATATCAATTTCATTTTTTTCGAAGTTAAAACTGATCGAATTTCCGTGTTCCACATTTCGATTTTATCGATTTTCACGTGATTTCAATTCGATCAGATATTCTCAAGTGAAACTGGGGGAGCAAGCTGTTGCGTTCTAAAATATAAATGATTTTTCATATTTTATAAATATTATTCAAGTCAAATAACTTATTTCAACATGGGAAGCTTACAATTACTACGCAGCACGCTATATTTCAGGATTTTGTTTTAATCAAAAACAATGGAAGTCTGAGTTTTTTTGTGTTTATTTTAAAAATCAATATATAAATAAAATATTGAAAACAGAATTATTTAGTGCATTGAATGAAAAGCATCATTTTCTGTTAAAAAAATATTGATGTGGTCACTACATTTTCATGTGTGCGCCGTCGACACATCCTATGACGCCAGGAACACTAAATTTATCCAGTTCAATCTTCTAATTCTAACACTTGCAAGACTCGTAGTAAGATTTTTGACGGCCCGTAGCTACATCAGCATCTTTTCTAGCCAATTGTTGTAAGTTCCCTTCTGCAAAAAAAAATTCTAAACAGCTGCAATGTGTATGGAATGTAACATTTTGATAGATACGGCACAACAGCTTCCAACAACCTTTTAAAGGCAGCTTTACTTAAGCGGAAATATAATACAAACCTGAATTAAATAATAAATTTTAATAAAAAACTTTTGTTGAAAATTTCCATTAGGTACTCACGATGCATCAGCAATTCATAAGGATTAGAAACGTATCTCAACGTATGTACATAATGTCTTTTAATTTTCACCATTGCAAATCTTTTTTTCTCAAGTTCTAAGACCGCAGCAACGAAAACACCACTAACTTTTTTAATTTTATTAAAAAAAAAAATGAAAATTGAAGAACGATCAATTCAATCAATCAGCATGACCGATGTAAGCTGTTTTTGATTTCACTTAAAGTGATTTCGAAAAGCTTTCGAAATTATGAAATCGATCAAAATGTGGAACTTGGAAAATAAATTCACTCGATTTTTAATTTCGATTTCATTATCATTTCACGTGATTTCTGGAACCTAGCTGAATATTTTTGTACTGGATATTACGATGTATAAATTGAGCGTAAGTTTTTTTTGTAAATCTTTGAAGTTTCAGAGTAAAAAGGGAAAAAACACAAATTTAGACCCTTTTGAAACTTTTAAATTAATTATATCTTCAAAATGTAAGAAAAAAATAATAATGTTATCTGGTGGGGGTCAGTCAATGTACAAATTTTGTATTCGCATATCTTCGGAAATATGAACCGTTTATGAGTTAGGCTCGTTTCACACACATCCGGTTTCATTCGGTTGGGTCTCTATTCGGTTTGTATTCGGCTGTGCCTGATATGTGTGAAACGATAAAACGGCTAAAACAAAAACCTAATGGAAACCGAAGAGCACCGATTTATCGTTTCACACATATCAGGCACAGCCGAATACAAACCGAACAGAGACCGAACCGAATGAAACCGAATGTGTGTGAAACGAGCCTAACTCATAAACGGTTCATATTTCCGAAGACATGCGAATACAAAATTTTTGAAAAATAGCATTTTCGACATTTTAGATTTTTTTAAATGTCAATATCTTCTTAACGGTAAGTCGTAGGAAAAAAATGGTCATAACTTATTTTTTGGCGGACAGCATATTTTTGACATTCAACCTTAAATAACTATTGGCGGTTGTGCGATTTTGAAATGAACTTTTGCGACTATATTGTTCTTGCTAAAATAAAGATAATTGCATTTCAAAATATTCATTTGGATTTTTTGGAGCAGAAATAATGCAATTTTTCTGGTTTAACAGTGTTCTTTTCAAACACGTCTGCCGCGGTGTTGCCTCTACTTTTTCTTCTGACATTTTGGTCTGTATATACATAAGTATTAAAATAAAAAAATCGGTATCCATGTACCTTATATTTTTTTTTTTGCCAAAATTTGATAACTTTAACGACGTCTGACGGCAACTTAGCCTCTACCAAACCGTCTGCCATTTTGTTTCACGTTTATTGATGATGGACACAACACATTTGTGTTATCAGAATCCATGAAATCTCAAGCACCTACTTCCCACACCTCAATATACACAAGGGGACTTGGCGGTTGCGTGATCAACTAACCATCAACCAAATCGACCACGTTGTGATAGACGCGAGACATGCTTCCAGTATCTTGGAAGTCCGAACGTTCCGAGGGGCCAACATTGACTCGGATCACTACCTGGTGGTAGCTAGACTACGTATGCGGATATTCATGACGCGAAAAGCAGAGCAGATGCTGTGAAAAGATTCGATGTCGAGAAGCTTAAATCGCAAGAGACCGCCAGAACTTTTGCAGACCACGTAACTCTTAATCTCTCAGGAGGTCCACCACCAGCATCAAGGGCAGAGGACCAGTGGGAACACTTTCAACAAGCCATCAGAAGTGCCGCCTCTGATGTGCTGGGTTTCACTATGCGAATACAACGAAACCCCTGGTTCGATGAAGAGTGCCGGCTAGTGCATGCAGCTAAGGACGAGGCTTACCAGGCAATGCTGCAGACTCGAACAAGAGCTGGTGAGAGAGTGGCCCGGGAGCTCTACGGGTTGAAACGAAAAGAGGAACGCCGACTTCTTTGGAGGAAAAAGAGAGAGCACGAGAAGCGGGCGGTAGAGTCTATTGAGGGTTGTAGCGGTAGGGGAGATGTTCGAAAATTGTATTATAGGGTGAAGCGATCCACCCAAGAATTCAAGGCTAGAACGGAAGCCTGCCGAGATGAGAGTGGGAATATGGTAGTAGACACACAGTCAGTGCTGAGGATCTGAAAAGAACACTTCTCTAGACTGCTTAATGGCGAAGACAGCCAAGATGCCGCTAATAGGCAGAACGCTCCATTCAACTTGGACGATGATGGCCAAGAGTTCCGTCCACCTGACCTAACCGAAGTGCGGCTGGCGATATCCAAACTTAAGTCGTACAAGGCTGCTGGTGCGGATGGCTTACAAGCCGAACTATTTAAATCAGCGGGAGATGAATTGGCTAGGAGCATACACCAGCTCATCTGCAAAATTTGGTCGGAGGAAAGTATGCCCGATGAATGGAACCTCGGTATAGTGTGCCCCATCCATAAAAAGGGAGATGTTCTGAAATGTACCAACTACAGAGGAATTAGTCTCCTAAACTTCGCTTATAAAATCTTGTCGGCCATCCTGTTTACCGCTTAAAACCTTTTGTCAACGATCTGATCGGCCCCTATCAGTGTGGTTTTAGGCCAGGCAAGTCAACCGTCGATCAAATGTTCACACTCCGACAGATTTTAGAAAAATCCCGGGAATTCCAGATCGATATACACCACCTTTTTATCGATTTTAAAGTCGCGTATGATAGCGTGAACAGGGACGAATTATACAGAGCCATGTCGAGTCTCGGCATCCCTGCCAAACTCGTCCGCCTGTGCAGGATGACGGTGGAGAAATCTCGGTGCTCCGTCAAAATTGATAAGAACACCACCGATTCCTTTGATGTTGAGAAAGGATTGAGGCAAGGCGACGCGTTATCATGCAACCTATTCAACATCGTTCTTGAAGCCATTGTACGCAACGCACATGTCAACACCAGCGGCACAATCTATCAAAAGTCCGTTCAATCGCTTGCATATGCGGATGACAGACATTTCCGGCAGAACGAAGCGAGCTGTGGCAGGGGCATTTGCTAGCATTGAATCGGAGGCGGCTAGAATGGGATTGGCGGTTAAAGAGGACAAGACGAAGTATGTGCTGTCATCGAGAGAGGAATCTCAACATCGTCGACTCGGGCAAAATATCACGATGGACAGATATAACTTCGAAGTTGTCAAGGACTTTGTCTACCTGGGCTCCACTATTACATCGCAGAATGACATCAGTGCAGAGATTAAGCGAAGAATTACTCTTGCCAACCGCTGTTTCTTCGGTCTAAGAAGGCATTTAAGTAGTAAGGCCCTCTCTCAGAGAACCAAGGAGAAATTATACAAGCCCCTTATTATCCCGGTCCTGCTTTATGGGTCAGAAGCATGGACACTGAAAGATTCGTATACAAATCTGCTAGGGTGCTTTGAGAGGAAGATTCTTCGTGTAATTTTTCGGTCCGGTGAGTATCGAAGGAGTATGGAGGAGAAGATTCAACGATTCAACGACGAGCTATACGGGCTATAGAGCGACGTTGACCTGGTCAAAAAGTTGAAAATACAGCGGCTGAGATGGCTGGGACATGTGGAGCGTATGGACAGCAACGCACCTGCCCGACGAGTCTTCGAATCCAACCCCGATGGGGTACGCAGCAGAGGAAGAACCCGTAACAGGTGGCGCAATCAAGTGAATGACGACATCAAAGCACTCGGTGTGCGCAACTGGAAGCAGCTAGCTAGGGAGAGAGCTGGCTGGAGGGGCTTGGTAGTTGAGGCCGAAGCCCATCATGGGCTGTGAGCGCCATCAAAAGTAAAGTAAGTAAGTAAGAATCCATGTACCTATAATTTTTTTTTCACCAAAATTTGACAACTTTGACCGCCCGCCCACCCCATTAAGCCTCTGAATCGCGCTGGCAGATGTGCGTATTTGTGCTCAGATACAATATATCAATCTCTCCAGTAAAAATCAATCGTGTACCGATGACTCACTTTTTTTTGTAGCCAGCTCTCCGTCTATGTGTATGTAACTCATTTCGGAAGAACGTCAGCATCACCTAATCGATTCGCTTTTGAATAATAGAACAATGAATGACATTTTTCCAATTGCGTACTTTGAATATTTGAATTGTTAAATAACTTATTTTATGTCTTCTAATATAAGTAAAATATTTTTAAACTTTATATTGAATTTTAGTTTTTGAATTGTTAGATAAATTTATTTCTTTTAGAATAAATAAAATCTTGAAACTTTAAATTGAATATAATTAAAATAAGTTTAAATAAAAATATTATAAAGGGGAGATGTTGTATAAAGTATAACTAAAAAGGATAAGCGTTTTGTAACATTATCAGCTTATGATTTATGTCAACTTTATATGCAGGCATACATTATATACCTGCTATAATATGTCATTGTATTTGTAGTTGGTAAGATTAGTTTTAAGTCAGTCGTATACATTCTGTCTCTTAATAAAGTACTCTTTGTATATTAGATTAGAACACTCAGTCTTTTTCTTTAACCACATAACACACATATTACAAAACGGCTACACTGCCAAAAACATTGTGTATCCGGAAGCTTAAAAATCAACAAAATACATAGGTGGGAAGGTATACAAATGTCAACAATCTATCTAATAATATGTACATATAGCAAACAAAATATTATTTTTTAAAGTTCGCGAAGCAACGCGAGCACGTGTTGGGTAGTATAGATCCATATACAGACACTGGACACTGTTTTGCTTGCCAGCGGAAATAGGGTGTGATGATGAGAGCATTCATGGGGGGAAGTTTGTTCCCGCCGCCAACAACTACAACTGAAGAATGAATAGAGTTATGCTGGATTTACATCTATCTTCGTCTGCAAATATGAAGAAAAGTAAAGCGGGACAGATGTATGCCAAATATCTGAGCGTGTGAAGGAGAAACATCAAGAAGATGAACATGTTCATCTTCATATCTGCATAATGGCACTTCCTATAATCTGCATGTACGAAGATCTTCTGCGTTTTGGTGTTCTCTATCTTTCCAACAAATGTGAATTTTAATTTTGCTTCATCTTTTTTTTGCAGAAGTCAGACGAAGATACATGTAAATCCACCATTATGCTGGATTTACTTTTATCTTCGTCTGCAAATATGAAGAAAAGTAGAGCGGGACAGATGTATGCCAAAACTCCGAGCGTGTGAAAGAGAACCATCAAGAAGATGAACATGTTCGTCTTCATATCTGCATTATTGCACTTCCTATAATCTTCATGCACGAAGATCTTCTGCATTTTGGTGTTCCCTCTCTATCCAACAAATGTACATTTTAATTTTGCATCCCCTTTTTTTTGCAGAATTCGGACGAAGATACATGTAAATCCATCATTACTCTTTATGTAAAATTCTTTATGAAAAACTTTACTTTAAAAGCTTTATTGTATTACTATATTTTCTGTTATCATAAGTTTTTATTATCAATCAATTTTAATTTAAATATAAAACCATTGCAGCAAAATAAATAGAACTTATATTTGATCACAGATTCAACAAAAAAAATTATTTACATTCAACAATAAGTCAACTGTCTATTGAACAGGGGTTATACATATAAGTTTTTGCGTTTATTTGGATTAAAAATGCTGTGTCGAAATTATTATCCTTTAATTCCATCGTTTATAGAAACAGCTGAAAATGTATTTGTGTTTTTGTAAATGTTTGATCCTTGTTACTAAAAAAATATTTAGAACTTAATAATAGAAGATAATGTACTTTTGTATTTATAAAAGCGTTATAGTTAGCGCGTTAAAGGAGCCAACCTTGCAATTCATTCTGACGGGATGAGCTTTGGTTCACTAATAGTCCACATCGTAAATTTACTTTTTAAAAGTATTGCCACGGTGGCAACACTGGCAGACCGGAGATATAAGGGTTGCCTTCTGACTATGTTTTAACACGAAATTTCTTATTAATTAGCCTATAAATTGGGAACCAGACATTGGTTGATTTCGTGGAATGTATCGTTGGATTAAGAATACATGAAGCCATAGGAATATGTTCATTTTTTGATCCATCCCTCTCCCTTGTACGCGGGGGGAACAAAATACCTTCGGCGGATTAGGGTTTTTATTTGTCAGAAAACTCTGGTTATAAATGTATAATCATACAATTTAAGATGAGCGTTGACGTAGAATTTCATACTCTACAGCATATCCGAAGACCATTTTTATCCATGTATTAGTTTTTTGTATAATCGCTTTCAAAATGGGGGGAGGGGAAGGTGGAAGTATATCAAACCAGTATGAATTTGTCTTGGTATAATCTTAGCATATGGCACATGACCTTAAAGTAATTTTTAATCCCCAATCTTATGCAATCTAAATAATTTCAATATAATTTCCCTAGAAAAAGTTATAACCTTGTTATAAAATCATTACTAAATTTTCAGTGAAACGAGCATAACAATATCAAATTTCAATGGTATGGTGATGAAACTTGGCACACATGTCTCATTTGTCGTAAAAAGTAAGAATCAAAAGAATCCATACAAAAATCTAGGGCTAAATGGTGTTTTTTTGAGTGAAACAGAAAAGTGTAAAACAATGCCCCTAGAACTAGTACGTTGATGAAAGTTGGTAGGAATGTTTTGTTTTTTATTGTTACCAATGATAAAGAAATATAAATCAAATATCTATTGTCAAAGGTGTTTTTTGAGGGAAAATGTTTTATCTGATACTCAGAAAATACATTATTTTTTCCATTAGACCGACGATAACTGTCTTTACGGTGATTGTGTCATCTTAATTTTACTTAAATTTGATTCAAAGTTAAAAAAAAAAACACTTTAAAATCATGTACCATATTGAATATTGTGCCCCGATTACATAAAAATTAAATTTTGGGTTTATAACCCATATTTTCCTTCCGCCTAAAAAAACACCCCTGGAACCAATATATTTGCATGGATCGTTTTGAGTCTTGTTTCTTACAAGAAATAAAACATTTCTACCAACTTTCATCAACATACAAGTTTTGGGAGGGGTTTACTGGTAATTCACTTTTCCCTTTCACTCAAAAAAACACCCTTTCATCCCAGATATTTGTATGGAATCTTTTAGTTCTTATGACAAATGAGGCATGTGTGCCAAGTTTCGTTACCAAACCATTGAAATTTGTTAATTTTATGCTCGTTCCTCTGAAAATTAAGTCTTCATTTTATTAAAAGGTAAAAACTTTTTCTAGGGAAATTATACTGAAATTATTTTGATTGCATAATATTGGGCATTGAAAATTGCCCTAACGTCATGTGCCATATGCTTAGACTATACCAAGATAAATATATAGTGGTTTGATATACTTCCACCTTCCGCTCCCCCCATTTTGAAAACAATTATACAAAAAACTAATACATGGATAAAAATGAACTTCGGATATTCTGTAGAGTATGAAATTCTACGTCGACACTCATCTTAAAATTTTTTGATTATTCATTTTATTACCATTATTTTCTGACAAATAAAAACCCTTATCCACCGAGAGTATTTTGCTCATCCCGCGAAGGGAGGAGGGGTCAAATATTGAACATAGGAATGGCTTCAAGTATTCTTAATACAAGGAGATATTCCATGACATCAACCTTGGTCTCGTTCCTGATCTATAAGCTAATTTATGTGAAATTTCGTGTTAAAACATGGTCAGAAGGCAACCCTCATATCTCCGGCCTGCCAGTGTTGCCACCGTAGAAACACTTCCTAAAAGTAAACTTAGGTTGTGGACTATTAGTGTACTAAAGCTCATCCCGCCAGAATGAAGTGCAAGGTTTGACCTAAAATATTCCAACTAACATTTCAGCTTCGTTTCGGCTTAATAGAATAGGCTTTAAAAGTTCCATAAGACATTTGCAAAGTTTACTTAAGCATAAAAAGGAGAATGTTATACAAGCTAATAAAGCTTGTATACGTGATTTCGGAAAATCTTCTTATAAACTTATTGGCAGATCTTTTAAGAGTAGGAGATTGTATAAAAGCCGATACGAAGTTTTAACGAGCGATATTGGAAATTTAAATGACACCTCAGCTTGACAGATAGCTTCGGACATGGTTGTATAAAAGTGAAAGACAAGTCTTATAGAAGGTGAACAAAAATAAATTAAAAAAAAAAATAAATTTTTATTTTTTAATGTGATTTTTACTGCATTTTATCTGAAATCAAGTATCAAATTCTATTATTTATTAATTATAGTATTGGAAACAATTATAAAACATAAATTATATTTTTACCTCACTAGGGATCGAACTCGGGAACTCCTACGTGACAGTCCATCACTCTAACCACTCAGCCATCTAAGATATAATTTGGAAGATGCAAAAACTTAATCAGCCTTTTCCTTTTTTAAAACTTTAAATTCTCCTTAAATTAATCTGAGCTTCTATAAAAATTTTCACACATGAACAAGATTTCTTTAACTGTCTTATACATTTCGCGTGAGGAAAAAAATGTACCTAAACGATTTGTTTAGCAGTCCCCTTGTTCCATTTTCATTTCAATAGTCTTAAATTAATATCAATAGTCTTAAAATAAACTAAGTAATAATGCATATTTTTGAAAATTTCAATCCGAAATTACACGGCCACTTAAGCACGATTAACAAAAACAAGGTATGCTCATTAGGGGTGTGACGTTACAATCATCTGCTTATGTTCGGAGAAAAGGAAAATAATTAACTTTATTTGATTGTTATATAATGGTCTTCACTTTAAATAGAACAAAAACATAAAAGCTGGCCGTGACGTCACATAAATACCCAGGTATACGAAAATGCCGAATGTTATGTTTATCTAATGAGCATAAACCTCGTTTCTGTTTATCGTACAATGAAGCTTATGTTTAAAACCAACGAAAAGTAGCTTTCCGAATGCTCAAAAAGACAAATCGAGTAAAATGAATTATCTTTCTCTTCACGTGTTCAATTTATTCAATATTATACATATATAATTCTTTAAAATGACTTATACAAATTCGAGCTTCTTTATTATAGATTGTCATATTGGCCGCGTTCGCGTACGTCGCCAATGGTATCTAGTTTTGTTCGTGTTGTTGTAATGCCTAAAGAAAAAACCAGCCGACGAACCAAACAGCTGATATAAAAAAGAAATCTAAGGCTATCCCAAAAATGTTCGGATCTGTTTGGATTAAGGCTCTCCCAAACCAACGCGGAACATTCGCTATGCAGGGCGAATCATTCACAATCATTAAAAATAAATGACAAATAAATAATGCTACACAACAAAAAAAACTGCTGTCGGCGAATATTCCGCGCCGCTTTCGCGTTGGTTTGGGAGAAATACTTCATACTAACAGCTGATATCTCAACTGTTTATTTTCTTGGTTTTCGTTTGGTTTGGTTACATACATGGTTTTGGTCGTTTGAAAACGTATCAGATGCTAAAGTAGATACCATATGTCTGCCTAGCACCTGAACGTCGCCATTCTTTTATGATTCTATAGTAAGACTTAACAACCCCTATCGAAGTATTCAATAAAGCTTATTGAAAATGGTTACATAAAACTTTTAAAGGCAGCAACTTATATACAAATTTTATGCAGCCTTTTTAAAGTGACATCTTCAATCATCTTCTGCAATATCAATTTTAGAAGCCTATTCGAGTGACAGCTCGCAAACTCGGTAAGTCTTCTTTTTCTTATTTCTATTCGGCTTTAAACAAGTAGTTATCCAGCTCGTCACATGTATAAGAAATTTAATTCCGCCGAAGGCCGTATCGAGGATTTATATAAAGTGAAACCTGCGGCACATCAATAAGTTTAAGCTAAAAGAAGCTGAATTGTTAGTTGGGATGGGCTTAACGCCCTAACTATTATACATGGGTGGAGTGATAATTTTTTTCTTAGAAATTCAAAAACATACCACCCGCAAAAGTTGTATATGGCTCTTAAGTACATTTTAAGAAATTTTATTATTTTTTATTTTGACCGTTAGGGGTCGCGCAGTCCGAAGCAAGAAATCGGTTTTATGTTTTTTTTTTTTTTTCATTTTACTTTTTTTTCAGTGTAGCAGGCATTACACAGCTTAGAAATGTATGACGGAATTTAAGATGATCCTTTTATCTAACAAAATGTACTAAGTCACTTTAATGTGCGACGTCATTTTTCAAATATTCTGTACTTGACAACATTAAATAAACTGGGGTGGAATCGAGTAAGGTGATATGTGATAAGTGATAGTCATTATCGACACATTCCGTCTGCGTAAGGTGACTGTCACCAGTGATAATCATATTTTTGTGACTATTTTTGGTGACAGCTATTTAGCTATCACTTTCATGTTAAACTATTCATGTATGCTATATTTTCTGCATTTTCAAGTTAGGTACCTTATATTTTAAATGAATGTATATTCAATGAATATCTACATAGTTTTTTTTTATTTCTAAAAGGGCACTAAAATACAATTTGTCATGAAAAAAACATTATGTCAATATTGCTTACATTAATTTAAAAGGTTTTTGCGACCTATAGTGCAGATGTGTTTCGCTCTGACAACAACAATTGAGCTCTTCAGTAAGAATTCTTACTGAAAGCTCAATTGTTGTTGTCAGAGCGAAACACATCTGCACTATAGGTCGCAAAAACCTTTTAAATTAATATTTCATATTAAAAAGTGCACTTAACAAAAAAACAAAAACAATTTTTCTATTGTTATTGTTTATCTTCTTCTTATTAATATGCCAGACCACGGGCAATTACAACAACTATCTGGGTGCAAGAATTTAACCAAATTCCCCTGGAAATTATATAATTTGCAGCACATCAGAGCAGCTTATTTTATAAATACGTCGGTAGCCATCGACTAAAAACATGTGTCTAAGAAAGGCAACAACAATTCTTACTGAAGAGCTCAATTGTTGTTGTCAGAGCGAAACACATCTGCACTATAGGTCGCAAAAACCTTTTAAATTAATATTTCATATTAAAAAGTGCACTTAACAAAAAAACAAAAACAATTTTTCTATTGTTATTGTTTATCTTCTTCTTATTAATATGCCAGACCACGGGCAATTACAACAACTTTCTGGGTGCAAGAATTTAACCAAATTCCCCTGGAAATTATATAATTTGCAGCACATCAGTGCAGCTTATTTTATAAATACGTCGGTAGCCATCGACTAAAAACATGTGTCTAAGAAAGGCAACAACAATTCTTACAGAAGAGCTCAATTGTTGTTGTCAGAGCGAAACACATCTGCACTATAGGTCGCAAAAACCTTTTAAATTAATATTTCATATTAAAAAGTGCACTTAACAAAAAAACAAAAACAATTTTTCTATTGATATTGTTTATCTTCTTCTTATTAATATGCCAGACCACGGGCAATTACAACAACTATCTGGGTGCAAGAATTTAACCAAATTCCGCTGGAAATTATATAATTTGCAGCACATCAGTGCAGCTTATTTTATAAATACGTCGGTAGCCATCGACTAAAAACATGTGTCTAAGAAAGGCAACAACAATTCTTACTGAAGAGCTCAATTGTTGTTGTCAGAGCGAAACACATCTGCACTATAGGTCGCAAAAACCTTTTAAATTAATATTTCATATTAAAAAGTGCACTTAACAAAAAAACAAAAACAATTTTTCTATTGTTATTGTTTATCTTGTTCTTATTAATATGCCAGACCACGGGCAATTACAACAACTATCTGGGTGCAAGAATTTAACCAAATTCCCCTGGAAATTATATAATTTGCAGCACATCAGTGCAGCTTATTTTATAAATACGTCGGTAGCCATCGACTAAAAACATGTGTCTAAGAAAGGCAACAACAATTCTTACTGAAGAGCTCAATTGTTGTTGTCAGAGCGAAACACATCTGCACTATAGGTCGCAAAAACCTTTTAAATTAATATTTCATATTAAAAAGTGCACTTAACAAAAAAACAAAAACAATTTTTCTATTGTTATTGTTTATCTTCTTCTTATTAATATGCCAGACCACGGGCAATTACAACAACTATCTGGGTGCAAGAATTTAACCAAATTCCCCTGGAAATTATATAATTTGCAGCACATCAGTGCAGCTTATTTTATAAATACGTCGGTAGCCATCGACTAAAAACATGTGTCTAAGAAAGGCAACAACAATTCTTACTGAAGAGCTCAACTGTTGTTGTCAGAGCGAAACACATCTGCACTATAGGTCGCAAAAACCTTTTAAATTAATATTTCATATTAAAAAGTGCACTTAACAAAAAAACAAAAACAATTTTTCTATTGTTATTGTTTATCTTGTTCTTATTAATATGCCAGACCACGGGCAATTACAACAACTATCTGGGTGCAAGAATTTAACCAAATTCCCCTGGAAATTATATAATTTGCAGCACATCAGTGCAGCTTATTTTATAAATACGTCGGTAGCCATCGACTAAAAACATGTGTCTAAGAAAGGCAACAACAATTCTTACTGAAGAGCTCAATTGTTGTTGTCAGAGCGAAACACATCTGCACTATAGGTCGCAAAAACCTTTTAAATTAATATTTCATATTAAAAAGTGCACTTAACAAAAAAACAAAAACAATTTTTCTATTGTTATTGTTTATCTTCTTCTTAATATTGCTTACATACATACGAGTATGTATGTAGGAATAGTTTCATTATTATGTCCAATGAGGATCATATCTCCTTACAAATCTATTCAAAAGTTCATTGAATGGTCACGTCTTTTTAGCAAGTATTAAAATGAGTTGATATCAGTGAGTAGTTGCCAAAATTAACACAAACAATTGTGATTTTATTCCAGAAAAAAATAATCTTCAATAATGGATGGAATTCGAAGAGCGGGTTTCTTTAAATCAGCAGAAAAAAACATCCGCGACAGTTTCTCTTAATCATTTGAACTCGAAACGCATTTATATTTTTCAATATTTTTAAAATCTATCCACCTCACAATTTTGTTTAATTAACTTGCAACTATTCACTACAATTGTTTAATTTCAACACTTTTGGATAAATTCGGTGGCCGCAATAAAGAAAATCTTCAAATCGACTTGTGAGAAATGTCAAATCTTACTAGTATGTGTGCAAGACAATGTTTTCTCTGAAAGTGATACCAAATTTGCACTTTTTTTGGTGATCACTTTATGCAGATGGAAAATCAAATCCTATCACCTGTGACTGTCACAAATGTGATAATCACAAATCACCTTACGCGATTCCACCCCTGTTTTTTACATAACAATATTTTCAAGGGACCAATTTGGGTAAGGTACATAGTTTTCTTTTTTTAATGTTTTGTATGTTATTTAAACAAAAGCTTATTGCGTTTCACTCATTTATATATTTATGTACCAAAGGGTATACGAATATGTCTTTGTTTTAAAAAAAAAGCGTAGTTTAATCAAGTATTTTTGTGTGCAAGTGATATAAAAACATTCTAACTCGATTTGTAACTACCCAACTTCATACATCTCCTGGAATTTTTGTTTCCATAATTTAAATCAAAACGGATACTCCATCAACAAAATTTGTCAAATAAATGGAGGTGAAAAATTATTTATATGTATGTGTTACCGACTTAAGTAGATATTTCGACCAAATTACCTATCGAATATAGTTTTAAAAAAAAATCATACACAAATACGATATTTTTCAGTCCCAAAAGTTTATTTTCGAGAAAACTATTTAAAACTCAACAAGAAAAGGACTGCAACTCTTAAAACTCCAATAATCAGAAGAATACCCGACACATTAAAGCTGAAGTGCTTTAATTTTAGGTTCTGTTTTTGTTCCTTCAAAAGAAACAAAATTGAAAAAGAGCGCTCCTTGATCAAAAGATCTAAACAAAAATTGCAAATAGGAAATTGGACGATTCTCTTGTCACTCTTCTTGTAGTTTTTATCACGAACCTCTTATTAAAGTGTAGAAGGTGGCAAAAAGTTTCATAATATCTCATAGGCAACTTCTACAATTGTTACAGCCATTTTGATGATTTCGATGGTATAGATCAGTCAAATATTGCTGATAGAAGTTATATAAGAAGTAGGTAGAAATCAAAATCAAGGACGCAATTGTCTCAGGTCTCAGACCGGAATATTTTGGGGCTCTATCTTTACGGTCGCAAGGATTTAAGCCAAATTTCATTAGAACCTGACTTTAAGTACCTTAAACAATACTAGTAGGTGACTTAGTTGCTCGAAGCTTTCAACTTCAAAATTTCTTTTTTGAATCCGAAAAATATGTAGAGCAAAAAGATCGGCATTAGATTGCAAACGACGTTTCGCCGAACCTCTATTAATCATGGAACTTATTCAAGAAGACCTTTGCTCAAATTTATAGGAGCGTTCAGGAAAAGTAGATCAGTTGCCTGAACAGGATTTCTAAGTGAAAAATATCAGTTTGGCTGTCAAAATACTGAAGAAATCAATTTTTGGATTCGCTTGCTTAGCTTTTAACGGAGCAAAATCTCCGATATCTCTGTTTCGTAAACGCGCCTAATTATAAAATTATTAAGCAGCTACTTTTGAGAAGAACTTTGTAATGAAGAAATAAAACAAAATATTCTAACAATTCAATAACAATTATGTTTTCTTATAGTAACCATAATAGTTTAATAATTCTCAGACTTGTTTTAATAGTCTTTAAGCCATATAAAGGCTGGTAAACCTTTTGATCTCACCAATTAAATACGTTTGTTAAACTAATGTTAAACTTTCAGTTGCGACACCTGGCGGTCAGATTAAAAATTACAGAAAATATTAAATCGCGCTAAAAGGACTCCACGCAACTTTTTGGATGATTTTTGTTCAAGCAAAGTTTTTTCCAGTTTTCAAATGTAATGCGCGACCCCTAGCGGTCGTTTTTAAAAGTAAAGAAACATCTTAAAATTCATAAAATAACCCAAAGAAACTTTTTGGGGGGTATGTTTTTCATATTCTCGTCACTTCGTTTTTTTGTTTTTAACTGCAATGCGCGACCCCTAGCGGTCATTTTTTAAACTAAAACAAAATCTTTAAATTATAAAAAGAACCCAATACAACTTTTGCGGGGGGTATGTTTTTGATATTCCCATTTATTTTTTTCCCCATATAAGATCGCTCCACCCTAAAACATACATACATATGTATTTGCTTTGCTTAGAAACAAATGAAAGCTATTAAAAAGTAACGTATACCTACTCAAATGAGGTTGTAATGATGTCTGAAACTCATTATGTTGCCACTCATTTCGGGTCTCTTCTCCGCGAAGATTCTCCATGGAATAAGCTAAGTAGCTAACACACGGAACTGCTGTTTTAGGAAACTTTCTATGTCGCATCAGTAGATGCATTTCTTGAATTGGTAAGTCTATGCAAATTGTCCAAATTCCTCCGTGCATTGGAACAAGAAATACGGCATCACGTTTATTACGTGGATCTGGAAGAAATAAGGAAATAATTGATCGGGTATTTTCATAATTATATAAATATAATGGGGCATATTCATAGTCGCAGATAGACCCAGGTTTAACTAAACTACAGTTTAAGACAATTTTGGCTCGATGAATACAGACCGATTTTAATTACAAACTGTTGGTTTTATATTTTTATAAGATAATTAACTTGGTATACTTCACAAATAGCTTCAATAGAATCAACGTCCGAAAATTCAAATTTCACTTAGATCCAGGTCTAAAATGACTATGAACACGCTCCAATGTAAATAGTAAATTCTTCACAAAATTCCTCAATTTTTCTTTTCAGAAGCGAGAATGATTTTTTTGATTGGTTGCTCAATTACTTTTGTCACAGAAAATAAAAATATAAGAATAGAAACACAGGTTGTTTAACTTCTAGTTGAGAAATTCCGTTTAAAATTAACTATACTGCTCTTTCAATGTGAAGGACGATGAAGGAATATTTCATGTTCGACATAGAAATTTAGGCTTGTATTTACCGAACGCTTATAACCTAAAAGCCTCATAAAACTATTCACCAAGCATGGCCGGATCCAGACTTTCAGCTAGGGGGGGAGGGGTCAGGACGCCTATGTTAATACAAACCCAATGAAGCTTTACTCTGACAAAATTTCGTTTTTTTTTTTATTTTAGTGAAACCTGTTGTTAAAAAATGTACGTACATACATAAGTATGTCTTTGGCTTATAAGCGTTAAATCTATATGTTAATGTCCTTAAGATACGCAATAAATATGTTGATAAAGCTTATAAGGCTTGGTGGTAATAAGCAGAAATGGTTGAACCATCACCTAACAGAGGGCTAACTGTAAGGTGGTTTCCTACCTTTGAAGACCGCAAGCAAATTATCAATGGAAGAATCGTTGAGAAGGACCTTCTGCTAAAGCTACGACAACAATTTACCTAGCCAGTATACTAAAATTTTTGTTTGAGGTTTGGAAACATGAAGTATTTATATTGTTACTTTCTAAAAATATTGCATTCCAAATATCACCTTAATTCCCTGAAACAATTTGTTCATATGTACAAATAAAATAATAATAATAATAATAATAATAATAATAACAATAATAATAATAATAATAATAATAATAATAATAATAATATTAATAATAATAATAATAATAATAATAATAATAATAATAATAATAATAATAATAATAATAATAATAATAATAATAATAAGAATAATAATAATAATAATAATAATAATAATAATATATATA